>VDFB02058242.1:362333599-362864973 GCA_007258455.2 Sequoia sempervirens | reverse complement strand
TATTATGTATATGATCAAGAATTTTATGTGATAGTTCAAGCATTAAAGAAATGGAGGCATTATTTGTTGCCAAAGGAATTTTGTTCTATATAATCGACCATCGTGCTTTGTAGTACCTTAAATAGTCAGTGGAAAATTAAACTCTAGGAATATGAATGGGTAGAGTTTTGCAAAGTTATACCTTTGTTTTGAAACATAGGAGTGGGAAGTCAAATAGGGTTGCAGATGTCTTAAGTAGGAGGCATACATTGATGACAAAGATGCAGATTGAAGTGGTTGGGTTCAATGAACTCAAGACATTGTATGCAGAAGACCCTGATTTTGCAGAGGCTTGGAAAGCTTGCAAGGAACCTGTTACTGTGGACAGAACAAGGTGGCTAGATTTCATAATCCAGGATGACATGTTATTTAAGGGAAGTCAATTGTGTATCTCGAGGAGTTCCATGAGGGAGAACCTGATAAAGGAGAAGCATAGTGGAGGAATGGCATGAAATTTTGGTTGAGATAAGACCATTGCCATTATCAGTGAGCATTATTATTGGCCTCAGTTGTCACAGGATGTGAAGAAGTTTGTACAAAGCTGCAGGGTATGCCAGATGGCTAAAGGAGTGAGCTAGAATACAAGTTTATATCAACCCTTACCTGTACCAGAGAGGCCATGGGAGGATATAAGTATGTACTTTGTTCTTGGTTTGCCAAGGACACAAGGGAATGATTCATTCTTTGTGGTGGTTGATAGGTTTTCGAAGATGGCACATTTCATTCCATGTCAGAAGACCCATGATGCAATCCACATTGCTAACTTCTTCTTCAAAGAGGTGGTGAGGCTACATGGTCCCAAAGAGTATTGTTTGGATCAGTGACACCAAATTTGTGGGTACTTCTTTTGGAGGACCTTGTGGAAGAAGTTGAAGACAGAAGTTGAAGTCCACCGCACACCATCCAAGCAAAACAAAGGTTGTTAACAGGAGTCCGGTAACCTACTACATGTTTGGTAGGAGATAAACCCAAGGGATGTAATTTGATCTTACCTCAGGCATAATTCTCTTACAACAATTCTGTCAATAGAAGCACTGGTAGATCACCATTCCATATTGTGTATGGAGGTAGCCCCATAATAGCTCCAAAATTGAGGAAGATGGACCGAGAGTACAGGCCAAGTGTCAAGCCAAGATTTTGCGTAACACACTGCGATATAAGGAGAGTAAGAGAACATATTAACAAGATGAATATGCAAGATAAGGCTAAGGCGCATCGTAAGAGGAGGTGGTATAAGGGAGTCTCGTGATTACGCATGAAGTAATGGTCCACTTGAGGAAAGAAAGGTTTCCCATGGGAACCTAGAGTACAAATTGAAGATGAAGAAAATTCGGTCCCTATAAGATTTGAAGAAGCGTGGATTCGTGGAATGCATATGAGGTAGAGCTGTTCCTGGATGGAATCAACATTTCCCTTGTGTTATTCATTTTAGATTTGAATGTGAGTATCATGAAGGTGGAACCTGAGGAAGCACCAAAGAATTGTGGTAGGCATGCGACATTCCAACACCTACTTTAAAGGGATGAGATTGAAGCAATCTTGGATAGTCATGTGGGAAGGAGTACTCAAATCAGCAATATGAAGAATATCCGTGAAATGTAGAGGAAGGCCCGTGGAAGATTCATCTTGGCTATCTAAGGCAGCGTTGACCCGTTGGGTTTTCCTCAACCATCTCGAGACGGATTGGGTCTTCTCAAATTACTACCCTCGGGTGTCCATGCAGGAGCATCCGCTGGTGTAAGGGCAATCTTGCATCACCCAAAAATAGTTAAATTTTAAAATTTATCGCTTTAGATGTTTTTACATTTTTGGATACCCTTTTCGTCATAATAAAATTCTCAATTTATGGTTTTTATTTTCTATTCCTAGGTTGAAAGATATTGCAGTTTTAGCTGCCCAGATTTGCACCTGAAAATCTTTCGAGTTGGATTTGAGGCACTTAGAGCTCCCGGAATGGCCCTGAAACTTGTTGAAACTGACATAGCATATTTTAAGTGCATTCTTGACTTCAAGACCTTTCCAACGGTTCAAACGGTTCACGAATCGGAGCCCCGAATCAAAAGTTATGGCCCCGGGAAGTTGGCGCACTTTTTAGAAGATACAATTGCAAATGCTCTTTTGAAATTTGAACATCATGTTGTAAATTTTCAGCACCAAACCACCTAAACTCAAATTTGAATGTTGTTTTGGCTCCAAACTAATGAGGAGCTCTATTTATGGGTGGGTTTCTAATTTTTGGGTAACTTTTTAGGGACAAGCTCGCACATTGCGAAAAGGGTTATTCTGTAGCTTCCTATAATTTGCATGTGTTGTAGAACTGGGGGATTGAGATCCTCTGCATGTAAGAAGCTCCATTTTCTGAATAATAAAATTATTCTCTTGTTTGTGGGTTATTTTTTGTGTCTCGGGCGGTGCCCTCATAATCAATCCATTCAATTGAAAATGCATCAAATAATTCAATTGTGTCCCATACAACATTCCTATATTGTTTTAATCTTTTGTGTTTTGTTGCATATTTTGATTTGACTTGTGAAACAACCAACTCAGAATCGCCCAAAACAACCAACAGCTTGATTTTATGTTTCACAGCTATGTTCAGGCCTGTCAATAAGGCTTCATACTCTGCCACATTGTTTGTACATTCAAAAGCTAACAAGAATGAATATTTAAAAGTAGTACCTTTAGGTGAAACAAATACAATCCCAGCTCCATTACCATCTTGGCTGCACGCTCCATCAAAATACATCTTCTAGACACCATTGCAATTCTGTGCAACATGTTTTTCAATTGGATCACTATTGGTTAATTCTGGCCGAGCTGGTTCAATCTTAAAATTCCCAAGATAAACATCACAAAAACAATTGATCTGATTTTGTGGCACATAGTCAACAAGATGATTCATTCTTGGCTCTCTGTATAACTTTACTTCTTGGCCATTCACTGGAATTGTAGCATAGGATAGATCAAATTGAACATTTCCACCAATAGTCGTTGTCCATTGCCTTGACAAAAGCATCCCAAACTGAGGAGTATCAATCACTATTATGTCTATATTATAAGCCACCTATGGATAAGTAGCTAGTTTGACTTCAACATCTTTCATAATACCAACCACAGGAACATGCATGTTATCCATTGCATAACACTTTCCTCCAGTAGTATCAACCCACATGCCAAGCTGCTTCATAACTCCTCCTAGAATAATGTTTATAGCAGCATGAGAGTCTATCATGCAATTCCTTAATAGTTTATTATTGATAAGCAACGTAGTGAAAAAAGGATAAACTTGAGGGGGAGTTGATAATATATCACTCAAGAAGAATTCAGATTCATTTGTTTTCTCATGCCTATTGACTGCTTTAACAGCTACTTTGCTTTCAGAATTCATACATTTTTCATTTCCACTTGTTATCAATTGAACAACATTGTCTCTGTATTCCTTAATTTTCATCAACTCAAGTAATGGAACAGACATTTTTACCTAGTATAATGCCTGAGTGAAATCAAAAGAAGAGCTCTCCACCTTTACAGTTTTCTTCAGTTCTGGCACTTCTCCTTTGCTTTCTTCCTTCTCTTTTTTACTAGGCTGATTAGGTGTTTGTATCTCTTTATTTAATTCCTTCACTTCCTCTTTTTGGACTAGATTTTGTTCACTCTTATCAAGTTGTCCCTTTTCTGGCCTTTTCACAATTCCTTGCATTGCCTTCTGATCTTTCATAAAAATTCCCCCAGGAACACCCTCTATTTCATTTTCTTTTTTGTTTCTCAACCAGTATTTACTTCTTGCTCCCTCAACTACAACAGCATTTATTCTCTCTTTTTCATCTTCAGTGAGTCTCCTCACACTGCATTGAATAGGCGCTTCAACACAATGTGGCTCAGTATAATCTTCTTCATAATCTTCTTTAGAGTCACAAAAGATCTGTTGTTCAACCATATGGACATTGTACTTCTGATTTGAAACATCATATTCATAGCCTTCATCCTCTGAAGATGAGTACCTCTCCTCAACATGGTGAAAATTATTTGAAGTCAAATACACCGTGTGATCTTCTCCACTATTTTCTATTAACATTCGCTCTTCTTGCAATCTTCGGGCTACAACACAATAATCTGGGGAATGTGGCTGATCACAAACTTCACAGAAATAATTATCACTCACCATATAAGTTCCCCTTTTGCTTAGTGGATCAAGAGTCTCTTTGTTTCTTGGCCTAGCTGTTATAGGTTTTCCATCCTTCCAATTTGTATTATAAGGCATGTCATGTAACCTTGGCCTCTCATTTATGTTCTCATTTATGTTTGTATTCTCCTGTCTGTACTAATAATTGTTACCTTGCTGAGGAGGCCTCGGGTTGTCTCTTTTACTAGTTATACCAGCAGCCTTCCTGTTATTTTCAATTGTCAATGCAATCTTCTATGCTTTAACTAGATCTCTTAGAAATCTATTTCTTAGTTCGTACCCTATTTTAGGATCAAATGCATTTAAATAGACACTTAAAGCTACAAAATCTGGCAACCTTGATCCAAGAGGTACCTTAGTCTGCAATTTGTTAAATCTTTGATTGAAATCATAAACTGAGTCATTTTTATTTTTTTAAATTCACATCAATTCATGAAGAGCTACATCTAGTGCAATTAGATTCCCATATTGCTCTAGAAATCAATCATGGAATACTTGAAGAGAATTAATTGAGAAGGTTGGAAAGCTGTTGAACCAATCTCTAGCATCTTCAATAAGTGACATCATAAATAGCCCCATGTGCAAATCTTCATGTGGCATACCTATGTCTTGAATGAACACATTGAAATTCCTTAAGTGTTCTTCAGTAGTGATTGCATTGCTCTCTGTAAACTTAGGGACTAGACCTCTCTAGCTGCTATCCATAGGGTAAGGGCATAGATGGAATCTTGCCAAATCAAACTGCCTGATCATTGCTATGTACTAGTGAGGGGGAGGAATAGGTGGGTATTGATACTGATGCATAAGATTATTGTATTGCACATTATGCTGAGGGATGTGATGTTGACCAGGAGGTGGATGATTTGGCTGCCTATGGTGATTCCCTGGTTGATGAGGAGATACAGGTGGATCAGATGGCCCTGCACCATGATTACCTTGCTTATGAGGTGGTACATACTTCGAAGGGCAGTCACCAGTCTGAGTAGTAATTTTGGCTTTCCGCAATTCAGCCCTTAGTTCCTCTATCTCCTTCTGTAATTCAAACTGTGCTCTCACTTCATCAGGAAGTTCATGATCAGCAAATACATTCTAGTTTCCTTCCATCCTCTGATCATATTCATGTTGAATTCTAATTCTTTCAGCCTCCAGTTCAACTCTAAACTCAGCCTGTTTCTGAGGATCAATAAAAGAAAAATGATTTCTCTGATCTTCTGGAGTACAAACCTCTATGCTTGAATTGTCTTTCCATGTATCATAGCGATCATATGTTTCACAATGTGCTCTTGATGTTTTATCTTTATCTGTCATGCACATGTCTGGACTTATCCCTTTTCCCTTATCTTTGTGTGTCCATTTGCTGCTACCAGTAGGAGCTCCAGTATGACCTCCCCTATATTGAGATCTTCTTCCATTCATTTTGAAGAATTGCAAATTTTTTTGTTAGAGTCGCCACTCACTTTTGTAAAAAATAAAAAAATACTTGATGTTTATTATTCCTAGCAGAGTCTGTATAGAATTTCTAACTCTATGATTAAGGCCTTGATTCTGAATGTGTTCCCTAGCAAAGTCACCATTTTGCTAGCTCTCAAAAACGCAGGAAAAACGCCTCAAGAGGCTTCCAATCTCTTGATACGCTTCAGGGTAACAGACAAGGTCAAAAGAATTCAACCTTCTACTCTTTAGGTGTTGCTAAACCTGGGCAGGTGTACCTCTCTGAATGGTGTAGACCTATCTTGCGATTATCTTCCTAAAGCAATTTGTTCACAATGGTATTTGGAGGTGAACAAATGAAATCCAACTTGGAAAACGGTAACAATATTCTGATCGAAATCCTAAATGCTCAATTTAAAAGACATAAAGAAACTGAATGAATTCAAAATGATGAAGTGTAGAGACCAGTGCCCTATTGGGTATGCGGAGTCAAATGAAACCAAGATGAGCAATACTCTCTGGAGATGACACAAATTATCTAGCATTCATTTTGTTTACAACTTGTATAAACATGCAATACTGTAACTACTAAGTTCTACTTTAATAATCCAAACTAACCTATTTGATTACTGTGATTAACAAAAGGATTTAATCTTTGCTTGAAAGAACCAATTGATTAATCACACAAATACAACAAATGTGTATTGATAAACTGAACATAAACTTATTATGTCAATTTAAACAACCAGAAAGTATCAATCTTGGAGACAACTTAGCAATATTTTCATTCAATTCAACAGACAATTAACACCAGAGAAATGCAGCAACATCAACTGATTTTCATAAATACCTCCATTCTAAAATCATGCAACAATAGTCTCTGATCTGATAACTTTGTTCTACTGTATATACTTGCATTGTATCGAATATCTAATAACTGGTGGTGTTCTACAATTACCATATGTCAATTTATACACCAGCATGAGAAAACATATCATTTTGAAATCACATCTCGGCCTAGCACAAAATACGGGTTCAAATCAAGTCGGCCTGCAACGGTTCTCGAGCATTTTACATGTCGGCCATAGTATTTGAAATTTTTTTATTCACAGTGAAACAGTCGGTGAGACACTCTGTTAGCTATGCCGAAGGAAATTCAATCGTTTGTCATCCCCATGCTCCTTTGTTCCATTCGCTTTCATTGTGACTTCATTAGGGTCGGTGAGATGTCACTTAGACCATTTTGTGTCTTACTAATATGCTTCTTACCACCTGTATATCGTTATATCATTTTGTTTGTTACACCGAAGCCACGAAGTACCCTTATGTTCCATCATTGTAACATTGCAATATCGGGGAGACAATATATCGAGATCATTATGTCAAGCTGAAATTCATTCATCATTTCCAAGTCGCCAAGACAATAGCACACTCGGGGAGATCACATATAGATCACTCAATGTTTCACCGAAGGCTCTCGTCTATATCATATGTCACTGTAACAATCCATTTTTCTTGTCAATAAAGCCACCACTGCTTTCCATTCGGCGAGACCTTGGGCATCTCACCAAGACCACACACCGAAACAAATAGGTCACACACTGAGCAGTATCCTTTGTTAAATTCATCTTTGCCAATACATTTAGATTTTCTAACCGACAGAGCTCCTGTGCGTACTATCGGCAAGACAAATCAATGTCGGAGAGACCCTATGTAGATTGCTTTAAGTTTCACCGAAACTCATCATCTATCATGTATTATTCATTCGCCGAGACACAGGAAACCTCTCACCGAGATGCATCTTTTTTTTTATTCGCTTTCACTATAACTTAATGGTATCAGAGAGACATCCTGCTTGTTTCACTTGTTACACCAAAAGGCCTTATGCATCCCTAACTCTCACCGATATCGCATCCCTTTATGTTGTCGGTCGGTGAGACAATGGGAAGTCGCTATGACTTCATATCAAAGACCCCCAGTCTAGCCAAATTGAACGTTCAATGTGTCTGTTGCTGAGACCCCGAGGGTTTGCTAGGACATTATACCGAAGCAAAGTCTCACACTGATAGGAACCCACTTTCACCGGTCGGGAAGACAAAATAATCTCATCGTGACATTACAACGATGCCCAAACTCATGCCGATATGCACATCCTCGATCGCCGAAACAATATAAAGGTCCTACCGATAGCCACCCACATGTAAATGCTAGTCGCTGTAACAAATAAATGTCTTGTTGAAACACCTGCAACAAACAAATGTTAATGCACAAGGAACATGGATCAGGGAGACAGTAAAGGACCTATGCTGATAGGTACAACAAGATGGAAAATGCTCAACACGATGGATTCTATTGAACAATATGGGAAAAAAGTAGGTAAAAATACCATGAAGGGAGGAAAATGTGCCCAAGGAAGGACTCAAATGGAGACATAGGGGGTATGAAAAATATGCAAAAATCACCAAATTTTAATAGTTCCAACATGTTCAATGGACCTCATTTTTATCATTATACTGCCCATCTAATACCATATTTTAATCCAGGGTTCAACTATCTCAGATCTAAAGAAGCACCTTCAATTAACCATTTAAAGTATTATAAAATAAGGTAATACTTTTACTTGAGAAAGAGTGGGTACTCTTGTAGGATTAAAGTTTTCGCAATCATCAGGATTTATTGGCACATAGACAACCTACACCATATGAAGTAATGGATGACTACAAGTTAGTGAAATGGTCCTTAATATATGATTGGTTTGCAAATTGATTGGTAGAAAATAAGGTAACAGGCATATCTACATAAAAAATTATGAGGACAAACTACTACTGTAATCATGAAAATAGATCAAAAGTGCAAAGGAAAGAGCCAAGCTACATCTCTAGAACCTAAAAAAATCACATGCAAGAAACATAAAAAAAAAAAACAAACCAGTTTTTGGATGAATACAAAATGGTTCCTTCAGCAAGTGATTCATATGCTTTCACACCTAACATGACATTAAGAAGATTTTAGTCTTCCTCCGTGAAATTAACTACTTACAGAAAAAACCCAAAAACAAATATTATATACCTCCATGTCTAGCTGAGGGTAGGTATAAGAGAAAACAATTTCCTCAATGCAATGCCGAAAAATATCAATGCTCCCTTATTGCTACACATGCATATACAAGCATTATTTGAGCTCTAAACTATTCAAATATTAAGGATTTAATTAGCTATAAGATGGAAAGTTTTTGTTTAGACATAATCCATAATCTTTTACATACCTTTATTCACTCCTAGAGCTTCAAATAAATTTGTGTAAATGAGACAGAAATGTGAATCTTTCATGACAAAGAAAATTCTTAAAAGGAGGGGGGAGAGAGAAAAGTGTAGGGGGCAAGAGAATTCTTGAATGTATAGCAAAGTATAGCATTTTGATCATTATAACAATGAAACAAATCTTAAGTTTGAAGCACTAATATCATTTATAACATTTATGATCAAGAATAAATGAAGTAGAGAAATTTTTGCATACCTACAGATGGTACAAAATTTCATGGTTAAGTGGAAGCCTCCCATCAACAACAAGATCCAAATATCTATGTATCTATCTCAATCAAGCCTCTATACCCTTCAGAGCTATCATTTTTTCCACCTGTTATGCACAAAAGTTGAATTTTAGAGTTATGTCACCACTAAAAATAGAAGAAATAGAGCTTTGAAACAAAATCCACACACAACACACTGTGGTATTCATACAAAGCCATACAAACAAACTAAACTCAGAACACTTGAATGGAAACAACTTCAAATTATGATGCAGAGCATGTATTCAGGGTATAAAGAATCATTTTTCTGCCACCATACTGAAAAGTTAGCACTTTCTTTCATCTTTGCATATTGGTTTGATGCTTCAAACAATGCATTTCTTAGATTGAAAAGTGCATTACCTTATTGAGCTTCTCTTAATTTCAAGAATAGTTTAATATTCTCTACTTAACAAGGCCAACCATGTGACAGTCGAAGCTCATTTGGCCTCTCCCCCCCCCTCACATCACTCTCAATTCCCCATACCTAATCATATAATATTAATGATTAATTCATCCATTAATAACATATAAAATTCATTCATTAACACATTCACATTCATTCATTAACATATAACATTCATTATTTCAGTTCTTACATATTATCAACAATATGGCTGTCATGATATGATTACAATCACTTTTTTTTTTGTTTCTTTTTTAAAGCTAAAATAATTTGAAGTGGAGTATCATTTTGTAAATCATATGTCCCCCCTTTAGTTGTTTTTCCCTTTGCTTGTGATCTTAATGTACACCTAGTCATGTGCTCATGATGTGGATGCCACTACAAGGGGGGGTCTTCTGCAAAAATAGAGAAATGTTAAATTGATATGTTTTATTATTATTGTTACAAGTATTTCATTAATTAAAAGAACATTAGAGTGGTTCTCTTTACCTGATGGGTCCACATCATGTTCTTGAACTTCTCTTATAGACTCATGCTCAACATGTTGAACACCCTCTAAATCTTGATCTACAGTTGAAACACGAAAGGTTATATTAATTAATACACCAATTGAAATTAATTATGTTTAAAAGAATATTAGAGTGGTCCTCTTTACCTGATGGGGACACATCATGTTCCTGATCTTCTCTAGCCTGATCGTGCTCAACACATTGATCATGACTTACATTCTCTAAAGTTGAAATATGAAAAGTTACATTAATTAGTACACCAATTGCAATTAAATATGTTTAAAAGAACATTAGAGTGGTCCTCTTTACCTGATGGGGCCACATCATGTTCTTGATCTTCTCTAGCCTGATCATGAACATGCTCTACATGCTCTAAAGTTGAAACATGAAAGGTTACATTAATTAATACAACAATTGCAATTAAAGATGTTTAATTGTATTAATCCATACTACATTTTTTTTATAGCACATGAATACATCCAACATCGGGATGCACACCATGACCTTCATCTACAAGTTGTACTCCACCCTCACCAGGTTGCATTCCAATGTCATGTGCAATATTATCATTACATGTATGTTTAAAACAAATAGTTATGTAATTACTTTATGGTGGAAACTAATATTGAATAGATTGCACAAGTATTCAATTTTAAATAAACTTTATTGAGTTTATTTACCTGCGTGTCAGAAACAGTGAAAGATTGTGTTTACCCAGTCAAGACTCTTAGGCATTCAGCCACAACTCCATAGCCTTGTTGGAAGGAAATATTCAAGTCCTCTTATGTGGGAACTCTATTGAATTCAAAGCCTTGCATTTTTGCATAAGATCATGAATTTTTCTTCTATGGTGTGATAAAACCAAAATTGTTTGCAATTTATTATTTGGATGCAATATTTCATTTATTGATGCTTACAATTCGTGCGGCTAATTTCAAATAACCACTAGAGCCAAGTTTGTGTTGCCTGTGTTTTTCTAGTCTTTCCTTTGTTGCCTTCCATGTGTTGGGTAGCTTATGAAAAGTTTGAAATACGTTAGATTATGTAAAAAGAAAGAGTAATCAATATATAATTATATTGTTGATAGTATCACATACCTTCCTTCGCTTGGTGGTGTCTTTCCTTTTTTCTTTTTAGCCTTCTCCTTTCCATCCAACACCAAGTCCTTCCACTCCCTCTTCGAAATCATGGGGGGACACTCGTATTTTTTGTTCTTCTCTAAATGTGACCTATATTGGTCCCTCACATACTTTAGATAGTTACTAACTTTCTTAAGGACCTTGGTTCGGTTGAATGTTTTATCATCAAACAACAAAACTAAATAGTTAATGAGCTCATCTTTTAAATCTTGATTTTGGGAATTCCATTGTGTATGTATGGTGGGACCTAAGAGCTCCAATGTAATATCACTTAGATTTTTATAAAAAAACATCATTTCCTACAAAATGATAATGGGATCAATAGTCTAAAAAGAGTGATCCTAGGACCTTCTCTATCTTTATGGAAACAAAATCCTCGGTCACCACAAATGTGACTGGAAATGTTCCTATACTAGTAGGAAGATCTAGGGAATGCCGCTAAAACATCACCAGTACTAGTGGCCTCTGCATCCCCAGGTACATGTCCTAAAACATGTTTTGGCATATGTTTACTGCCAGAGGGTGTAGTAACGGATGCCTGCATGGTATATGTTTTCGACATTTTAGATGACAATATAGGCACAGATGATGTCAGATGATGTGATGTATGCGCAAGAAGCAGGATGGACACTTGTACTGACCCCTACTCCTAGGGAAGCACTTACAGTATCCTAATCATGGCTAGGAGCATCATGAGGACGCAAAAAATCCTATAAAAACAACACATATTTTAGTTCATGACATAAAAGAGTACAAAATATAAAACCATGAATGAACTTATGTTATAATTGAAGACCTCATGACAGCTTACTTGCAAGTTTTTTTCCCTCAGTCAATATTTTAACCCTCTTTCTTATCTCATCTATTTGAGGCACTCTGAATAACAAGTTATGGATTTCTTCATTGCATTTTTTGTGGGTCTTCCTTATCATATCAAGAGGGTTTGTTGAATAAGTGATGCCATCATCACATAATATTGACTGTACCTCCCTATGGATGCTCTTGTCTACTGTTGGTGCCTTTCCCTAATCAGTCAACTGCAAGAAGAATATTAAAAACATTATTGAAATTAACCCAATAAACTTATGAAAAAAACATAATAATAAAATATTTTGCTCATATCTAATTTATACAATTACAATAAGGTAAACCTGTCGGGTAGAAGTGCCTGAAGATGCATCATGATCTATGCTCTAGGCTGAAGACTTCCCCATATGATCAATGCCCCACTGTGACAAAAATTGAATATAAAAAAACATTAGCAAAATGAAACTAGTAGACTTACGAAAAAAACATAAGAATAAAAATGGTATATTGGAGTCATTAATTGGAGGTTGGGTAAAATGGTACATAGTACATACCACCCCTTTAGTAACTATGTTTCTAACAAAACAATTCAAATTGTAATCGATTAGCAACTCTTCCCCTATAGTTATTGATTTTATTGCACATATGAATACACAGTTTCCCTCGCGTGCCTTGAATATGCAATTGGGTTGCTTATTTGTTGACCCAGGTAGTGTACTATTTATAAACCTTGCAATATTCCTTAATGCTTTTGGCATTTTGTCAATGTACATAGTCATTCCTTTATTTTGATCCTTATCTTTTAGCTATATATAATTTGCTGACAGTGCATACCTACGCATACTTTGTGTATATTGAACTAGTTGCATCCAATCTTTATAACTATAATAGGGTCTGAAATACTCTATCAATTTAGTAACTTTGTTGTAACCAAATTTTATGCCATCCATGCAAAATATGTTGGTGTGAATAAGTCTTGTACCTAGTTTATTCCTTTACTAGGGACTTAGGGGACTTAATTCACATGTTAAGTTTACTTAGAATATTAGTTGTCATATCTAGATAAGTATTAGTTGTCTTATCTATAATTTCCATTTTCCTAGGTAGTTATGAGTTAGTTGTCTCATGTGATAGGATTAAGACACTTGTCATGATCTTGTCTTATCCTATCTCTCATCCTTGCCTTTATAAGCAAGGCATCTCTAGCATATTTGGTAATGTTTTGCATAGCATTGTATTGTATTGCATTGATCATATTGTATAATACTGCAATCCTTGTTTGGTGGAATAGCATCTTCCATTGTTGCTTCTCTCTATCTCTTGTGGAGGTTCTTTGGTGTTGTAGATTGAAGATCTTGGGTTGTTAACTCCAACATGGTATCAGAGCTTTGAATTTGGCAAGCCCCTTCCATTTTTTTCATTAGAGACTTTCCATCAATTTCTATTGTGATTTTTGAGTTTCTTGTATCCTATATTGCATGCTTGAATTTTTATTGAGATTTGGTGATTGCATGGCTTTTGGCTATAGTGGCAGTATTTTAGGCTGTCCCATTGCATCCAGGAGGCTCGAAAAAGTCATATTTGGCTTTTGTTTCACTCAATTTCGTCACCATTTGCAACTTTGGCAAAGAAGGGTTTCGAGCTCAGATCTAGTGAACAACTTTTTACAGGAGCACTTTGAGCAAAAATTAAGCCTGCCATTGCGTTCGGGTGGCCGTTTCCAATTTTTTTGATATATAATTTGCCTATATTAGGAAAAATTTGTTTCTGGAGCAAAAATTTTTTGCAGAGGAGGCCGTACGGCCCCCCTATGTAGGTATGCGTGTCGTCAAAAAAAAATTCAAAAAAAAATATTTTTTCGGCTTTAGTATTTTATTTTTTGAAAAATTTCAAAAAAACAATTAAAATTTATAAAGCGCTTTAAAAAGCGCTGCAGACTGTTTATAGTCCGTGGGGTTTTAAACCTGCCAGTGGCTTAATAGCCACCAGCGGCCACTGCCAACCGCAATCAACTGCCACCGCGAGCCGCCAGTGGGCGGTCTATAAACCGCCGACCGCAAGACCGCCAACAGTCACTGCCACGGGTAACCGCCAGGATAGCAGTGATCTCTAAACTGCTGACGCCCGCCAGCACTAGCAGTTAACCGCTAGGAAATAGTGACCGGAAGCGTAGCCACCAACGCGGTCACGTGGGTGACAAGGAGCCAGCCCCTAGGGGCTGAAATTTTGCGCCCAAATAGTGTTCATTTTTGCTCCTGTTTAGCATTGAAGGTGCCTAAAATAGGCCTTTTTTTCAATTTTGCATAAATTTTTGCCACGAAGTCATTTTTTCACAAACGAGATATCGTCGGAAAGCTGGTTCAACGAACTTCATAGTGGTGTAGGTGATTTTTCCAGATTTTGACATTTTTTGCCAATATTTTCAGCTTGAAGGTACAAGTGCATTTATTGCTTGTTCTTGATGTAACTTTTGCAAACGAAGTTGAAATTTGGCAAACTTTTTTTTGAAATTGATCAAAAAATCACAAGGAATCTGTTTGTAACCTCAATTTTTAGTTTTTGCAAGCTCTTTTTTCTGAAAATTGTAAAAATCACCGTGTGATATAAACGGTTGATTTCAGCTTGTCACTTGTAAAAATTGCAAAATTTCTTCATTGTAATTTGTTGGGGGGGTTGCAAAATCAGTTTTAATACATTCTAGGGGGGTGAAAGGCACAATTTAAGTGCCACATTGTCTTCTTTCTTTTGGTGTTCATGGCGGATCTAAGGAAAATTGAACCACTCACTCCACACAATTATCATACATGGAAGCTAAAAATGACTCAATTCTTACAATCTAAGGGTCTATGGCCAATGCTAGATGCAGAACAACCTAAATTTACAAGGGATTATGAAAAATTTATCCATAGATGTAAAATGGATGAAGCAAAAGGGCTCATTGGCTTACATGTATCTGATAATTTGTTGTTTCATATTTCGGAGTGCAAAACACCTAAGAATGTTTGGGATAAACTTGAAGAATTGTATGGTAAAACAAATCATTTCAAGACCTTGCAACTTCAAGCAGAACTATAATCCCTCTCTCCAGATGCATTTCCTTCAATTCAGGATTTCCTTGCATAATTCAAGATGATTTTGTCACAGTTGAAAGGATGTGGACATGATGTATCTAGTGATGAATGTATCTTCTTGATTCTGTCTAAGTTAAAGGGCCCTTATTAAGTGTTTTCCTCTAATTTCTATTCAACTATGGATGCAATTGGGAAAGATTACAAAATGCCTACATTTGAGTTGTTTTGTGAGCGTCTTACTAGGGAGGAGGCCAAGTTAATTTAGTTGGATGCCTTACCTAATTCTAAGAATCATGCTCTAATGGCTCAATCATCCAAGGGTAAGGAAAGAAAAAGAAGAAGCCCAAAGCAGAATCATCTTCTAGTAGTGAGAATCCCTCCAAACCGAAGCCGAAGAACAATCAGAAGTCCACTTCATCTCCTTCTTCTTCTACCTCTGGAGATTTTTCTTCCAAGTCCAAGTAAAAGAAAGGAGATCCTTGTTCATTTTGTGGAAAAACTGGGCATGATGCATCTCATTGCTTTAAGAGATTAGAGGCCTTGGAGGAAGCTATGAAGAAGCACAATATTTCAGTGGCTAAGCCTTCTTCCATGGGCAAAGGGCAAGCTCTTTCAGCACGAGCTATGCATTCACCTTCAGCTAGTTGGATTCTTGATTTAGGTGCTTCACATCACATGACCAATTCACGTGATCTTCTTGATTCCATAGTTCATACTTCTACTTCTCATATTGTAGTTGGGAACTCTTCACAGATTCCAGTTTTGGGGACAGGCTCCATTCAGATGCTAGATGGGTGCATTGAGGATGTTCTTCTTGTTCCTGATATTTCAGCGAATCGTCTTTCCATATATCAGATTTGTCATTTTAGAGATGGGAAGTCAGTTGAGTTTACTCCACAGAATGTGACTATTAGATAGTTGCAGGATCCTGAGAAGGTTGTTGCTACAGGGATAGTTGATCATGAGAATCATTTGTATCAATTTGATGGATTTGAGTCTTCATCGGGTTCATTTTTTGTTGCTCACGCTGATTCAATGAGCAAGCTTTGGCATGAGAGATTTGGGCACTTGAACTACAAATATCTTCAGAAAATGCAAGCACATAACTTAGTGGTTGGTCTTCCAAAGATCACTTGCACAGATGGTGTTTGTCAAGGATGTGTTCTTGGCAAGAAACATCAAGATCCTTTTCCTAAGGGTCAAGCTACACGTGCAACCAAACCCCTTGAGTTGGTCCATAGTGATCTCATCTCATTCCCAACTCCTTCTTTTTCAGGGGCTAATTATGTGCTAACATTCATTGATGATTTTCCCCCCCGGACATGGGTCTATTTTTTGAAGCTCAAGAGTGAAGTCCTAACTAACTTCAAGACCTTCAAAACATTTGTGGAGAAGCAATCAGGTTTTTCTCCTCGACAGATATGCACAGATAATGGGGGGGAGTATGTCAATCAAGAATTTTAGGATTTTTGTAGTGAGCATGGTATTCTTCATCAGCACATAGTTCCTTACACTCCTCAGCAGAATGGCATGGCAGAGAGAAAGAAAATGACTCTTAGGGAAATGGCCAATTGTATGATTCAGTCTAGGTCCATGGCTCCCACTTTTTGGGCTGAAGCTATCAATTGGGTCAACTATATTCAGAACTGTATGCCCCATAAGGCAGTATGGAATATGACCCCTAAGGAGGCTTGGTCTCATCACAAGCCTAATGTATCCTTCTTCAGAGTATTCGGTAGTGAGGCTTGGGCATTCATTCCAAATGGTCGACGTAAATCCATGGAGAAGAAGAGTCAGCAGTACATCTTTGTTGGTTATTGTGAGGATGTGAAGGCATATAGATTGTTTGATCCTAACACACGAGAGGTACATTTCCAACATGATGTTTAGTTTTCTAAGACCTTCACCCAGTCAGATCCTCCTTCGACTTCTTCTTCATCACAACCTACTCAATCTTCTTCAATTGATGATACTTTGCTACTTGAGGAAGATTTTGATGATGGTCTTGATGAACCTCCTCCTCATTCACCCACTAGGCCACGATGGGCTCGAGTCACTCTTGAGGAGGCTGGTCCTCTTGTTGGTGATCCCACAGACACTCGCCACACTCGTTCTCAGACTTTTGGAATTAGTATTTTGAGTCATGCAGTTTCAGATGATCCTCAGAAGTTTTTAGATGCTTCGGGTATTCCAGAGTGGGATAGTGCTATGGATGATGAGTATTCTTCCTTGATGAAGAATCATACTTGGGATCTTGTGCCTCTTCCTAAGGGAAGAAAGTTGGTTCGATGCAAGTGGGTGTATTGTACCAAGTATGCAGCAGATGGTTCCATTGACAAGTACAAGGCTCGTCTTGTTACAAAGGGGTTTTCTCAGGTTGAAGGAATTGACTATTCCGAGACCTTTGCTCCTGTTGCCAAGATGGACTCTATTCACTTTGTCCTTGCTATAGCTGCATCTTAGGGATGGTCAGTGTTTTAGATGGATGTGAAGAGTGCTTTCTTCCATGGGGATCTTCATGAGGAGATCTATATGGAGTAGCCACCAGGTTTTGTGTAGGACTCTTCCCTTGTTTGCAAGCTTCAACGCTCATTGTATGGTCTCAAACAGGCCCCTTGGGCTTGGTATGAGAACATGGATAGTTTCTTGCTTGCTTCCGGCTACACTCGCTGCCATTCTGATCCCACAGTTTATACATAGAGACATGGAGAGGATCTACTCATACTTGTGCTCTATGTGGATGATTTGACTCTCACAGGTAGTTCTACTTCCATGATTCAAAGTACACAACGAGCATTGATGGAGCGATTTGATATGACTAACCTTGGTCTTTTGCATTACTTCCTTGGTCTTCAGGTTCATCAGACTTCGGAGGGGATCTTCATTTTCCAGCAGAAGTATGCTCTTGATTTGCTTCAGAGATTTGGCATGGCTGATTGCAAGCCTGCCCCTACTCCATTCCAATCAGGTGTTGTACTGTCTACCAGTTGCACTACTCCTCTAGTTGATCCTACCTTGTATCGGCAGTTGGTTGGCAGTCTTTTGTAGTTGACACATAGTCATCCTAATATTTCCTTTACAGTTGGACTTGTCTCTCACTTCTCATAGGAGCCTCATGAGAGTCATTGGAAGGCCGCCAAGCGTATCTTGAGATACATTCCGAGCACTACTCATTTTTGCATTCACTACACTTCAGGTGCATCTTAGATTGTGGGCTTCACTAACTCAGATTGGGCTGGTGATGTCAATGATAGGAAGTCTACTTCTAGCTTTTTCTTTTGCCTTGGTTCTGGTTCGATTGCATGGTCATGCAAGAAGCAAACTACTATTGCATTATCATCGACAAAGGCTGAGTATCAAGGTGTCATGTTGGCTAGTCGGGAGGTTTTGTGGCTTCGTCAGTTGATGATTGAGTTTGGATTCCCTTCCACTCAGCCCACTACTCTTTGGTGTGACAATCAGAGTTCCATTCATATCTCTCGCAACCCAGTGGAGCATCAACAGACTAAGCATATTGAGATCCACATGCACTTCATTAGGCAGCTCATCCAGGATGGTGTTCTTAGCTTGGAGTATTTGCCTACAGATCAGTAGGTTGCAGACATCTTCACTAAACCTTTGGCATCACCTCGTTATCTTCAATTGTGATTGATGCTTGGGGTGAAGGAAGTTTTCCTTGGGGGGTCTTGAGGAGTCCTCCTTCCTTCATTAGTTTTCTTTACAGCTTTTTCTCTCTTTTGGAGAGGAGTTTTCTCCCACAGGGTTTTTTCTCCTTTTCTCCGCTTGTGAGAGCTTTTTTTTTTTGTACATGGGTACCTCATTAGGCCTAGTAGCTGGGACCCATCTTTTTCATTATGCATTGGTTTGTACCTCCCTAAGTTGCACTTAAGGGGGGTTGTTGGTGTGAATAAGTCTTGTACCTAGTTTATTCCTTTACTAGGGACTTAGGGGACTTAATTCACATGTTAAATTTACTTAGGATATTAGTTGTCATATCTAGATAAGTATTAGTTGTCTTATCTAGAATTTCCATTTTCCTAGGTAGTTATGAGTTAGTTGTCTCATGTGATAGGATTAAGACACTTGTCATGATCTTGTCTTATCCTATCTCTCATCCTTGCCTTTATAAGCAAGGAATCTCTAGCATATTTGTTAATGTATTGCATAGCATTGTATTGTATTGCATTGATCATATTGTATCATACTGCAATCCTTGTTTGGTGGAATAGCATCTTCCATCGTTGCTTCTCTCTATCTCTTGTGGAGGTTCTTTGGTGCTGCAGATTAAAGATCTCGGGTTGTTAACTCCAACAAAATAGGCCCAAACCATGTAATGACAATGGTGCTATGCAATAAATCCTCTTGTTGACACAAAAATGAGTGTTATTGGAGGAAGTTCCTTGGGTACCCATTGTTTCCATAGATTTTTGTACCTCAAGGGCACCTCGACATTTCCTATGCTCTCGTCATCATTAGAACATGATCCCCCTTTAGCAAGAAAAAATTCCATGCATTTACAAAATTTTCTTCTAATATTTTGACCTCTAGTTTATCTCCCTCTTTTAGACCTACTACATGTCTCACTTTCCTCTTCTCTTCCTGAATTTCCCTCGCTCGAGGAAGATAGATCTTACAAATACCTATTTAGTGGTACCTGTACTCATAAGGATGTTGGATGAAGTTCTTTCATGGTGATGTGATCCAAAGGTGACATTATGATTAATCTATCATTTCATCACTAGAATTTCACAAGTTATAAGGTAATCAAGTCTTTATATATTTCAAGTTATTGTTACTACTATCCAAATGTGTCCATCGCAAATCAAATCTACTTAATGTTTTAACTCCCAAAATTTGTAACAAGTGTTAAATGTGACTATGGTCCACCAGTTACACAACCAAGACCTCAAATGTATTCTCTAATTGTAATCAAAGCACTTTTTCTCTTCATTAAAGTAAATAAACTTGAAGGGAAACACCACCAAGTGGTTAATTGGACACCTATATGACTAAAAATAGCAGAAAATTTACATTTAATTTCCATATGTCTAACTGGTTAATGGGGAGGGAATGTGTTTAAGTCATCATAAGTTTAGGGTTTGGGGTTTAGGGTTTGTTTAAGTCATCTTAAATCTTCCTATGTCTAATTTCTAGGATAATTTTGGTATGTTTTAAGGTAGGATGAGTGGTTGCATCAATGTTATAATTCTCTATGACAAGGTTTCAACATCTTCAAATAGTGAAAGTTAGTGCTCATAGTCATTTGAAACAACATTTTGATTATGTCTGATGGTAGGATTTGATAATTTAAAATATCTCTACTTCAAAACAAAATTATCTCTAACAACTCTAAGAGCTATAATGGATGGCCACCATCATAGAAAAGATTCTTCATTCTCACTTTTAGGTGTTGAAATTTAAGAATACCTTGATTAATGAAAGAGCCCAAATAACCTTTCTCCATGGTATCCAAGTTCACATAGCATCATTCTTCTCTTATACGGTTCGACATGATTTAAAGAACTTAGCTAGGAATTATTCATTTAACCTAAGTTTTTCTCATAATGCCATCATTGGAAAAGTATCATAAAATTCTTCTATTATGAAGAATTGGTCTATGTGCCTCTAGTAATCACTATAAATGTTTGTGAGGATAGAATAACTAATTGCATCAGGTAGGAGAGAATCTACTTTGATTTCTTCAAAGATTATATTCCTCTATTCATAATTTTTAAGGGTTGTGTGTGGAGGAGGTTATCACTACCAAGAAGGGAGGAGACCTTTCCTTGCATATGTTTGTGGTGGAGGTATTAAAGAAGAATTGTATGCCTCTATTTCCATTCATTAGATCTTTCTTAGCCTAGCATATACTTGGGCTAAGTCTACAATTGCTTTAGACTCTTGCGATGAAGGCTATGTGTGATGAAATCCTAGACCTCAACCAAGATGTGGGTAGATTATGGGAGTTTTGCCAAGACCTGAGGCTGGTTGATAAAAATGTGAAAGACTAAGCTATTTAATTTTTTTTGTCTTATCTTGTACCATTTTATGAGAATGGGGGTGCCAATGTACAAGAAAATCATTGGAAACTAGGCATGAAAATTGCAAGTTAAAGAGAATGGAGGTTCCAAACTTACAGTACTCATTGTCCCTTGGTTGTCAATTTTCCTTGAGTGCCCTCAACCTTGTCCTCGATGCTGGTATTGACCTTGTTTTCACTGCTCCAAGCTCTTCCTCGAAACTGATATTGGCCTTGTTTTCACTCCTCCAAACACTTCTTTGGTGTTGGTATTGACCTTGTTTTAACTCCAAACTCTTCCTCGGCATTGGAATTGACCTTGTTTTCACTACTTCAAACTCTTCCTCGATGTTGGTATTGACCTTTCACTTCTCCAATTTGATGAGCTACAACCTGGTTTCATTAGGTTTTAGAGTATGTTAATTAAATTGAAAATTATGGTGCCATTTAGCTAGGTTTTATTATTCTACAATATAGTTAAGTATATATTAGCTATATTTTACATAATAAACAATACAATTATTCAACTTATTATAATTATATATTATATTCTTTAACAAAATTATTAAATACGTATAAAATTATTATAATTAATAATTAATAATAAGTATATTTTTATATAATACAAAATATAATTAATATAATATAATAGTAATATATATTAATGTAATATTAATATGAGAGAGAGAAACTAAATTTCGATTGGTTGTTTCATGTCAACAATCCAAGGATGGCATGTGTCCATGGGGAATTATGCTCAAGGTAGCATTCCATTTGATTAAAGATATGATAATTCTCCTTTAAGACCTCTTCAATGTATACATTGCACACTTAAGGTCCAAAGATAAATATAGGGAAGAAAATATAGAGAGAGAGAGAGGGATATAATGACAAACATACAAATAGAAAGGGAGACAAGGAGATGGAGAGAAGTAGAGAGATAAAGAGATAAGGATGAATAGATAGAGATATATGAAGGTTGATTGATATATTTCTCCTTTTCACTCTCTACCTCTCTATATCTCCCACTATCTATGTCACTCCCTCTTCCCCCCTCTATCTATTGAGCTATCTCTCCCTCTCCCCTTTTCTCTCTCATTCACTCCATCTCTCCCTCCATCTCTCCTACTCTATATCTTTATCTCTATTTCTATTTTTATCTCTCTCACTCCTCTCTCTATCTCTTTCTATCCATATCTTTCTCTACCTCTATCACGATCTCTCTATCTCTTTCACTATCCCCCTCTATCTCTCTATCTTTCACTATCCTACTCTCTCTTTTCCTTTTCAACCTATCTCTCCCTCTCTTCTCTATCTCTCCTCTACTTATCTATATCCCTTTCTCTCCCTCCCCCTCTCTATCTCCCCCTCTCTATCTCTCACCATCTCTCCCTCCATGTCCCCCCTATCCATCTACTCTCTATCTCCACCTCTCTTCCTTTCTCTTCCCATATATCTTCATCTCTCTTTCTCTTCCCATCAAGGAAAACTTTAGTGGCGAATCTTCACCATTTGGCGAATTCTAGGAATCGTCCAAGTCAAAATTGGTGAATTTCTCACACCCAACAGGGTGTCCAAATCATCTAGATTTTATGAACTATAGGGCCAATGCATGTACATTCGCCAATGAATTTTTTTATGAGGCATATTTAAGCAACAAATTCTCCATTGTCAAACTACGCGTTTCAATTAGACTGAATAATATTTTTTCCTAAAATCTTGAAAGCATTTAATAAAACACCTACATATTCACCAATACTATTAAAACAACATTGTATTAGGACCCATGTCGCCAATTAAAATTTATAAATAGTTTCTTGTGAAGACCCATTTCGCCAATTATAATTTATAAATAGTTGTTCATGAGGACCTATTTCACCAATGACATTAAAAAATAATTACATTTGAGGACACATTTTGTCTTGAAAATTACAACGTATCATTATATAAGCACGCGGGATTCGCCAAATTTTTAGTACACCATTTAAAAATCCCATAGAATTTTCCAAATATGAAATCATGGATTGATATAAATACAATCAAAAGTGCCGTTTATTCTTGTACATTTTGTTCGGTTTTGAGGTTCTACTTCTCAATTTGGAAGTTAGAAAAAGCTGAAAACATAGACTTAAAAGGTGAGTGATCATTTCTTCATAGTGTTATTAGTTATAATAATAAGTTTTATTTATCTCTTTTCCATTCTTGTTTCAACAAAGTGAACCTTAGAACCAAACTCTAAAGTTTTAAAGTTTTTGAAACCTCTGAGCCACCAAGTAGAAAGATGACCAAGAAAGACTTGCAACTCAACAAAGTGAACCATCAACCAAGTTGAGGAATCACGAAGTTATGAAAATTTAGAACTTCGTAAAAAGTTTATAAATATTTGAGGACTAGTGATTAAGTTTAGGAAAAGCCAATTTTTTTATATTTTATTCCATGGTATTGAATTTGATGTGTGATTCTGCATCATTTTTAAATAACAACACTTATCACACTACTTATAAATTCCTATTGTGTTTCCATTCACACAATCTTTGATAAATAACTAAAAGGAAGATTATTAATCCATTCCTTGAACATAAATAAATACAATGAAAAGTGTCATTTATTCTTAGACATTTTGTTCGGTTTTGAGGAGTGAGGTTCTACTTCTTGATTCAGAAGTCACTAAAAGCCAAAAATGTAGGCTTAAAGGTGAGTGATCATTTCTTCATAGTGTTATTAGTTATAATAATAAGTTTTCTTTATCTCTTTTTCATTCTTGCTTCAGTCTTAAAGATGATATTGAGTAGGGAATGGGATCTATATTATTATTCTCTATCCTTAACCAAGAAGACATTTTTTCTAGTTTTTATTTGAAGTGAGAGATGAATTTTTTGAGTGAATCAGAGATCAATATGTCGAGCGACTCAAGCAGAAAGGGTAAGGCTCTTTCCACTCCTCAGAGTGGTGAGGAGACTCCTACCACTCTTCAGGGTGGTGAAGAGACTCCTACCGCTGCTCAAGCTCCTTAGAGTGGTGAAGAGACTCTCGTTGCTCCTTAGGGTGGCAAAGAGACTGGGAGGCTATCAAAACACCAAAAACTTAGATGTACCATATAGTATTACTTTGGAATTGCCAAAGCTTCTAATCAATCAGGTCAAGATGGAGCTACATCATCAATTCTTTCACCAAATATTGGTAGCATTCATAATACCTCACTACCACCGAAAGGTTAAGTTGAGATTGTCATTGATTTAAATCAAAATGTATCAAATTAGGATGGAAATCCTGCAAAAGATGTTCTAAGGGATACCCTAGGCCTGGTTAGCCAGAATGAGATAATTGACTTGGATGAGGATGATGATGTTGGTAGCAAGAGAAGGAAAAATAAACCAAAAAGGGTGCATGAGTGGGAAATGACAAGGAGTTTTGAACGTGGTTGGTTGTCAAAGTACCCATTCATGGTACCAGTGGGGATTGGAAATGCAAATGATATTGAAAAGGAAACATTGGATAAATGTAAGATTTTTAGTTGGAAATGTGGAAGAGCCAAGACATTGCAACTAAATATTGACACTATAGAAAAGCATATCGATAAATTTTATGAAAAAAAAATCATAAACAGAAAGGAAGAATCAATTGTATGATGCAAATCAAAGGGAGAATGTCTTCATGTTAAAGGTATGTCACAGATTATGAAGAGAATGAAGAAATAATGTCAAACATTTTTGCATGTAAAGGTACACTTGAGGCTCAATTTGGAAAAGAAATGGAAACAACTAATCTGTCAAAAACTATTCAAATGAGTGTTGTTTTTCATATTTTGTCCAAAGGGCATCCTATGACATACTACCCAGAATATTTTGGTTTATTATCTTATTTGAATGTTCCTCACTATCCCTACTCAAATTGGTCAGTAAACGATGGATGGGAATGTGAAACTATCTTGCTACAGTGGAAAAGGAAGATTTAAAGGATAAAGTAAAAGAGTCAAATTTCATTACATTATCTTTAGATGAAGTTACTACGGTAGACAATACTTCTTCAGTCTGTATGCATTTGTATACTGTACAACAACATGTTCACCAAGCTCATCTTCTCTTTGTTCATAAAATGAAGGACAACTCAACATCGCAAAATATATTTGAACTAGTCAAGAAATATTTGAATGAAATTGCAAGTATGGATGAGTTGACAATTGTGAAAAATTTGGTGTGTGTAGGAGCTGATGGAGCTGCAGTGATGCAAGGTCAAAGGATTGGTGTTTGCACAAAGTTACAAACTACTTGTGCTCCATACATGCTTGGCATTCACTGCATGGCCCATAGAATGAATTTAGCATTCAAAATTGTAAGAAAGTTTTCTATAGTATCAAAAGTAAAAAATCTAGTCTATGAGATCCACGCATACTTCTTCCAAAGTCCTAAATGTTTCACAAAATTTCAAAATTTTGCTGAGGAAATAACACCAGGAAATAAGCTTCTCAAGGATATTGATACTAGATGGATCTCCCTGCATGCACCAATGCAACAAGTTCTTTTAGAATATCAATCCTTGATTGGAGTGATGTATGAAAATCACAACATAGTAGACAAAGCTCCTAACCTCTTACATAGGTTAAGCAATATAGAGACACTCTTGACTTTAACTAGGCTTCTCCCCATGCTAGATGTGATGAATGATCTTGTGAAGAAAGCCCGAGACATAACTATGTATATTAATAAATATGCTAGTCTATGTAAACATACATGCTTGGCCCTCAATCATCTATATCTAGATCTAACTCAAGATGGCACAAATTATTTCAAGTGGCAAAAAATTACTAATTTGAATGATCTTGATAATTATTTACAGTTTAATGCAAGCAATCACTTATGTATATGTGTATGTGGATATGCGATACAAATGTACCAATGTAAGACAACCAAGCGCTCTAGCAGAGAAGTAATTGTTAATGAGGAAGATTTTAAAGGAATTTTTAAATTTGTTGGTGATAATTTGAAGGAAATTGAAAAATCTCTTTCCTCAGAGATTCGTGAAAGATTCTCTCAACATGAAATACTTGAAGCCATGAGTATTGTGTATCCTCAATTTAGGGCAAACTGAGATAAACCAAAATATTTTTATGCGCAGGTAAAAATCTTGATCGAATTTTTTTCAAAAACTATAACATACAATGACCAGAAAATAGAAGGAATTTTAGATGAAGCTAAGCTTAGAAAATAATGTAGGATTTTTGCAATAGCTATGAAGGACCAATATAAATCCATGGGCAAGGACAAGGCCTTTGAACTGGGATCAATAAAAAAGGTTTGGACAACCTTAAGTTAGAGTGAAATATTGCATGGTTCGATATCAAAATATTTCAAACTTGCTAATTTATGTCAAACAATGATATTGAGGTTAGTGGAGGATGAGAGAGTTTTCAATACATTGGGGTTTTTGAAATCAAAGTTAAGAAAAAAACTAGACAAGAATTTGGAAAATTGCTTGAGGATGAAAGGAACTGCGTATAATGTTAGAAATTTTCCTTTTGAAAGGGCACTCACAATCTGGAGGTCCACATGTGAAAGAAGAGGGATCAAGTTGTGCAACACTCTAATTCCAAAGGCTGGTACTGGTGGCACTAGCAGTGGCAATGGGACTCGAATAGATGAAATTGACAAAAATGACACAATGAATATTGAATTTGAGACACAGGACGAAGAAAATCAAGAGAAAACTTGGCATCAATTTCAAGATGACTCTAAAATACTTTATCTAATGATGAACACCAGTTTGAGGACCCCGAGTCCATTTGCAAAATGGAAGAGATTCAAGAGAATTAGCAGTTTTTAGGTATTTATATTGCACTTCATGGATCCTAGGATCATATTCCATTTTTCCATACTGTAGTTGATGATATTTTATATTATATTCAATGAAATTATGAATCATTACACTTCATGATATTTTATTTTATATTGCACTTCATGAATCATATTCCAAATTCAAATTGTAGTTGATGATATTTTATATTGTATTCCATGAAATTGTGATATTTTATATTTTATATTAGTCTGTACATAGTATACAATGAGGTGTCAGATGATGGTTCCTTTGAAAGGTTAAGGCAAGATAAGTCCATAATGTCGTGTGGTCACCGAAACTTGGAACCTTAGAACAAAAGTCTAAAGTTTCAAAGTTTTCCAAACCTCCAACCCACCGACTAGAAAGATGACCAAGAAATAATTGCAACTCAACAAAATGAACCATCAACCATGTCAAGGAATCGATAAGTTATGAAAATTTAGAGATCTTCGACAAGGTTATAAAACTCTGAGGGCTAGTGACTAAGTTTAGGAAAAGCACCAAAACTATGACTTGGAGTGATAGTAACCACATCAATGAAACTAACAAAAAATCCATCATTCCAATTCCAATAATAGATAATCCATGACATGAATTCATATAAATGTTTAGTGCATATGCTAAGTAGTCATGGAGATTGAGTATTGATGTGTGAATTGTAATGCAATTTCACTAAGATTATGGATGTCTGGAATTAAAATCACCTTATAGTTCATACTTTAATTGTGTTAAAAGTAAAACTTGATCATGTGCTCAATGATTCATCACTCAACTCAATTCTTATTAGATTAATAACATATTAAAAATAGTATCAGTAGCATATACAACAATGAACATCAACAATCATTTAAAGTGTATCTAGAAGTTGAAACCACTACCAGACTTTTTCTTCAAATGCTATAATAAATAATACAGATAATTGAACATCAACACATTATTGAAGTATGAATTTGAGCTTTTAAATTGGTTATCATTGTATCACATGAAGGAATACATAGAGGCATTGGCAATGCAAAATCTTGATCAAAGACAACTCTGCACAGAGCTAAATTACAACTTGGAAACTCATATTATCAAAAATTAAATCACTGCATCACCTTTTCTAGCAACTTCCACTCTTTAGGTGTTGAAATTGTCATTTGTTCTAACTAATGTTGTTTGACTTGAAGATTTGTTAACAATTCATGATTCAAATTGGAACCTATCTTGGATTCTTCAGTCAATTTTGCATTTAGGGTTAGCAATGGTTTGATGGAATCCAAATAGGTCACCACATATAGGTTCTGAGGAAACTGGTCCAACTCAATCTTCCTTGCATATTCCATCTTCTTTCTGAAATCATTCTTTCCAATGAATCACTCATTTGTGTCAAAAAGCCTTTGGTAAACCAAGCTCTATGAAGTGGGTATGTGCAAGATCATCGTGGAAAAAATAGGCCCTTAAGTGGCAAAATTTTTAGAAAAATTAGAGTTATGCAACTTGATGTAAAAATTTGAATAAGTTATTAATATTATTTCAAAAATATGTAAGAATAGAATCTGTAGAAAATTCAATGTAGTTTCTAAACTACTACGTTTTTTAAAAAAACAAAAAACTATTTGGTGAAACTTTGAAATTTCAATGTAGTGGTACTTAAATTTCAGGGAAAAAATAAGAAATAGGTGTTTGTCTGACCACCATAACCACAATAAAATGAAAATATTTTTTTATAATATTTTAGATATTAGTAGAGGACTCATGCCTCGATGTGATGCATATTTTTTTGTAATTTTTCTCCAAGTAAATAATTAATTATGAATTTTTTTATTACAACTTTTTAACAAATATAAAAACTTGTATGTTTGACCACCTTAACTTGGTCAAAACGTCATGAAATTCATTTTTTTTTTTTTTAATCCTATAGTATGCAAAGCATAGAATGTGACGCATGTTTTGGATTTAAAAAATGTTACAAAGTTTGAAAGCTATATATTTTTTTCAATCAGCGTATCAATCAAGACTTTAGTCATAATTTGAATAGAAAATGAATAATAATTACTTATTAAATTCAAAGTAAAGCATAATTTATATCAATGGAAATCTGAGAATCTCCTTTAAAAACTCTTTTCATTTCATCAATTTTGGGTTAAAAAATAGTCATCAGTGGCATACCCATCATATTACCACTTTTTGGCCCATCATGATCCTGCACATACCCAAGTTCCTTAAGTTTTCATCCACCTTCTTCATCTTGTCTGCAGCCAAATGCAAATATTTCTCTGTTTCATGCATTCTCAAACACTTTTCAATGACAGAGGACAATTTCATTGATATAGCAAGCCGATTAGTAATCCCTTTTGATTTCAAAACATTGTCAGGGGCTTTGTAGACTTTTTGTTGAATTTGATTTGTTGATTTCTCTAATGCCAACACATTTTTGTTCTCCATTAAATATTTGTTGAGCTTATTATGATGTTGTCCGATAGCATCAATTAATTGAAACATGTCACACAAATGATCAATCCCCGGCATTATTTCATCATAGATCTTTTGTTTCATATGCCTCATTGTTTCTCTACAAAATGAAGATAACTAATTTTGACAAGACTTAATTTCATTTTTTGTTTCCATTAGCTCTGCCTCCAATATTTCATTTATTTTTCTCTCCTCCAATTTTTGTTCCCACTATGCATTTCCATTCGCAATGCTTAGTCTTAATTTTTATGAAGTGGATTTTTCCTCATCATACTTCTTGTTGCTCTAATCTAGCCTTTGCTTTAGTTTAGTTGAGTAATTTATGATATAAATAATAAACATAAAACATGTGTTTTAAATTTTCTTTAAACTTTAATGTGCTAGGATTGACATCAAGGCCAAGGGGCCAAAAACTTAACGTTGCAAAGGCCTTAATAAAATGAATTACAATGTCACATTAATAGCACAACCATTTATTTTATTACAACTAAATTACAATGTCACAATATTACATAGTACAAATACAAATGTAAGCACAAGAGCCAAGATTTTGCTGGACCGCTAGTGAAAAGTTGAAAACATAAATGTGATACATGTATCTTTGAAAATAAATGGAACTTTCCAGGTCAACCTTCAGCTCTCAAAATAAACTCATGGGACTTGTCGGGTCAGCCATGGTCTCTAAAAATAAATGAATTGGGAAAAGGGGCCAAACCAAACTAGAGAAATGGGAACTGTGAAGATACAAAATTTACTTAGCCCCTGTTAGAACCAGAATGAAGATGAGGGGTTGTAAAATTGCTCCCATGTAGAAGATGAGCACTCAAAATAAATGAATGGGGATTTCCTGGTAGGCCATGGTGTCTCAAAATAAATGCAAGGGACTCTCCTAGCCAACCATGTAGACAATGAGGGGTAGTAAAACTGCTCCCATGCAGAAGATGAGCATTGAAATTAAATGCATGGGAATTGCCTGGGAAACCATGTTGATGATGAGGGGTAGTAAAACTGCTCCCATCTTCTACTTACAGCTTCCATGCACTAAGATAACACTTATCTCCATCAGAGCTCGTCATCCTAGTTCAAAACCTATCTGAGAAGTCAGGTAAACAAAATCAACTTCTTTCCAATTCCACCCATTGTGAACTTGAAGGAAATTGGTTTTTTACTCTGTAACTACATAACTAGAGGCAGGATAATTTAGAGCATTCCCAATAATACCACATAATCTTCTTCGTGAACCCTTATTAAGTTATTAACCCTACAAAATGAAAACCCTTATGACAATTAAATGAATTATTTTAGTTGTGCTCACTATCGTTAATTATGGGCCAAAAGTGCCGCCAAAGTGCCACTACCAACTTGGTCCCTTGTACACCTCACACATGTCACATGTGAGGTTGTGTATAGTTACTACTAACTAGCAATAATTGTGATTCACACAAACCAAAAATCCAACTTAATCGTTAACTCAAGCTAGCTACATGCATAGTTGCAAATTGTACCTCAAGTTCACAAGTTGTCAATTGTCAAAATCGGTAGTGCCACACAAGTTGTCAATTGTCAAAATCATTGGATTATTGACATCATCATATATGATTCTACAATACATCGTGCATTTTTTAATATAAAGTTATCCAATCAATCACTCTGGCTATTCATATGGCATTAATCTGCACTGTCGCCCAGTACCATAGCCAAATTAAGAATTTTAATAGAATAAATGAAAGGTAGAGTACTTCAACACATTGAAAAGAGAATTAAATGTCTCATTTTACCTTAATCATTATCAATGTCCTAATAAGTCACAATAAATTTCACTCACTTATGATCAGAACTATATGTTGATTTCTGAAACCAATAATTAATAAAATCTCAACCATTGATTTCTAAAAATCTAACAGTTCTAGTCTTATTCCAAATGTTTTAGTTCACAAGTCTAGTACTTCAAGGATTTACTTTTGAAATACATCTATAGCCGTCCATCAAAAATTCATCGAATGGTTCCTCTTTTAAAACAAACTTTATGCATGTGCATAATTTCAAATGGGGACATCACTAGGTTGATGAGACTCGACCCTCAAGATTAATTAAGAGTTAAGATTTAAGGCTTTATCATAAAATATTTTGGTCTAAATTAGGCAATATTAAATGGTAAACAAGAACACCAATATTTAAACGGTAAAATATTTAATGGTTCTAGTGTAATTCTAGAGGTTTCAATTCACAAATTTAGTGCTTGAGAGATATACTTCTAAAAATGCAACTACAACCATCCATCAAAAATTCATCGAATAGTCGTGGTCCATAATGTTGTATGGTCGGTGAAATTTGGAACCTTAGAACCAAAGTCTAAAGTTTTAAAGTTTTCAAAACCCTCGACCCATTGACTACAAAGATGACCAAGAAAGACTTGCAACTAAGGTTACTTTTTCTGTTATGAAGCATGTTAAGATACTTTTTAAAAAAAAGTGTTATAGCTATAGGTGATTTTTGGATGGTTGATGAGAACAATGAGGCAAATAATCTTTATTTTAATGCATTTTTTTATTATTTTATATTATGTTTAATTTGCCAATGTTTTTTCTTAATCATTTTAAAATAGGTTTAATTCGCTAATGAATTTTACTTTTTAGTTTGGAAAATTTTTTTAATCACCAACAAAATTATTTTTTCTGGTTTGAAAACAAGTTTAATTTGCTAATCGAAATATTTTATTGCTTTGAAAATATATTTTAATCACCAATGGAAAAAATTTAGTGGTTTTAAAAAAATTGCATGTCTCCAGGATTTTCCACTGAGCTCTAGTGATTAGAAAAGATTCGCCAATGGACATTACTTTTTTCTCACAAAAAATGAAAAAATTCATCACTAGAATTAATATTTTTATTGTGAACTATACAAGATTCATCGGGATTTTACACCTTCGTCGAGGGGGGTTTCTTAAAGTTTTCCTTGCTTCCCATATATATCTATCTCTCTCTCTTTCCCTCCCCATCTATCTCTATCTCCCCATATAATAACTTAAGAAGCCATGCAAGCATACAATAGTATATGTTGGTAAAACTATAATAGTGTTTTCTTAAACTATAAGTAACACTTATCTTTCTAATGTCAAGCCTTCTTATAAAAATAGTATTTTATTAAACTATAAGTAGATTATTGTCACCACTCTTCAATATTCAACATGAAATGACAAATGTATCAATTTGTTTGTTGTTTTTTTCAAGTTTCATTAACCAAGCTATTTACTAGGTTGAATAAAGTTGTGTTATGACCCTTCATCTCTTTAAAATAATTAGACAATATTAGCGAGATCAGGAAGGGGAGAAAACTAAACTCCTTCAAAATAGGGGTAGTTGTGGGTTTGTTGATTTTCTTTGCATACTATATACTTAGTTACTCTAGGATAAATAAGTCACTTTAGATCATTTTCTTAGTTGTGTATCCTAACTAATATAGAGTAAGCTTTTTCATTTTAATTGACTACTACATAATAGTTTATGTGTTGAAAGAATTGTTTCCATTCTTTGTAGTTTTTACATTGGAATACAAATCATATTTAATTTCATGCCAATATACTTCTTTCATAAAGATATTTGTTTGAAATAAGTGCTTCATGACCCATCTAATCAAATCATAACCTATCAAAAAGGAAATAAGAATTTTTTAAAGAAAAGAACACTTGACCCAATCATAAGTGTATGGCCTTTACAGAAAGGAGTGATCCACCTTAGCAATAACAACTACCTGATTTAGACCTAGTAGGTTCAACTCAACAAACCTATCAACCTTCCTTTAAGAGGCTTCCAATAGGTTTAGAATGACCAATTTAAAAAATCCAAACAACTCTAAAAGCTTGAAAAAGAAAAGAAGTCAGATTTCACACTTTGACTCCTTGAATCCTTCTAACAATGCAAACCTAGTTTTTTCCCAATAACTCAAAAAATTCCCAAAACACCAGAGAAACCCTTGATGGTTTTAGACACCCGTTTTTGAGTTATTAAACATACTTCAAGGGAAAGTACAAGTGATTTTACACTCGTTGATTCCCTAAAGAAAATCTTATCTTGAGTATAATCCATCATAGTCACATATGATCACATCATTCTTGACCATTTGATATCATGAAAAACCTCCAAAATCTAGTATTCGAATAACCATATCAGCAAGAATTTGTGTAGGTCTCTCTGATTCATAAATCATTATATTCTCATTTTCAACATATCAGCGAAAGAACAAAAATGTCACACCAATCATATTACATAAGAAGATACACATCGGGATGACATGGTTCACGGTCTCACCAATAAATATTTTCATTGACAAGACAAGTTCCATCGGGGTGAAATGAAAAGGTCATACCAAGCATATACGTCTCACCAATGAATTTCCATAAAAAAGAAACCTCTCTTTTCTCACCGATCAAAGCACAAGGAGTCGTATCAGAAGGAGTCTTGGCAACATGAGATTGAAGGAATAATCATCAGGGAGACTTATAATATTAGGTAAATTACTAAATGTCTTAGCGATACACCATGTCTTGCCGATGAAGACACAAACAAATCAAGATAGTCATCGGGGTGACTCTTGGTGAAATTTATATGAATCAGATGGATAGATTATGTGATATCGGCATAATGTCTCTTTGACCAAAAGAATGTTTAATGAACGTTATTCGAGCCTAAATAAAATGATCACCCAAATTTTAAATTGTCTTTATGATAGAACATTTGATGTGATAGTGGGTAAATTTGAAGATCACCTATGCTCATGTTCAAAGATAGGATTAATAAAGAAGACATATTGGGGAGATTGGCTTATGGTCTCATCAATGAGGAGAATCTATCGACAAGACAAGTCATTGATGTGACATTGGATTTGTCTTGTTGACAAAAGTCATTGGTAAGACATGGACTATCAGAGTGAGTTTTCTATCCTGTGCCAATGATTGATCTCTCACTAATGGGTTGGCTTCGGTGGTCATCACCAAGAGTCTCTACAATGACATGGTGTAGGTCTATTTAAAACTCCTGTAGGGGTAAGATTAGTGTGACATTGGATCTGTCTTGTCGATGAAAGTCATCGGCAAGACATGAACTATCAAAGTGATTTTTCTATCCTATGCCAATGATTGATCTCTCACCGATGGGTTGACTTCGGTGGTCATCGCCAAAAGTATCGGCGATGACATGGTGTAGGTCTATTTAAAACTCTTATAGAGGTCAAATCAGTGTGACATTGGATATGTCTTGCCAATGAAAGTCATTGACAAGACATGAACTATCAGAGTGAGTTTTCTATCCTGTGCCGATTATTGATCTCTCACCGATGGGTTGGCTTCGATGGTCATCGCCAAGAGTCTCACTGATGAAGTTTCATCAGCGAGAGCATCATTTCTTTCACCAATAGGAGCACTAGGAATATATCAGTGAGACATGTGCCATCATTGTAAATCCTGAATGTTCACCCGACCCACTAAGTTACACCGACAGGAGGATATCGACAGGAGTTATGGCAACATATTCAAGATGAAAATGGAAAGTTATCGGCAAGAATTATATCATCGAAGGAACCATTGAATGTGTTAGTGATACTAAAAGTCAAGCCAATGCTGAAATAAATGAACCAAAATGATTGTCGGGGTGACTCTTGGCAATGTATATGGGACAAATGTTAACATTGGTCAGATGTGTAGAGTGTTACCCCAATCAGCAGAGTATTTGGTGAATGTTGCTTGGGGTCTAATGTATAGATCAAGCAAATTTTGAAGGTGTCTTGCTGACCAGTTCATTTGATGTGATAGTAAGGAATTCGAAAATATGTTACATTCATTCCTGGAGTTAAAACATTAATGGTGCCACAGAGTATAGGTAATTTCATAGATTGAAAGGAAATCATTGAAAAATGAACATTATTGTGAATTGGTAGCGAAGGAAATGAGGAGACAAACAAAGGTCTAGAGAATTGTTTCAGTTGAAAGACCTCAATCAAAACTAGTAAGTCCTCTGCATTTTAACTTTTTCATTTCTACAATTTTAAGTGAGTAATATGGAAGGCACCAGCTCAGGGAAGTTGAAAGGTAGAAAACAAAGTGAGAGCAATCACCCTAAGAGTAAGAAGTAGAAAGTTGAGTTTGGAATTGAGTGGGAGGGTGCTGAAAAAAAGTTGAATTAGGATTTAATTGACCAATTTCCTGGCTCTAGGTCCAAAGGTAGGAACTTCACGCAACTGAGAGTGGAAGAGGATTAATTGGATGACAAGTGCAAGCACATAGGAGATATTTGGACCCCAATGAGACTATGAATTGTTTAGATTCCACTTTCAATGAAGAGATCATTTTGAGCCAGTTTGTAATTCGTGGCATCTAAATTTGGGAAAAATGGTTTTCCCTAATGTGTTTGTCAATATAGATTTGGTAAAATTGTTGGCCACCCACTATGACTCAAAACTTAAGGCCATATGTAGACCATCTGGGAAGCCATTCATATACATATCAAAGGCTTCAATATGTGAGGTTTTTAAGTTGGAAGGGTGGTGTAATGAGAAAATTGTGAATGAAGAGTTGGAAAAGGAGTTTTGGAGAATAGACACCACTTAGAAAGGTTTGAGGTTGCCCTTACATAGAATTAAACAAGATGGTAAAATTGTCCCACTTGACGATGGCGATTGGTCTCCATTCCATGCGGACTTATTTGAGTTCTATATGAGATATACCTATTTCTCGGTAGGACAATTGTTGGGTATGGAAGTTCCTAAGTATAGGTTCATTGTTTCCATGGTAATTGCAGCTAACATCCAATGTCATAATTCTAGATTATTCGACTATGCTTCATTTTTCTCCAAGGAGATTGACTTAGCACTAGTGGCAATCAAGAATAAATCCCCTGTTATGCACCTTAGGCATTATTCTCTTTTAATGCATCTAGTATTGTACTTTGAACAAGAGTTAGGGATTTAGCTAGAAAAGTTGAAGGTTTCACAGTTTGATAAAGAGGGAAAATTGTTACCCATTCAATTGTGGACTGCCATTTGGGACAGTAGATTTGCTAATTCCAATTTTTTGTATTTTGAAGAATATTTTGTAAAACTAGTATATGAATTCTATAGTCATCCTTGTGTGCACTCATTGTCTAATGAAATAAAATGCTTACTCAGACCTAAGGACTTTAATGGACCAATTGATCACAATTAGGGAGACTGGTATTGCTTGGAAGATGCTACTATGGTAAGGGTGTTTGGTTTTGAGGATTCTCCATTCATTTTTCCTAAAATAGTCCCAGATAGGATTGCATATTTGGAAATTGTAAGACAAATGGATTTTTCTAGTTTCATGAATTTTGGTTCATTCATAAAATAGGCATTTATGCCTAGTACTTTGTGCTTTGGTGATTTTATTGTGCTTGCAAAGGAAGGATATGATTTGATTCTTGACAAATTAATGTAGGATAATATGAATAAGGGTCCACCAAGAGAAGGTTTTGATCTAGAGGGATATATAAATTCTACCATTGAACAAAGGATAAACTTTGGACGATATGATCATGTGCCTTATCAGTTGGATGACATGATTAGAAATTTGGAGGCAAAGGAAGTAGAGAGAGTGGTGGAGGAATACAACCAAGGGTTTCCAGATACAGGGTTACCTTTTTCTAGAGATGAGGAAACTAGAGAAGATATGCCATGAGACCTACCAAGTAGGATTCCTAGATTAAAAACTCAAGATTACAACTGCCCTCCTAGAGAACCAAGTGTTGAAGAGAGCCAAGATACAGGCACCAGGGGTCATCCCACAATAATGGGTTACACTTTTTGGCCAAACTTGACATTGAAATCAACATTTTCAAGAAAACTTCACTTTCTGACTCTTATAGTAGGTAAACTATTAGGAATTTGAAAATGATGTAAACTAGTGATTTGTGAGATTTTGTCTGTAGATTTTAAATGTATTTTTTTTAAAAAAAATTGAAATTAAATTGTAATTTTTTTGCATCTCCCTTGATAACTAGTTTTTAATAGTAAACAACATTTTTAAAAAGTATCTAGGGCTATCATTTTGTTTCATAGCACTTTGTTGAATATTTTTCTTTTAATTAAGTTTTGAAGTCAAAACATTTATAATTTAGACATAGGTGCACTTCGGCTCGCATAACTTTTTTGCTATGTATTGAAATTCAATTTTAATTTTTTTGTTAGAACGAGGACATCAATACCTAGTGGATATATATTTTTTAATTTTTTTTTCCTCAAATTTACTATTTTTCCACAATGATTTTTCATTGAACTTGACATTTGGTGAAAAACCTATGTACAGTAAATCTAAAAAATAAAAAATAAAATAAAAACAAAATATATTAAATTTATAGTTGTTGGAAAGCACGTTTCGATCACTACAATCATCCAACTTGGTTTATCAAGTTGACTCCATTTGCACCTCCTTCCCAAGCTTCGATAGTCAAAAAAATGCATAAATTTTGAAATGGTGGAGGGGAAGGTGAAAAAAGGGGGTTCATTAGAAGGGGGTTCATTCGAACCCCCCTTATATGGTGCAAAAGGGGGTTCATTAGAAGGGGGGAGGGTTCATTAGAAGGGGAGGTTCATTAGAAGGGAGGTGGTTCATTCGAACCCCCTTCATTAGAAGGGGTAAACCATTTTAAATTTTTTCATGAGCATTTCTAATTATTCTTCATTCCAAAAATTGTAACCCACTATTGTGGGTTTACCCCCAGACATATGGCATATAGGTCATTTGTAGTAGACAATGAATTTGTGAATTCTTCAAAATTCAGATCTTTCTTGTATAAGCAAGAGGGCAAGGAGATAAGGGAGACAATTGATAATATTACACCAAGAAATGAGGAGTGGCTACTAAATAATTTGAAATTAACTGGGATTGAGAAATGGCTAATATGACCCCTGACAAAGGAAGGAAAATGTTAGAGGATGTTGGAGTTATGATATTTTTTGGGCTTGATTTGAATTCTACATTGGTGTTTGATAGCTTCTTAAAGGATAATATTGCCAAAAACAAGCTTAGTTCGAAGGGGGTGATAGAAATATATGCTAGATCCAAATATAACCTAGATGAAGGATCATTCATGATATGGGCCTTGTATCCACCTCATAGAAAGTCAGTGGTGATTGATACTAAGAAAGCATTTGGACATGTCATGACTCTAAAGGTTGGAGAGGTAGATCTTGTGGCGACTACAAACATTGGGATTAATGTGGCAAAACTGAATAAAGCCCAAATACAAATGTTGATAAAAGAAAAGGAAATGTACAAAATGAATAATGAAAGGATCATGAGAGAAAATGATTGTTTGAAGGACATGCTAGAAGTCACAATGGGACCTCCTAAATTAATAACACATGGTGAAAGCTCACATGAGGTAAGAGATCATTCAAAGGAGTCAACTGCATATTGACAAGGTAAATATGATACACTCGCTATAATAATTAGAAAAAGGCAAGCCAAATTAACGATTTGGTTGAATAAGCTATGGGGAGTATATTCAAAGAACCATGTTACAGGGTAGGAACACAAGAGAATTGATGGAAGGATTGAAGAAAAGTTATAAGAATTAAATGAAAGAGATGTTCCTAATAGTGTGGCCATTGGTATGGGTAACCAAATTATAAAGAGACACAGGGACTATTATGAGAAACTATGAGAAGAAGCAAAGGGGCTAGTTGAAGTTACAAATAAGAGACTACCTACACTATTTGAAGATGGAGAAAATTTGAAAGAGAAAGCCAAGTGGATCAAAGAATGTGAATTGATGCTACAGGGAATTCTGGAAAATGCTATAGGGAAGGATTCAACATTGGATGAGAGTTGTGAGCACAATGAAAGGATGATAAAGGTGGAAATATTGGCCAAGAATGTATTAGGAGATGTCGATACTCATGAATGATAGGATTATCTAGATCATTTATCAAATGTTCATTTATGGCTAAATAGAGCCTAATCTCTTGTTTTAATTAGTTAAGTAAAATAGAACATTTGTGAAGGGACGTGTCCCTTCCAAGTTTTGATGTATTTATATCTGTTCCATAGTAATGCAATAGATATAGGTGTTAGGAGATATTCAGTAGATAGATTTCTAGCAAAATGCTTTCATATATATAGACTCAGATGCATGTATTTTTATGGAGTAAATGAAGATATCAAAGTTATGGATTAAGATTTTGGTATCAATTGTTTGTTAAATTTATGCAATTATTTGATTGTCTCCATTCTGATGCTTCTCTATTTTTTAAATTGATATAACAAGTTTATACTCAGTTTATTATTGTACATTTTCTATATATGTGTGATCTGGTTATTCAGTTCTCTCAAGTAGGGATTAAAATATTTTAATCAATCACAACAATTGGGAAGTGTTAGTTGGATTAATAAGAAGAATCACATAACTAGAATTTCCATTCTATTTGAAGAAGAGTTTGTCAATTATTCACTTGCACGTTTACACAAGTTGTAAACAATTTATATGCCTGACAGTTTGAATTATTTCCATTATTGAAATCAACATTTGCAGATATTCATTAGACTTCATATACCCAATAAGGCACTGGTCTCCCCTTTTATTGTTTTATAATTTCCATTATTCTTATTTATTTTAAACTTACATTTACAAATACACATACATATGCATTTATTGTTTTCATTTATTTCTCATGTAGTTTAATAGTTTGATCAATTTCATATTATATGTGTTGAAGACTTTAGAATTTCAATTGCATTAATTTATGGATATGTTGTATCTATAAGACTACAAAACCATATGCTCTTTGCATTTACACTTGTATTTAGAAATACACATTTATATACATAAATATAGATTTCTTTAATGATATGTTGCATTTATTGTTCTAGGAGAGCATCTAGTAATTGCATTTACATTTACATTTAAAAATACAAATACATACATACATACATATATATTTATGTATCCTACACCCTATTCATGTATCCTACAATTACAACAGTATCCATGAGACCTCTTACACAAGCTACAATAATCACAAAAAGTGTAAGAGCCCCTTTATATCATGTTTGGACTACACAACCCTCAAAAATAGGGTAACTGGGATGTATGCAAAGAAATGAAGCTTTCTAACTCAAATCAAAGCCTTAAGCCCTGAAATCATATTCAAATCAAAGTTAACACATATCTGACACTTTTATCTCTAATAGCTAAGATGAATTCCATTATTCTTGTACTCTCCTTGGTTGCAACATAGAGATTTAAGTCCATAAATAGATGTCAAAAGTTCCTTCTTGTATGGAGACTTATAGAAATAATTTGACATGTTTTAAACTCTAGATTTTATCAATAGTGATAACTCCAACTCTATGTTAACATTGAAAAATCATTGTGCAGATTGAAATAGGATCCTTGAGATTTGTATGAAAAGATCAAAATGTTTCTCATCAATTCTAGTTTTATATGGATTCCTCATGACCCTATAGTCTACACTCAAATATTAGATAGGAAATTCTTGAGTTTTATAATCTATGTTGATAATTGAATAACTATGGGATCTTACACCAAGTAGATTCATGATTTGGAAGTATACTTAGTGAGGCATTTTTTGATGATTGACTTAGATTTGTTACATTTTTTCCTTGGTTTATAAATTTTATAGTCTACCAAAGCAATTTTGTTAATTAAACCAAATATGCTCAAGGCATTATTTGATGCTTCAACATAGAAAATCCAAGTTCACACCAACTCCTTTTTAATTTGGATTCAATCATTCTACCATGCTTTCTTCTCCTACAATTGATTGTACACTCTATAACACTACAAAACCATATGCTCTTTACATTTACACTTTCATTTATAAATACACATTTATATACATAAATATAGATTTCTTTAATGATATGTTGCATTTATTGTTCTAGGAGAGCATCCAGTAATTGCATTTACATTTACATTTAAAAATAAAAATACATACATACATATTTATGCATCCTACGCCCTATTCATGCATCCTACAATTAGAACAGTATCCATGGAACCTCTTACACAAGCTACAGTAATCACAAAAAGTGTAAGAGCCCCTTTATATTATGTTTGGACTACACAACCCTTAAAAATAGGGTAACCAGGTTGTATGCAAAGAAATGAAGCTTTCTAACTCAAATCAATGCCTTAAGCCCTCAAATTAGATTCAAATCAAAGCTGACACATATCTTCATGGCATGGAGTTGATTTCACATCAAAATATGGCTACATGTGATTGTACAGTGCTACATAACAGGAAAAATACAAAAAAATTGAAACATAGATTTTCGAATGTCAGGAGCTTGTATTTTAAATCCTCAACCATCAACAACCATTACAATGACCACTTTATGCATTTTAAAGAACTTTAGACCTCAACCAATGAAAAACCACCTCTACAACTCACTTTTTAATATTTTATGATCACATGTAACATAAAACACACTAATTTCAAGGTTGTTAACATCACTATTGAAATGTTTTAATTTTTTGACCTTTCAAACATTAAAAAGTACATCATTAAATTAATTAGATAATGGCATAAAAATTTAAAACATCATGAATTATTTATGTAACCACATAAGTCAAATATAATTCTATCAATAAATTAATATCAAATAGATAATATAATCACATAACTCATACATTTCAATGCCATTGATCTTCTTCTTCTTCCAACTCTTTGTTAGTATCATCCGATCCAAATTTTACATTGTAAGGATTGGTCATATCATCATCATTGTCATTGATATCAGTTTTGATAATGTCATCATCCACACGGATGTCATCTTCATGAACATTAACTCCTACATCATCATGATCTAGTTCCTCGTCTTTGACATCTTCATCAGGGACATCATCAACTAACTTTTGATCCTGATCATCATCTACATCATCTTCTACATCTTCAACATCTTCTTCTACCACCACATTATACTTTACCAACCTTCCTCTTGGATCATGTCTAACAACAAATGACCAACCCAGTTTACCTAGAACCTCTGAGTAAAATACTTGCTCTCATTGGCTTGGAAGAACATAGGGCTCATTTCTAGCTCACTCAGTCGACCTTGTATTAACCACGGTAAATCCATTATCATGTTGAATAACAGTTCTCTTGGGATCATTTTCATTCAATCATAGTCTGTACCATAGGACAACGAACAAAATTAATCAGAAGGACTTAAAGTCACACTCAAGTATATCATCCAAAATCCCATAGTATCGATTTTCTGAGACTTCTAGATTTATGTCGCTTCTAGATGAAACATTAGTCACCTGAAAGATTGTAGTTATACTAGAATCATAAGTTTTCTTCGTGTCATCAAAATTTTTGATTCAAAATTTATGACCATTACACCACATAGCCTTGTGGTGTTTCACCTGCAATATATCAAACATGTAAAAATTATTGCAATATGGTCAGTTGATAAACATAATAATTCTTGGTCGAATGTATGCAAGGAAAACAATCTCAACATATATACACATCAATATAATTAAAAATAATTAAATAATATGGGTGATTAATATATTTATACATACCTGTTTATCTCTTAAACCATATGCTAAATCAATTTCCCTTTGTGTAACATTGGAATCTCCATTACAATTAGCTTCTTTAACCAATGAAGCCACACCTTCCCATGTTAACGAGTGACCAAATTGTTGACATCGTTCAATCCATACCGTTATCCAATCAAGATTGTTTGCAATGTACAAATGAAATGCATCCCACTCTTGGCCAACTATATGAAAAAAAAATGAAACTCACAAATGACATAATTAGTCAAATACCACGATATACGACCTTAATTTATAATTGATGCATATTGAAGATTAATAATTAAAAAAGTATAATATACATATATAAAATGTATTCCAATTAATCTCCATGGCCATCTTATAATTACCTCTTACTTTCCTCAATCTACCTTTCCCCATCAAGTACTCCCCTTTGAATTTGTTAATGGAGTTGAGATCCCAAATCCGATCTACATGGATCTTTGTTGCAAACTTAGGAAGATATTCACTAATGTACACCATGGTTTGGTATACCATTTATCCCTCCACCATAGAACCCTTAGGATATGCTCTTTGTCTAACCAAATCCTTCAAAAATTTCAAGTGCCTCTCAACCATCCACATTGACCTTGTGTGTATAGGTCCACACAATTCAATCTCAACCTAGTGTATGAGGTAGTGTTCTTGTGCATTGAAAAATGTCAAAGGTAGACACTTTTTCATTTCACACATTAGACGAGAAATTTTTCTCTTCCAATAATTTATATCTTCTTTATGGATTTCTTTAGATGGCATCCATCTACAAGTGATTCAAGGTGCAAATATATTAACGAGATTTAAAACAAAATATATAGTAATTACATAACAAGTAAAACAAATAGAAATTATAAGATCTATACAACGAATTGAACAAATATCGCTACTTACCTCATGTATTTTCTAAGATCATATATAACTTGCTTGACATTGTTGTCAAAGTTCTCTAGGAGAGGTAGAGGTAGAATGTACTACAACAATTATATAAAATGATCTTTTCATTATTTTTTCAAAAGTAGTAAATATATTACACTAAAAATTACATACATTATACAAGTGTATATAATATACCACAATAATTACCTTAATGAAGGTATTTCAATCATGTGTTTTCATTCCTGACTCAAATTCACATTTCGTTGTTATTATATTGTTTATGTTCGCAGCAAATCATGTGGGAAAACAAATTTTTCGTATGACTTCTTTTATAGCATTGCTTTGTTGCTCCGTTAATAACCAAGAAAGGGAACTTATATTAATTTGGTCTCCATTGCTATTTAATTGAATGACATTTTTCATTGCATGATTGGCTTCTTGAATGTCACTACAAATTTTGAGATTTTTTTATTTATCATGTCTTCCATCCAATAGTTTCCATAATGTTTCTGTTATATTCTTTCCGATATGCATTGTATCAAATAAATGCACAATTTGTAGCTGCTCATAGTAGGGCAACCTACTAAATTGTCTAGGATAAATTTTCAGTCCCTGTGGAAGTCAACCATTAATGCCTTGACAACCTTCATGAAGCATATAAGTTAAACAAATTAACAACGACAATCATTGTCAATTATAGCATGAGTAAACACAATAAAATATAAAAATATAAATTCAAAACATATCATATATGATAGATAAACAATTTGATTTGATGTATAACCTTGAGCATTAATTCTATTATATTCCAACTTCCATAGTCAAGGTGTCATTCTTTGTGGTTTTGATGTAGTCTCTACTTTTCCATTGAAAAGATGTTTTTCAGTAGTTCGATACTTATGATTTTTGTGGAGGAAGTGTCTATACTCATCAAACACCTACTTTCCTAAACTTGTTGAATGATGAGATTTCATCTTTGGACCACAAATTGGAAATGCAAATTTTCCCTTTGTTTGAAGACCTACAAGATCATATATAATTGGATTAAATATGTCAATTTTTATAATTATATATAATGAATAGATTATTTAAAAAACATGCATGATATCTACTTCATAAAATTAAATATTGTTAAAGTGCAGTCAAATGTTATAACACACCATAAAAATGTGTTAGCCCTGGGGCATCATGAATTGTCCATACAAGCATTACATGGAATTGAGATTGTTTGTCCTATTAGTCTAGAGATGTCATACATAGTGACTCCATTCCATAACTTTAGTAACTCGTCAATAAGAGGCTCGATATATACATTCATATCTTTAACTTGGTACTTAACTAGTTGAATGAACATAAACATTGCATAATTATTATAACCATTTTACTACAATATATATATAGATTAATGTACATGACTATTGACTGAAAAAAATACAAGCCATTATGCAACAAATAAGACAAATGAGATGCTACTACGTTAAAGAAAATTGATGTAAACAAATACCTGGAACAATCATTGACAACATTATATGTTCTCCCTCTTTATTGACATCCATGGAGGAATGTTATTGTTGATAACAAAAACAAGCCACATCGAGTAAATAGATCTCAACTCTCCAAATCGATTAACAACATCCGCTGCCAATGAAAGCCAGAGATTACGAGGTTCTTCTTTAAAGTGTGGCCATTTTTCCTCCATGTCCCTAAATGCAGAACCATCCGTAGGCATTCGAAGAATGTCATCTCCACTTCTATTCTATGCATGGTGTAGACACCTAAAAATGACCTAGGCCTACAAACTTCATTTTTACCACTTTCGTCCTAGTATAATTATGATATTTAATTATGCCCTTGGTCCACATTCGATTATTAATTAAATAATTTATAATTGTTTAATTAATTCATGTCCTTTTATTCTTCATGATTATTAAATAAATAAATTTTAATTTATTTATTAAATACGTCATTAATTGTCTAAGTCTTCCCTTAATTAAATAAATCTCTTAATTTATTTAATTACCCTTCGTCATATATTTCTTCCCGATTATTAAATAAATGAATTACATTTATTTATTTAATATGTCACTAATTGTCTTAATTAAATAAATTGATTTATTTATTTAATTAATTGGTCTTATCTGCTAAATTAAATAATTAAATTTAATTATTTAATTGCCAATTTGATATTCCTCTCATTTTAAATAAATTAAATTATTTAAAATGTCATCTCAATCTTAACTGTGAGTTCACTTTGGTAAATAATTGGAAAATCAATTATTTATTATTTCACAAAATCCATAATTTGAATTAACTCAATTCAAAATGGTAACTAATCTTCTAAAAATCAAGTAATTGGGCAGATTCTTGATTTTCTAAATCTGATCTTCAATCTAAATCTTATCTTCTTGATTTTTTGAATCTCACAAAATCAGGCAATCTTATCTTCTTGATTTTTTGAAAATCTTTATTTTCTAATTAATTTCCTCATTTATTCTCCACCGTCGATCCGATTATCTGAGACATTATTTTGACCGTTCGATTAAGGATTTTTCCCTAACCCTGATTAGGGATTCTCAGATTTAATCTGGACCTCTCGTTCTAGGTCTTTCTTAGAATTCAATCTCATCCGTCCACTCAAAATTGTGTTTTCTATAAAAGACAATTTTGCTCATAATTTTGGGATCCGACAACTTGATTTTGAATATAGACATTATAGTCATTTAGCATTAGTAGTCATTATTTTCATTTTATCATATCGTCATAGACATAGGCATAATTTTATCAAATCCTTCAACATTTGCATAGGGCTTTTGACATTATCATAGGTTGCTCATTTGAAATCTGAGGGCTTCATTGACTTGCTACAAACTAGAAGATGCTAAGAAGGTGAAGCATGGAAGGAAAGGAAGGTATAATCGTTCTTTGTTTTGATTTTCCATTGTTCTTGATAGCCTCTTTGGATCTTTGATGTTTATTATTTAATAAGCTAACAATCTAATTTTCCATTGATTACACATGGTAATCCATAAATTGCACTAAGCTTTCGCACCTAAATAATTGTTGCATACGTGGAATAATGGGAATATAACGAAGAAGCTCTCAAGGAACCCTTTTTGTTAGTTGATCTATTAAATATCTATTGATATGAAATTTCAGGCATTCTATTGCAAATTCATGTAGTTTATGATATATAATATGATCATTGGGACATGCATCTATTGCTTGATACTCTATTATGATATCTTTCATAATACTAGATAAATCTTGGTATGAATGAGGTAAAATATTTGATGGTGGTAACAAAAATTCACCAATCAATCTACAACAAAAAATATTTTTTTAATATAAATAATATTAATGGTACATATTTCATCCTTTATTTACTTGTGATGAACTATCAACAATTAAAATAGATGAAACAATATGACATATATGACATACCTTAACATCCATGAGATTGCTATGTTTGATAAACCATTCATAACCTTCAAGTTCAACAACAACAATACAACAAAGAGAAGAGTTGTTTGGGATCCTTCATAAAGGGGCTCATATGCCTTCTCAAGTACAGGTAAATCATGAACATCATCAAATTTATCTCGATCATCATGATCAACTTTGCCACTAAATGTGTCATGGATCAATGTATTTGTACCATCATGTTCAACTGTGTTTTCTGGTGCATGATCATATACTCCCATAGGATCATTAACTTCATCTTCGATATTCATAGCTCCATTTTTGTCCACTTGAAAAACCACATTCTCCAGGCCATGATAATCCATATCATGTGCCCTAGGGTGCCCTGCCTTTATAATAATGATAGACACAAATAAACCATGATCATGATCAAGTGATTTTTTTTTTATATATAAAATGTTAAAATGATATAAAAATTTACAAATTCAATCAATATAAACAAATATAATGAACAACTTACCAATGGACGATAATCATGCCCCTTCAATGTGACCATGTTTCCTACAATGTTTCGTAGTTGTTGTGATTAAAAGTCATATCGTCTTTAAGCCCTTTAATTATTACAAGGACAATGACATTTCCCATCACCCTTTGTTTTCAGTCTAGCCCCACAATCTATCAAGTGTCTCTTCATTTTTTTTGGACTAATATTATCTGACATGATTTTTCTTTACCAAGCTTGAATATATAGATCTTAAAAAAATATCAAACTCACACTCCAATAATTTTTATTCATAGACAGGTAACAAAATCTAATAATTTTGATATTTTACACCAAATTTTTTTTCCATGCAACCACCCTTGTAAAATAGAAGATAGTCTTAAGTTAATAACCCCAAAAAACACTTTAAAATGCTAATTCCAAAATTTATTAAATTGTGATTTTACTATAATTTCCAACCATTAGACTCCTAAAATAATAATATTGAACTTCCACAACAAAATATGAAAATGCAACTCTAAAAATGCACAAGTCTAAAAATAAAATCTGATGAGATGTTGCTTTAAAATATGATTTTCAAACCCAAAAGTACAAATTTGACTTCACAAATGAATTATGGGAAAGGAAAATGACTACCCTCAACCTGGTGATAGCGTCTTGAATTTTATTTTATTTTCCCAAGAAAATTGTCCTTAGTTCTCCACAAACTGTCGTAAGTATAGAAAATTCGCAAGTAGAGAGAATTTGTAAGTATCACAAAACACTGTCGCAATAAATAGTTGAGCTCACTTTTTATTTATGTCAGTCTCAATTTTGACTTCACATGTTCATCAAAATTTTGATGAAAACTCTTTCTCACAATTTCGAAGAAAAAATAGGTTCGTCGAAATGGGGATAAAATTTTAAAAAATTGAAAATTACACATCAAATCTCAACAATATATCAAATTATACATCTTTCATTGGAAATTTTCATTGGATTTTGTAATCAAATGAGTTAGTGTAATACTGCATAGATATAAGCATGAATACAATCATAGTCTCATCTAGTTGAACACATGGCTCTAGAGATGGGTCTCATGTTGGATGAAAAATCCAACAACATCAAGGATGAGGATCGTAGAAGAAGGAATGGAGTGTCATTACAATAACATGAATGGATGACTTTGCATTCTTGAGTACATATGCTCATCACCATGTAAATGGAGTACCCAATTTACACCCACCACCCTACCTCACATGTACCATGCACTTGGCATATGCATACCAATCCTATGAAAGTTCTTTGAGTATATCACTAACTTAATCTTGGTGCATTTATTATCAAATGAATTACTTAATCTTGGTTGATTTATTACCCAACAAATTTCTTGAATTACCATTTAATTAATAACTCTCCAACCATTTTATCTTCATAGATGACTTTCTATCCCACTAAACATTGGAAGCAAATCTATCCTATCCCCATACCTCAATCTTACTCTCCTCATGCTCCAAATTTATATTTGGGTGTGGCACAAAAATCAATACACAAAAGTGAGATAACAAAATTTTGTATATAGTCCAAAATAATATAAAAAAATAAATAAAAGGGATTGATGAATTTTTAGAATCTTACTCTTAAATCATTCCAAAATTGTAAAATTTTAATATTATTTTCAACAAAAAAAACCATAATTTTTTACTAATATACCATTGATGAATACTTAAATTTCCACCATTTTTTAAAATTATAAATTTTCAACATCTAAACATATCGTTTGGTTTCAAATATGCACTACACTCTTTTGTAAAAAATCCCAATCTAACTTTAAAAAAAAAAAATCCATAACCATAGCTTAAAATTGAGCATTATTAAAATTCAGAATAATAAATAATATAAAAGGTTATGCAAAGAATTGAGCTAGAATTTATGCCATATACTACCTCAAGTGTGACCATGATCAAACATGGAATATGAGATATAAAAATAAAAGATAGTTGATATGTTGAATTATTTAAAATGTACTTACATTTCAATTCTCAAAAAAATGGAATTATATATATAAAAAAACAATCCTTATTTTAATTTGTCAACCTTCATAAAAAATCAAATAAATTTCATTATATGTTGAAGGTGTTCCCTATATGAACATTATCAATTTACTTTAATGATCGATGGTTGACCATTGAAAGAGATCTAACCATTCAATGAATCCAATATAAAATAAATTAAAATACATATTAAAAAATAAAACACTTTATACAAAGAAAGAAAGCAAAGAATCATATATTCTTTCTACATTTCAACTAGAAAATATGTTTTACATTCATATTATAAAGGTCAAAAATAATAAATAGAGAAAGAAAGCAAAGAATTAGATGTTGTTTCTAACTTTCCACTAATTCAAAGTGTATGAATTATATTATTATTATTATTTATAATATTTTAGATAATATAAGTTGTTATAATTTATATTTTCTACTCTTTTTCTATATATATAAATGTGTGTGTGTATGTGTGTGTATGTATATGTATATATACACACACATGTAATGTGTGTATATATATATATATTATGGTAGTATTTCATTTATTTTAGATTATAAAATATAATTTTTAGAATATTCTTAATTTAATATTATGAAATAAAATTATATTTTATATTTTTAACTATTTCTAGCTCATGATATTATAATATTTAGCTATTATAAATTTAACATTTATATCAGGGAAAACTTTAAGAAACTCCCCCTCAATGAAGGTGTAAAATCTTGGCGAATCTTGTATACTTCCCGATAAAAATATTAATTTTAGTGGCAACTTTTTTCATTTTTCATGAAAACAAAAATTATGTCCATTGGCAAATCTTTTCTAATCGCTAGAAGTCTATAGAAAATCTTGGTGAAATGCAATTTTTTAAAAACCACTATAATTTTTCCATTGGCAATTAAAATCTATTTTCAAACCAATAAAATATTTCGATTGGTGAATTAAACCTGTTTTCAAACCAAAAATATTAATTTTGTTGGCGATTAAATTTTTTTTCAAACTAAAAAATAAAATTCATTGGCGAATTAAACCCATTTTCAAATGATTAAGAAAAAATCATTTGTGAATTAAACATAATATCAAACTAATAAAAAAAGTGCAGTGGTGAAGTGTTAGTGCAAATTCACCAATGTTGAGGTTTTGGTGCTTTTCCTAACCTTAGTTGCAAGTCTTTCTTGGTCATCTTTGTAGTCGGTGGGTCAAAGGTTTCAAAAACTTTGAAACTTCAGAATTTGGTTCTAAGGTTCCAAGTTTTAGCAACCACGTGACATTATGGACCATGACCGTTCGATAAATTTTTGATGGACAATTGTAGTTTCATTTTGAAAGTATATCTCTCAAGCACTAGATTTGTGAATTGAAACCTCCAGAATTACACTAGAACTGTTAGATTTTCATAAATCAATGGTTGATATTTTATTAATTATTTAGGTTTGTCGGTCATCATGCTCTTGTTTACCATTTAATATTTCCTAAATCAAACCAAAATATTTTATGAGAAATCCTTAAATCTTAACTCTTTAATCATGAGGGTCAAGTCTCATCAACCTAGCGATGTCCCCATTTTAAATTATGCATGTGCATAAAGTTTGTTTTAAAAAAGGGACCATTCGATAAATTTTTTATGGACGACTATAGATGCATTCAAGAAGTATATCCTTTAAGCACTAGACTTGCGAATTGAAACCTTTCGAATAACACTAGAATTGTTATATTTTTAGAAATCAATGATTGAGATTCTATTAATTATTTAGATCTGTTGGTCATTGTGCTCTTGTTTACCATTTAATATTGTCTAAGTCAAACCAAAATATTTTATGACAAAGCCTTAAATCTTAACTCTTTAATCTTGAGGGTTGAGTCTCGACAACCTAGTGATGTCCCCATTTTAAAAATAACTTTATAGTTTATTTGCATGTGCACTATGCAACCATATTTTCATTTGTCGTGGGAATACCTTTTAAGCACTTGTTTATAAGGACTCAAGTGCTAAAATAAATATTAATTATCACATCAATGATAGTGGTGAATTTAAAAATGATAAGTGTGATGTCATACTAATTGTGTTTGTGCTAACTTCAATATATGCTTCACCCACTTGATGTTTTTCATATCATTTATAATATATTTTTATTTGATTTATTTCTTCTCTATTCTCAATTTAACTAAGATATTATGGAGTCTTCATGGTGTGTCATGCTACCTAAATATTTTTGGGAGAAAAGAAGGGATGATGCATATGACAGATGAAAGTTGGGTATGGTTTTTACAATTCCTTATGTGCAGGTTGAGGATGCTATAAGAATAATTGTCGGTAGGGAATGGCTTCAGAACAACCCTCGTGCTCTATATTATAAGGTAGCTTCGAATTTCTTGTTCAATTGCATGGACATTTTACTCGATAAATATTTGGTGAAGACATTGGTAATATGTTATTTGCAGCCTTTCATTTACTCTATTTCTTCATAGGAGTTGGCATTGGAGCATTACAATTTTGAAAGTGGGTTAGCACCTATTGGTGGAATCTTCAGGAAAGTGGAATTGCATGCTTCTACAATCCAAGAACTTTCCCTAGTTAATATGAGATGGGGTCTGCTATGTGATACAAAAACTAAAGCATTAAAGAGTTTGGAGTTTTGGAGGAAAGTTTTGGGTGATTTTCTTTTCTTCTCTGATGTTAATTTGTTAATTTCAATTCACGTTCTACTCAAACAACCAATTGATGGCCTCAGCTAATGTTACCAAAAAAATAGTAATGAATTGTGTGATGTGTCGCATGTCTATATTTTATTATACAGCATAATAGTTCTTGTAATATGTACTTTGTGACTGGTTTTTGTCACGATTAGTGGCTTTTTGGCCATGCTAGTTATGTACTATGTATTTCAGTCTTAAGCAATAGCTACTTAAATTAAAACACTTTTTTGTGGCTCCATTCTTGTAAATCCATTTTGCTTTGATCAATATAAAAATGTTAAATGTGGCCTTTAAAACTAATAGTAATTATCAATATATAGTTATGATCATAAGTGAGCAAAATTTATTGTGACTTATTAGTGGACATTGATAATAATTAAGGTAAAACAAGACATTTAATTCTCTCTTTTTAATGCATCGAAGTACTCTACCTTTCATTTATTCTATTGAAATTTTGAATTTAGTTATGGTACTAGGTGATGGTGCAGATTAATACCATATGAATAGCTAGAGTGATTGATTGGATAAATTTATATTGAAAATTGCATGATGTACTGTAGAATCGTAGATGATGATGTCAATAATCCAGTGATTTTGACAATTGACAGCTTGCATGGCACTGCCAATTTTGTCAATTGACAGCTTGTCAGCTTGAGGTACCGATTAAGTTGGATTTTTGGTTTTGCAAATTGTAATTATTACTAGGTAGTAGTAACTATACATAACCTCACACACGTGTGAGGTGTACAAGGATCTAGGCTGGTAGTGTCACTTTTGGTAGCTCTTTTGGCATATAAATAAGGATAGTGAGCACAACTAAAATCATTTGTTGAATTGTCATAAGGGTTTTCATTTTGTAGGGTTAATAACTTAATAAGGATTCAAGAAGAAGATGATGCGGTATTATTGGGGATGCTCTAAATTATCCTACCTCCAATTATGTAGTTACAGAGTAAAAGACCAATTTCCTTCAAGTTCAGAATAAGTGGAATTGGAAAGAAGTTGATCTGGTTCACTTGAATTCTTTGACAGGTTTTGACCCAAAGCATGGAAGTTGCAAGTAGAAGATGGAAGCAATTTTACTACCCCTCATTGTCTGCATGGTTTCCTAGGAAATTCCCATGCATTTATTTTTAGTGCTCATCTTCTTCATGGGAGCAGTTTTACTACCCCTCATTGTCTACACGGTTGGCCAAGAGAGTCTCTTACATTTATTTTAAGACACCATGGCCTACCAGGCAAGCCCCATGCATTTATTTTTAGTGTTCATCTTCTACATGGGAGAAATTTTACAACCCCTCATCTTCTGCATGAGTCCAGTTCTGAAAGGGGCTAGGTACATTTTGTTTCTTCATAGCTCCTAGTTCCCCAGCATGATTCCCCAGGCAAGCCCCATGCATTTATTTTCAGAGCCCATGGCTAACCCAACAAGTCCCATGTGTTTATTTTCAAAGCTCATGGTTGACCCAACAAGTCCCATTTATTTTCAGACACACATGTAATGATGTATCACATTTATACTTTCACCAATGGTCTAGTAGAAGCTTGTTGCTTGTTCTTACATTTGTATTTGTCCTATGTAATAATGTGACATTGTAATTCATTTTATTAAGTCCTTTGCAAGTTAAGTGCTATTAATGGTTATGCACTATGCTATTAATGTGACATTGTAATTCATTTTATTAAGGCCTTTGCAACATTAAGTTTTTGACCCCTTGGCCTTGATGTCAATCCTAGCACATTAAATTTTAAAATTTAAAGAAAATTTAAAACACATGTTTTATGTTTATTATTTATGGTTGTAGTTGCATTCTGGAATGAAATGCACAAAGCTCTAGGCTTGCAAACTTAAAACTCTAAAATCACCCTATAATCATTAGATTAACAAAGATCAATAGTTTATAATTTGTTGTCAATGTAGAAGTAAATCATTAATGGCTTGTTTTAAATGTTGTACTACCTAATTGTGTACTGTGTAGTCCATAAGTAATGAGTAGAAATTTCAGTGTCATTCACTTTAATATTCAAAAAAAAACACTTTCTATTACTAAGTGATTTTATTTTGATGTTAGAGGGTTAGCATATAGGGAGATTTTAGTCTTTTGGTTGCTCATTGCAGTGCACCACCCTATTCTAGGTTCCACAATCCCACTTCCAACAAAGCCATTCTAGTAACCCAATTTCAACTTCAAGAATCAAAATGCAAAATCTGGGTAAGTTAAAGAATTCCTATGGCTACGTTTCATCATTTGACATTTCTTAAAATATTATTTTGTCAAACTTTGAAGTTTAGGTTTAGGGTTAAGAGGCTTAAGAATTAAGAAAGATTAAAGAATAATAGGGAGTTCACAAATTTCACATTGTTTATTGTATTAGCATGTCTAACACTAGTAGTAGTACTACTAGAGCAATTTCGGATAAAAAGATAAATTATGCAAAATTGCTTAAAACCCTAGGTTCCACTGATTAATACCATGAGATTTATGATCCTGAAACCTATGGTAGGAATACCTCAAAACTTAGATTTTCATCTCAAAATAAGGCTTCAAAGCAAATGCAAGTTAATAGTTTTAGTGCATTGTGGGCAAATGGATTAGGGTGCATGATGTTACATAAGGTTTTCTCTTGCCCAAAATTTATCATGGTTTGTGCCCTAAATTATGATGATAACAAAAGATAAATTCTTAATAAAGATATCAAAGAAGAACTGTTATCCATTAATGTGGAAGAACTTGGAAAAGTGTTGGCCTTGGGGTTTGCAATGGAAGAATTTGGAAATGTCCACATTGACCTAGAAAAGCTTGATAATGATTATGAAGCAATGGATGAAAAGGAGCAAAAATATTTCTTAAATAGAATAGTTCAGGATAGAAAAAATTTGAAAGGTGATCATAAGCCTCCTTATGATTTGGATATTTTTAGACCATGGGCTCAGGATACTATTTCCATGCTAGCATTTTTCCTTGAATTGGATAGCAATTTGGAAGTGGGTGCAAGCCTCCTTGAAATGGTATATAATATCCATTATCATGTTCCACATGTCAACTATAATTTTATTGCGAACATTGTAGAATCCATGCATAAACAATTTTTAATGATTAAAGGAGGTTCCACCAAGACATTTAGGTTCACAACCTACTTGTGCTAACTTTTTCTATTCAAATTTAGAGAAATGTTTTAGACCAACAAGCTTCAGATTCAACCCTATAGTAATTCCGAGGAAAATAAAATGCCTCCACTTCCATTATTTGAATGGACTCACTGTGATAAGGATGCATGGCTTTTGAAAGAACTATAGTAATTTTGTAGACTAATTTTTGGCTCCATTGCATCAAGCAATTATTACAAATACTACAATTCCTAGACTGTCTATGTCATGTAGAACTTGCATTCAACTAGGAAAAGAAATATTGGTACTTAATGGAAGAATATACTGTGATAAGATTTTATGGATTAGAAGTACAACCATACAAACTTCTAATACATGTGACAGAAAGGGTTTTTTCTTTGGAATATGTAAAGAAAATGTGAAGTACTAATGAAATACACTTTAGTGATCAGGGGAAGAAGACCTTATTTCCTTCTTTACCTTTTTCATGTGCAGGGATCACATTCGAGAGAAAAGCATTTAGTGTGGCACATGATCTTTTGATTTTTTTTATTTTGATGCTATCTGCCACTGGCAGTATGATCAATGTGACACCATTAAATCAATGATTGTTCTTAGTAAGAATGCTAGAAGTAGAATTCAACATCAAAGTAAACCCTTGCTTGAAAACTTTAGAAACAAGGATTCTTAGGATGAGGTCAAAGTAGCAATGGAGAATAGTGCTACTGAGAATGGTATTTCTTTTGAACAATTGTTAGTAGAAATTATGGCATTGCATCGAAAGACAATTAGGAGGTACAAAAATTTTTATGCAAAAAGTCATAAACCATCTAGTAGAGTAAAATTTCCAAATTCTCTAGGGAAGGAAGTTGTAGAAAATTTTGTCATGATAAAAAATTACTGCCTTTCGGTCTATGAGGATGGAGCTAGGTGATCCAAGAGCTCTTGTAGAGTATGGAGATAACAAAGAATATCTTGACTTTAGAAAATTATGGAATATAGAGCATCCAAATGAATGAGAAGATGAAGAAAGTGATGATGAGTCTAATGATGATAGGGAAGAAGAAAGCCATGCCAATTTCAAAATTGGTTATATTGAGGACTCAAAAGAAGCATTTACTACAGGAGTAGCCATAGCTGAAAAAATGGGTTATGAAGGTGGTCCTTTGGGGTCCCAAAGACAAGGCCCTTGGATGGCAACATATGTAGAGCATAGAAAACCAGTTGATAAATCTAGCCTTGGCATTGGAGGTGAAAAAGTAGACTTAGGGCATATAGGTCAATTTTTTAGAGCTTCAAGTTCAAATCCTCATCCTCATGGTCAAACACAATCACAAGTAGGACATGGCCATGGTGTAGGGCTTAGTGCAACTGGCACTACCTTTGGTGGTGATGGTATGGGTAGTAGTACTAGTAGTGGTCAACATGTGCTACAATAGTAAATTACACACAAGAGGACAAAAACACAATATACCACAAAAATACTAGGTGATGAAGGCATATAAAAGAGGCAAAGGATTTTAACAAGTCCAACTCCAAGTCACACATCTAGTGGATCCACCACAAAGGATTTATTTCCAAGCACTCCCCTAATGACAGTTAATCTGGATACAACATCATTAGCAACTTCAAGTACTACTATTCCTTCCCCATTCAAGCATTTCTTTGTTCCTGCATCCTTGGGTTTTGATTACATTGAAGAGTTTAAAAAGAAATCAAAATTGAATAAAAAAGAAAAGAAGCAACTGATGGAGAGTGCATCTACTATAACTTCAGAGCCTGCAACAACCATGGTATTACCCACATTTGACACAAGTAAATAAATCATGGAGTACACATTTCTTGTTCCCACAGTTCAAAACAAACCAACAAATCAGATGGCTCCATCTGAATTTGAGGTGAACAATTTTTAATTGGATTTTTTTGGACTTAGAAATACTAATAAAATTAATGTATCAAAAAATAACAATGAATTGGTGTACACATTATTGCTAAAGCAAGATAGAGACAAAAAAAGGTTGCAGACTCAAATTGAAAAGTTACAGGAAAACCTAAAAAATGAGAAAGAAAAGAGGAAAGTAGCAGATAACAAGAACAATTAATTAGAAAAAAGAATTAAAAAATATGCTTATGCATCAACAAGCAAAGAGGATAAGCAAAATGAGACTGCAGTGAATGAATTGATGCAAAGGCTAGATGAGAGCAACAAGAAATATGATAAGGAAAAATCCACTTTAGAAAAATTAAGACTAAGCATTGCAAATGGAAATGCATAGTGGAAACAAAAATTGGAGAATGAGAGAAAAATAAATGAAAGATTGGAGGCAGAGCTGATGGAAGAAAAAAGTGAAATTAAGTCTTGTCAAAATAAGTTATCTGCATTTTGTAGAGAAATGATGAGGCATATGAAACAAAATATCTAGGATGAAATAATGTAGGGGATTGATCATTTGTGTGACATGTTTCAATTGATTGATGCTATTAGACAACATTATAATAAGCTCAACAAATATTTAATGGACAACAAAAATGTGTTGCCATTAGAGAAATCAGCAAATCAAATTCAACAAACAATCTACATAGCTAGTGACAATGTTTTGAAATCAAAAGGGATTACTAATTGGCTTGCTACATCAATGGCATTGTCATTTGTCATTGAAAAGTGTTTGAGAATGTGTGAAACAAAGGAATATTTGCATTTGGCTGCAAATAATTTGAAGAAGGGGGATGGAAAGGTAAGGAATTTCATAGAGCTTGGTTTTCTAGAGGCTTTTGATACAAATGAGCAATTTGTTGGAAAGAATGATTTCAAAAAGAATATGGAGGATGCAATGAAGATTGATTTGGATCAGTTTTCTCAGAACCCAAATGTGGTGACCTATTTGGATTCCATCAAACCATTCCTAACCTTGAGTGCAAAATTGACTAAAGAATCCAAGACAGGTTCCAATTTGAATAATGAATTGTTAACAAATCTTCAAGTCAAACAACGTCAGAACTAGAACAAATGACAATTCCAACACTTGAAGAGTGGAAGTTTCTAGAAAAGGTTATGCAATGATATAATTTTTGATAATATGAGTTTCCAAGTTCCAACTTAGCTCTGTGCAGAGTTGTCTTTAAGCAAGATTCAAACTTCAGTAATGTGTTGATATTCAATTATCTATATTATTTATTATATATCATTTGAAGAAAAAGTTTAGTAGTGGTTTCAACTTCTAGATACACTTTAAATGATTGTTGATGTTCATTGTTACATATGATACTAATACTATTGTTAATATGTTATTAATCTAATAAGCATTGAGTTGAGTCATGAACCGTTGAGTACATGCTCAAGTTTTACTTTTAACACAATTAAAATATGAACTATAAGGTGATTTTAAATCCAGGCATCTATAATCTTAGTGAAAGAGCATTACAATTCACACATAAATACTCAATCTCCATGACTAATTAGCAAATCCACTAAACATTTATATGAATTCAAGCTTTAAGCAACGTACTTTAACTAGTTCATTAAACCAGAGCCATAATTAAAACATACATCAATGCATATTGCATAATAATAATGACAAAGAAGATTAATGAAAGATCATTGATCAGATTTCATTAATAATTCATGTAAAATGTTACAACTACAGAAACAATAGACTCAAAATAAGGGAGAAAAACAAGCATAGTTGCTAGTCCTCAAAGTTTTATAACCTTGTCATGGAGTTGTAAATTTTCATAACTTCCTGATTCCTCAACTTGGTTGATGGTTCACTTTGTTGAGTTGCAAGTCTTTCTTGGTCATCTTTCTAGTCAGGGGGTTGGAGGTTTTGAAAACTTTGAAACTTCAGACTTTGGTTCTAAGGTTCCAAGTTTCAATGACCACACAACACTATGGACTTATCTTTCCTTTTCAAGGTGTCATAATCTGACACCTCATTGAATTCTATGTATGTACTAATATAAAATATTAAATATCACAATTTCATGGAATACAACATCAAATATCATCAACTATAGTTTGAATTTGGAATATGATTCATGAAGTACAATGATTCACAATTTCATTAAATACAATATAAAATATCATCAACTACAGTATCGAACAACAAAAACTGATCCATGAAGTGTAGTATAAATACCTAAAAATTGTTAATTCTCTTCCATTTCCCAAATGGAGTTAGGGTCCTCAAATTGACATTCATCATCAGATAAAGTAAAAGAGTCGTCTTGAATTTGATTTCAAGTCTGCTCTTCATTTTCTTTGGCTTGTGTCTCAAATTCAACATTCATTATGTGATTTGTGTCAATTTCATTTGTCCCAGTTGCACTACCACTACCACTGCTATTGGTACCAATGTTTGGAATTCGAGTGTTGCACAACTTGGTCCTTCTTTCACATGTGGACCTCCAGATTACAAGTTCCCTTTCAAAAGGAAAATTAAAGACATTATACATAGTTCCTTTCAATCTCAAACAATTATCCAAATTCCTGTCTAGTTTGTTTCTTAACTTTGATTTCAAAAACGCCAATGTATTGAAAACTCTCTCATCCCCCATCGACCCCAATATCATTGTTTGACATAAATTAGCAAGTTTGAAATATTATAATATTGAACCATGCAATATTTCACTTTGACCTAAGTTTTTCCAAACCTTTTTTATTGATCCCAATTCAAAGACCTCCTTTCCCATGGATATATATTGGTCCCTCATAGCTATTGCAAATCTCCTAGATTGTTTCCTAAGCTTAGCTTCATTTAAAATTCCTTCTATTTTCTACTCATCATATGTTACACTTTTTGAAACTTGTTCAATCAAGATATTTACTTGATCATGAAAATATTTTGGGTTCTCTTAGTTTTCCCAAAATTGAGGACACACAATACCCATGGCTTCAAGTATTTCATGTCGAGGGTGTTAAAACCAGAATTTTCATTCAAAATTATAAGGTTTTTATCATAAGAAATAAAAAAAATTCCCTCAGTATTTTCATAAAATCATGTTTGTACCATCCACAAAGTCAATATAGCCTTTTACAGCTATATCATTTTTGTATTGATTGTTCTATATAGCGCTTATATCATACCTCCTTACTGTGGCCTTTTGCAAAATGACTCACTATAGCACGATAAAACGGAAGGAACTATAGTCTTTTACCACTATAGTGAGGAAGCTTCAAACAAATCCCGTGATAGAGTGGTGTAATAATAAGTATTCACTTGTACTTTTATAGAAATAGGAATGAGATGGTCCTGGTGTCAAACCTATGGACTCTTGACTTAGCTAAATTGATAGTTCCAAATATTTTTACTGATATTGAATTGATTAAATCCCTAGCTAATAGATACCATACCCCAACGAAAATTGTAAGGCTCCTTGATGGTGGGTGTTTAGTAGATGTTTCAAGGGAAGCCATTATTGAGTGTTTTAACCTAAATAGACAAGTTGTTACTAAAGTGGATTTGGGGAAATTGGAGCAAGAATACAAGAGCTTAAGGAAAACTTATAAGAGTGAGGGGTTTCCCCTACACATGAAAAGGGGTGATAACAATAGAGTACTTCCTATCCCCTCCTCAAAATTATAACCTTTTCTAGTGTATAATTCTTTGTTTTATTTCAAGAATACATATCATGCATTATGTCAGATTTTGGAAATAGATGAAGAAGATAACATGTCAATAGGGTTGATGAGGATACCCATGATCATCCAACATCCTAAATCAAATATTGAATTTGATTTTGCTTATGTTTTTGAATAACAAATTGATGAAGGCTTGTTGCAAGTTAAAGAAGCTAAGGCCCCTATGTCTTTCAGGAAATATTCTTTATTATGTCATTTAATTTTATATCAAAATGAAACAAAATGGACAAGGAGGATGAGACTATGCACACAATAAAATGGATTTAGACTCCCTATACAAAATTGGTGTTATGTTTGGGATAGTAGGTGCAAAGAAAGTGGTTTTGTTGTGTTTAGAGATTATTTTGAGTCAAAATAATTGTTGCCCTTGGTTTTCCAACACCAAGATTGCCATAGTCTTTAATGAATGTTATGAGACTAATGCAATACAAACCAAACCAGGGTTTCATACAAAATTATGTTGATTGGTTCTTGATTCCACAACATACTATCATCAGGGTGTGTGGTTGTGACTAGGCACCACATGTCTTGCCAAAATTTGTGCCTGTTAGAGTATGCTTTTTGGATTTTATGTGGTAAATGCTTTGGATGGAGCATGATCTAATGAAGAACCAAAGAAAGGGCACAAGCTTGCCTGATTTAACAGTATTTGAAGAATTTTTAGTTGGTTCAGACATATTAGCAAAGTTGTAGAGATTAATGAGGGTTAATTTTTCTCTCAAATCTGGAGAAAAAAGGATATGTGATCTAGGGGGTCACATTAACAATATTCGAAGGACCTTGCTTAAAAAGAGGTAAATTTCACATGCATTTCATCTAGAAGAGGATGTGATAAGAAATTTGGTGTATTTCACAGATGTATTTGATACCAAAAAGAGATGGTTGATGATGATGAGATGGGAGGACCAAAAGAAAGAAAAGGGTAACAGTTTCAAGGGGTTCTTTGTTGAGGAACCTAACCTTCTTAAAAGGATGCAATTGATCCTTAGTAAGTTTGAAGAATTTAATAAGAAGGCTCATGATGATAAGTCAGTTCCACTTCTAATTCCCCAACAACCATCAAAAGACTCATCACCCATACATCCTTCTCCTCCATCTCTAACACTTGAGCCTCCAACAAAGAAATAGAAAGTTGAGTCATTAGTTGATTATGGGTTAAGTGATGATGAGCAAGAAGTAGTTTTGACTCTAACCAAGATGAAGGATGTAGTAGAGCAACAAAAGGTTCTAGATTCTCATGATCCAAATATTAGAATATCAGAGGAGGTTGCTAATGAAATACAAGATGATGAAAGAATAATTTCCTCTCTACGGTTCATGGAGGATGATAATTTCATTCATATAAGGGAATTCAAAGTTTTTTGGATCAAAATGAAAATAAGACAGTTTGATGATAGGTTAAAGATTAATCTCATTAGAGCTGATGAATCAAAAGAAGCTAAAGTTCAGGCCTAGACACTGGTAGAGTTAGATATTGACAATATCAATGTTACCCCCCAAGAAGAAAGGGAGTTGGTGTTGAAGAGTAACATGCTAATCATACCAGGGATGGAACTCTCTAAGGTGTTTCTTTTGGATCAAATCAGAGCTTAGGATGATCTAATGTTGGTTGCAGAATTTGACTTAGAGGAAGAAGTTTTAGGAATAGGCTACAATCCTACCACCCAGACCCTTGCCTTATGGACAAGACAAAAAAGCACAAGGAAGCCTAGGCTTCTAGATGTGGTATAAGAGATGAGAGGGTCTGCTATGGTAAGGAAAATGAAAGATACAACTCCAATATAAGTTGCAACCATAATGATGCATTCAACTATGTTTACAAAGGATGTGGTGGAAAACATGGAGAAGAAAATAATTGAGTGTGAGAAAAGGCTCAAATTGTCAAATATTGAAATGAATAAGTTGTTCATGGAAAATGTCAAATTGAAGCAATAGTTACAATAGGCTACAGATGTGAAGGGAAATGAAATAATTGTTTATCACCCACCTACTCAAGCTGTAGACCCAAAGATTCAACAGATGAAAGAATAGATTGAAAAATTGAAGAATCATAATATGGATGATGTCAAGCATCACATTCTATATGCATTGAAAGAAATATTGAAGCACATAATTGAAGTGTTGATAGAAAAGATAAGTGGAGTACATGAGGGTTTCAACCATATGATGAAAGCCTTGGAACAAATGAATGTTAACTCTCCTATCTTAAAGGAGCTTTAGAAAAGGTGGTAGCCTACTTACCACATTCTAACTACTCTGTGTAAAGCAACACAAAGGGATCCAGATGCCCCTTTGAGACTCAAGCCTACTCAGGAAATTGTGAAGGGGGTGATTGAGGAGAAAAAGTATATAATTGACATAAAGATGAAAGTTGAGAATAGAAGGAATGCATTTGACTCAATAAAACATAGTTTCAGCCCTTTAATCATCGAATGTGATGGTCAACTAAAAGGTTTGGATGAATGGAAAAAAGAGTTTGATCAAATGGTTCCTCAGTGCTTGACACACATATAGAGTGATGGTGATATCAATCTTGATAGGTTTCATACTTTGCTCGATGGGATTATAATGTTGGACAATGGATACACAAAAAATTTTGTGGATGGAAAAAAATTGCTTGATAATAGATGGAGAAGCCATCTTATGAATTTCAATGTTGCACAAGGATTAAAGTGGTCGAATGATTTGACAATAAGTAAATGGCAGGAAGAGTATCTGGGTTTAGATGAAGATTAATCATCATCATGGAAGGTTCATCATAAAGTCAAATTATTGCATAGGTATTAAATGACCATAGACTTTTACTTGAGGATTAATGGATTTGTGCATGTTAGTTAGTTATTTTAGTTACATTTTATCTTCTAATTATGTTTTGTTACCAAAAGTCACATCCTTTGGTTTGAAGATTTTTGCCTCTCATATAAATAAAAGAGGACAAGACCATAAGGAATTAATAGAGCAGAAGATTAGATTAGAGATAGGAGAAAATAATAGGTGAATAGGGATAATGTCTATAGTTCAAAAGACCATGATGCATATCTAAAATTTTGGAAGAATCAATGGAAAATATTTGATTTTGTAGCATCATTCTGGTATCTGTTGTTTGTTGAATTAATTGAAAATATTATCAAGTTGTCTCCAAGGTTGATATTTCTTTGTTATTTAAATTGATATATCAAGTAAATACTCATTTTATCGATGCACATTTGCTGCATTTGTGTGGTATGATTAGTTGGTTCTTTGAGGTAAAGATTAAATCCTTCAAGTCAATCATAGTAATTTAGAAGTGTCATTTGGATCATTAAGAAGAACTTGGTAATTACATTCTTGCATGTTTATACAAATTGTAAAAAAATATTTGTATGAAAAATAATTAGAATTTATGCCAGATAGAAGTTACTCATCTCAAAATTTCACTTGACTCCATTTTACCCAACAAGGCACTGGTCTCATACATTTCATCTTTAGTTTCATCCATTTTATCTTTTACATCTATTAACTAAACATATTGCTTATATAATTCATACCAAATTAGGATTTTATCTCTCCACTTCAGATTGCCATTATGGATAGATTACTTAGGGAAGAAACAAATAGTTCAAGTCTACTTTCATTCATATAGGTTTACCCGCCTAGGTCTAGTAGAACCTAAAGAGTAGGAGGTTCAAATTCATCATTTGGCCTTGTACATTAGCCAAAAATGTTATGAGAGATTGGCAACCTCTCGTGGTTCAAACCCATGTTTTTGAGACCTAACAGTTTGGTGACTCTACTAGGGAGTCAACTAAGAGTCAAGGCCTTTCTCATAGAGTCAAAAATCTTACGAACTCCACTTGGAATAATAAGTTACAACATTTCTCAGTTTTAAGAAAGTGAGTGGAAACTCTGATCAAATAAATTAGATATTAGAACATCACATCAATTCAACATGCATGGTAGAAGGTCCCTATACAAAGGGGGTCCTACAGGCAACATTAAATGGCCACATAAGGATGATAAGGGTAAGAAGGTATCTGATGACATGTGCATGAAAAATAAGGATAAAACATCAAAACCACACTATGAGACATAAAATCACTATGATGCAATAACAAATAGTTCAGGTGGAGAACCTTGTACTCCTAAAGAAAGAAGAAATAATTTTTATAATCTCAATAAACAAGAGGATTTCAATGCTGGTTTGGAGGCTGAAAAGGACCAAATACAATAGGAGTATGATCATAGAATGGAAGGAAATTAGAATGAGCCTATTAATAATGTAACCCCTGAAGGAGATTATGAATTCATGACTAAGCAGGAATTACATGCACACTTGGAGTATGAAAGACAAGAAGTAGAAAGAGAAAAAACATAATATGAACAGATGAGGCTCCAAACAATAAAAGAACTCCAAGACTTAAAATTACAGAAATCTCAAATTAATGCTCAAACAGCTAGCCTCTCCAAATATGTACCACCTCATAGACAAGGAAACAATAATGTTATACCTTCAAATCCACCAAAAGCTCCTCAGAATTAGATGGGGAATCAATACAGACAACCAAATGTTCCACCTCACAACCCATCGCAACACCCAAATGCTCAACCACCTCATGGTCAAAAATATATGCCACCTCCTCATACACAATACAACAATCCATTATACCAATATCATCATCCTCACAACCCGCCCCCTCAACAATACACAAACATGATCAGAAAATTTGACTTAACAAGATTTCAACTATATCCTTACCCTATGGATAGCAGTTGGAGAGGCCTTGTCCCAAAATTTACAGGAAGTAGTGCAATCACTATTGAAGAACATTTAAGGATTTTTAATGCTTTTATTCAAGATCTGGATATGCAGTATGAAGATATGCAAATGAGGCTATTCATGATGTCATTAACTAAAGAAGCTAGAGATTGGTTTAACAGTTTACCAACAGCTTCTATTAGTTCCATTCAAGAACTTCATGATCAATTCCTTGAACAATATGGGAACCAGTGTGCACCAAGCTTTTCTTTTCATGAATTAGTGACCATCCAAAAGAATCAAAATGAGTCTATTTATGACTTTAATCAAAGGTTCAACAAATTGCAAAATAAGATACCCTACAACATTTCAGAATGGGTCAAAATTGGTAGACCCTGCAACATTGAGCATTTATTTGAAAGCATTTGATCAAAAAATAGGATATGAGCTTAGAAAAAGATGTGCCAAAAATTTAGTTGAAGATTAGAAAATAGCATTAACTATTGAAAACAATAGTAAGGCTACAAGAATGGTTGCTAAAAGAGATAATCCTAGTGTTCCTCAACAGTTAAGAAATCCTTAGCATAGACAAGAAAATATATATATAAATGAGAGGCCGAGGTTACATGATATGCTTTTACAATACAAATTGGAAGGATGGAAAGCCTATGATGGATAGACCTAGAAGCAAAGAGAATCCTGACCCCTTAAATAAGAGAGGAGCATATACGGTCAACAATAGTCCTTGGTGTGAAATTTGTGATGCACCACATTCACATCACCACATTCACCTGATCATTGTATTGTAGCCTAGAAAAAACAAGAAGAAATACTAGTAGATAATGATGGAGAAGATCATACGGTATATTTAACCTCTAATACCCTTCATCCTATTGAGGAGAGATATTCATCTTCAGAAGAAGAAGGTTATGAGTATGACATTGACCACCAAAAATGCAACATTCACATGGTAGAACAACAAGTATTTTTTGATCATGAAGAAAGTAACGATACACAATGCCCTCCTAGTACACCATATCGGTCAGGAAAATAGAATATAAGGAGACCGACTGAGGAAGAGATTAGTAAATTGACTATAACTATAGTAGAACAAGCTAAAAACAAATATTGGTTGAGAAATAGAATAATGAATGAAAATGAGGGTGTTAAGAGGGATATTTATGAAAGAAAAAACATAGGGAGCACCAAAGAAAGGAAAAAATAAGCAGCCTAGAAAAAAATTGCAAAAGCATGTTCAAAAGGGGGAAAAAAAGAGTTGCATAAAAATAAACAAAAGCCCGATGACACAAATAAAAGAGAAAAAGAGGAGAGAAAAGGAGAGTCAATGGAGCAGTTCGATGATAAAATCAAAAGGTACCTCCTTTGACTTTACACAAGATTTATCCTAGTAAAGATGTCTATCCCATTGCTTGAAATGATGAAAATTAAAGAGTATAGGGATAGTGTCATTCAATTAATATCAAATTGGAATGATAAAAACACAACTTTTGAGAACAAACGAATTACTCAGGTCAGTAATAAGCAGGAAAAGGTGAATGTTCTAGAGGTTTTTCTTGGTGATACTATAGTGAATTATTTGCAAATTGATCCATTTTTTACTACACTACATATAAATAACAAACTAGCGAGGAATTGTATGATAGACTCGGGTGTTTCCATCAACATTATGCCAGTTGGAGTCATGAAACAATTAGGCATGTGGGTAGATACTAATGGTGGAAGATGCTATGTTATGGATAGAAAACCTATTCTAGTAGTAGGGATAATGAAAGTTGTAGAGGTGAAGTTGGTTGCTTATCCACAAGCAATATATAACATAGGTATAACTGTGATTGATACACCTCCTCACTTTGGAATGCTCTTATCAAGGCAATGGACTACAACAGTTGGAGGGAATGTATAGTTTGATCTATCCTATGCCACCATACCCATAAATGGCAAAGACATCAAGTTGTATCGAGAGCCAAGGATGAATCAAATTGTGGACTATGTGGCTCAAGATCAATTCAATTACTTTTGTGAGGTAGATTTGGGGAGTTCCAGGGTAGAACCTTCTCAGCCAAAAGTAGTCAATACTAATCTGATTGACAAACATGTTTCTAAAAATCAACATGGTGTATGGAAAATGTATTTCGATGGAGCATGTAGTTAAGAAGGCAATGGGGCTAGGGTAGTTTTTATCTCACTAGAAGGTACCACACTCAAATATTCATTTCTGCTAACTTTTGAGTGTACGAACAATGTAGCAAAATGTGAGGCTTTGCTAATTGGTTTAAATATGGTTGTTAAACATAAGAACAAATTAATAACTATTTTGGGAGATTCTGAGTTAATTGTTTCACAAGTTAGGTCAAAATGTGCAACAAAACAAAAAAGATTGAAACAATATAGGAATGTTGTGTGGGATATAAATTAATTATTTGATGCTTTTTCAATTGAATTGATAGACAAGTCAAAAAAATAATGGCTAACTTTTTAGAAAATGTACCCCTAAGAAGAGATGATATCACCTTGGCTGGAGTATCCCAAGTTGAATTTAAAACAAGACCTGTTATCCCTAACAATATATATAGCTGGTAGGTTTTCAATGATGATACTAACCTCATAAAGTTCTTCATTGCATAGATCAATATGAAGCTCAGGAGACTGACTTCAATGCTTTTGTAGAGGAAGTAGATGGGAAATAGACTATATTTGGAAAGGAGGTCTTGCAGCTTAAAACCAACAAGCTTCCCAAAGGAATTATGGCATCAGAAAGGGTATATGGTGGAAATTATAGATCTCTCATGAAGCAAACACTAGTCAAGAGGGAAGATATTGCAGAAATCAATCCGGGGACTAAGTTAGCACCAAAGAAGGTATATATTGGAAAGAAATAAGTCCAACAATCAAAAAAATGTTGATTGCATTGTTGAAAAAATACAAGCATGTGTTTGTGTGATCCTATGAGGATCTTAAGGCCTATAGGGAAGAATTATTCCAACATGAGATTCCCCTAAAACTAGATGCAAAACCATTCAAGTAGAAGCAAAGGCCCATTAACCCAACACTGGAACCTAAAATGTAGGAGGAGCTAGTAAAACTCAGAGATTGAGGAATTATCAAGCCCATTAGACATTCAATATGGGTCTCAAACTTGGTTCTAGTGAGAAAGAAGAATGGGGATATTAGAATGTAGGTAGACTTTAGGAATTTAAATGTTGCCTCCCTCAAAGATAATTACCCTCTCCCTAATATGGAAGCTATACTACATAAAGTGACAGGGTGTGAACTATTGTCAATGATGGATGAATTTTCTAGCTACAATCAAGTCAAAGTTAAGGAGTTTGAGCAATATAAGACAACTTTTACCACCCCATGGGGGACATATGTTTATGTGAGAATGCCATTCAGTCTCACAAATGTAGGGGCAACCTTCCAAAGGTCCATGGATGTGACATTTATAAATTTAATCAATGCTATAATGGTAGTATATATAGATGACATCACTACTTATTCAAAAAAGGCTGAAGATCATGTGGAGCACTTGGAGAAAATATTAATCAAAGCTTTGGAATATGGTATCAGTCTTAATCCTTAAAAATGTCACTTTGTTATTACAGAGGGTAAAATTTTAGGGCATATTGTGTCAAAAGAGAGGATTAGAATAGACCCTAAAAGGGTAGAAGCCATAGCTAAAATCCCCATTCCTAAGACTATCAAGGCCATTCAATCATTTTTTGGGTAGATTGACTTTGTTAGGAGATTCATGTCAAAATTTGTTGAGATTGTTAAACCCATATCCAAAATACTAAAAAAGGGAGAAAAGATGGACTAGACTGTAGAAGCCTTAGAATCCTTTATATCTATCAAAAAGGCCATCAAATAATCCCCTATCCTAAAGTATCCTGATTTTTCAAAACCTTTTCAAAGATTTTCATTTTCCTTATTCCATACTATAGTTGCTATTATGTTGCAAAAGAATGATGAGGGTCATGAGTTGCTATTATGTTGCTATTATTTCATTTTCACTGTAGGGGTCAGAGTTGAAATAGGATATTATGGAGAAGCAAGCTTTTGCATTGCTCAAAGTAATGAAAGCTTTCAAACAATGTCTTTTTGGAGCCAAAGTAATCAACTATGTCCCACATGTAGCTATAAAAGATATTTTGGTACAAACAGATGTAACAAGGAAGAGATGTAAATGGATTAATAAAATCCAAGAATTTGATATGGAGATTCAAATTACCAAGTTGGTAAGAGGAAAAGGTTTGTCCAAACTAATGGCAGAGACAAACATTGAAGCAAATCAAATTTGAAATATAGAGAGTGAAGAGAATGCAGTTTCAAGCATTGAACATACTTCTTGGTACACAAACATTGTGTCTGATCTTAGAAACATGAAGTGCCATAAACGATTGAATGATAACCAAAAAAGAAATTTGAAGTTGCAAGAATCTAATTATGTGTTCATAGATGGTAATATATTTTGGAAAAATAGGGATGGGATGTTATTATTGTGTCTAGATGAATCACAGGCTAGACATGTCTTGAGGAGGTGCATGAAGGAGTGTGTTGAGGTCACTATTTTGCCAAAATGACTACACACAAGATTCTCAGGGTAGGCTATTATTGGCCTATGATCTTTAATGATTCATTTTCATATGTAAGAAGGTGTGAAGCTTACCAAAAGTTCTTAGGAAAGATGAAATATTAGGGAGCCCTACCACTTAGACCTTTACAAGTTGAAGCCCCTTTCCATCAATTGGAGATCAATTTTATTGGGGAAATACAGGAGAAGTCAAGTGGGGGACATAAGTGGATAGTGGTAGCTACTGATTACTTTACTAAATGGGTAGAGGCAATCCCAACTAAACAAGCAATAAGAAAGGTGGTAGTAAATTTCCTAATGGAGAATATTCTGACCAGATTTGGTACACCAGTAAGATTGATCATAGACAATGTGATTTGTTTCAGGTTTGATGAATTTAGAAATTTTGCACCACATATGGTATTACTATTTCTTATGCTACCCCTTACCATCCACAAGAAAATGGCAAGGCAGAATCAAGTAATAAAATCCTTTTGAAAATCATAAGGAGGATGTTACATGGGGACAAGAAGGTATGGGACTCAAATCTAACAATGGTAGTGTGGGCAAAAAGAATCACTGTGAAGAAGGTAATTGGAAAGTCTCTATTTGAACTGGTATATGAAACACAAGATAGGATGCCATTACAAAACTTATTGCCAGTCTATAATTTTATCCTTCAAGAAGATATAGATATTCCAAAGCCAATGGAGGAAAGAATGGAGTGGTTTGCAGAACTTGATGAGATAAGGAGAATGACTCAGAAGAAAAATGAGAAGTTGCAATCACAGATGAAATATCTATTTGATAAAAAAGCTAAAGATAGAAAATTTGAGGAGAATGAATTAGTATTGATGTGGAATGTTAGATGTCAGGAGAAGGGAAAGCATAGAAAGTTTTAAGCCTTGTGATTAGGGCCCTTTGTTATCACTGGCAAGGGGGAGAAGATTCATATTACTTGCAAAACATGTCTAGTGAAGAACAATAGTTTCATGTACATGGGTAGATCCTAAAGTATTTCTTCTCTTGAGAAACACAGAGGATTTAGGGTTGAAAGTGCATGGAAAACTCTTCACAAACCTCTTATAGTATTTTTCCTCCATGCACAGTAGTTTAGGAAATCAAAAGGAATAGGAATTTCCAATACATGGACAATCCTAGAATTCCTCCATTTAAAAACAAAAAAAAATTTCTATGTACAATAGTGTAGGATCATTTCCCATCTCCATATCCATTTTTTAATTCCATCCTCACCACAAATCCATTTTCATAACCTCTAAAAGTTTGGTCTTCTCTTCCAAAGATCTAAGTTCTTGTAATGATCTCACTATCATTCATCCCCAACAGGAGCCGCTATTAGAAGTAGAATTTTCATTAAAAATTCTAAGGTTTTTATCATAAGAAATCAAAAAAATTCCCTCAGTATTTTCATAAAATAAGGTTTGTACCATCCATAAATTCAATATAGCCTTTTACCACTATATTGCTACCATATTGATTGTTCTATATAGCCCTTATATTATACGTCCTTACCATGGCTTTTTACAAAATGACCCATGGTAGCAGTATAGTCTTTTACTACTATACCGAGCAAGGTTGAAACCAAGCCCATGATAGAACGATGCAATAATATGTATTCACAAGGGAGACTGCTATACCACAAAAGATTGGAATGCAACATGCGGTAGAGCGGTGTAGTAAGGAATAGTGACAACAATTGGAACTGCTATAGTGGAGGGTTAGAATAGAGCTTGCAGTAGAGTGGTATACAAGGCCAAGCACTAAGGAAACATTGTGGTCCTATAAGGAAGACTAAAGGGATGTGCAGTAGAGCAGTATGATAAGACAAGGTAATACTATGTATCACAGTACCGTGGGAAGATAAAAGGTGATGCGAGGTAATGCAATAATCAGCCATTTGAAAATTTAAGGAAGGCTAGCCACATCAATCAGCTTTGAAATATGAAATTGAGCTCAACATGAAGGATTTGAATGATGAAGAATTTAAGACTGAGGAATTAATGTAGTATGATGTAAAAATAAACAAGCCAGATTGAGATTTTTTTGTTCGTGGTAGCAAAAGCTAAGTACGGACAAGCTCAAGGTGTGACAGTAAAAGGAATTCAAGAAGGTGAGCTACATTTTAGGTAAGCTTAAACAATACTCATTGAATTTTAACAATGGCACCAAAGAAAATAGAAGTAGGAGCTAAGAAAGAAGAACAACCTAATAAAGCTTCTTTACAGCTACCATTATTTTCCTTGTTACCTGGTTCAATTGATAAGGGTCCAAAAAAGGTCTTCAGGAATTTGGCTTAGGGATGTAGGGATCCTATTATTCCTTAGTCTAGTTGGAACTTATACTAGTACTTTTATAGAAATGGGAATGAGATGGTCTTGATGTCAAACCCGTGGACTCTTGACATAGCTAAATTAATAGTTTTGAATTTTTTTATTTATATTGAAATGATTAAAGCCTTATCTAATAGATACCATGCCCCAACAAAAATTCTAAGGCTCCCTGATGGTGGGTGTTTAGTAGATGTTTCAAGGGAAGCCATTATTGAGTGTTTTCACCTAAATAGACAAGTTGTTACTGAAGTGGATTTGGGGAAATTGGAGCAAGAATACAAGAGGTTAAAGAAAAATTATAGGAGTTATGAGCTCCCCTTGCACATGAAAAGGGGTGATAACAACATAGTACTTCCTATCCCCTCCTCAAAAGTAGAACCTTTTCTAGTGTCTTATTTTTCAATTTTATTTCAAGAATACATATCTTGCATTATGTTAGATTTTAGGAATAGATGAAGAAGATAGCATGTCAATAGGGTTAATGAGGATATCCATGATCATCCAACATCATGAATCAAATGTTTAATTTTATTTTGATTTTGTTGTTGAAGAATAAAATCATGAAGGCTTGTTGCAAGTTAAAGAAGCTAAGGCTCCTATGTCTTTCAGGAGATATTCTTTATTATGTCATTTGATTTTGTATCAAAATGAAACAAAATGGACAAGGACAATGATACTATGCAAATAATAAAATAGATTTAGATTCCCCATAAAAAATTGGAGTTATGTTTGGGATAGTAGGTGCAAAGAAAGTGTTTTTGTTGCGTTTAGAGATGATTTTGTAGCCAGAATAATTGTTGTCCTTGGTTTTACAACACCAAGATTGCCACAGTCTTTAATGGATGTTATGAGACCAATACAATACAAAATAGACCAAGTTTTCATACACAAATATGTTGATTGGTTCTTGATTCCATAACATCCTATCATCAGGGTGTATGGTTGTGACTAGGAACCACATGTCTTGCCAAAAAAAATTCCTGTTAGAGTATGTTTTTTGGAGTTTATGTGGAAAATACTCTGGATGGGGCATGATCTAATGAAGAACTAGAGAAAGGTTACATTCCTACCTAATTTAACAGTATTTGAAGAATTTTCAGTTGGGTTAGACATGTTAGAAGATTTGTAGAGATTTATGAGGGTTAATTTTGCTCTCAGATCTGGAGAAAAAAGGATATGTGAGCCAGAGGGTCACACTAACAATATCAGAAGGAGGTCCCTACTTACAAAGAGGGTAATTTCACATGCATTTGATCTGGAAGAGGATGTGATAAGGAATTTGGTGTATTTCATAGATGTATTTGAGACCAAAGAGATATGGTTGATGGTGATGAGATGGGAGGACCAAAAGAAGTAAAAGGATAAGAGTTTCTAGGGGTTCTTTGTTGAGGAACCTAACCTTCTTAAAAGGATGCAATTGATTCTCAATAAGTTTGAAGAATTTAATAAGAAGGCTCATGATGATAAGTCAGTCTCACTTCCAATGCCCCAATAACCATCACAAGAGGCATCCACATCTCATACACCACCCTCATCACCCATACATCCTTCTCCTCCAGCCAAGAAATAGAAAGTTGAGTGATTAATTGATTATGGCTCAAGTGATGATGAGAAAGAAGCAGTTTTGACTCTAACTAAGATGAAGAATGTATCAGAGCAGCAAAAGCTTCTAGAGCCTCATTATCTAAAGATTAGAATATCAGAGGAGGTTGTTGATGAAATACAAGATGATGAAAGAATAATTGCCTCTCTACGGTTCATGGAGGATGATAATTTCATTCATACAAGAGAATTCAAAGATTTATAGATCAAAATTAAAATGATATAGTTTGATGATAGGTTAAAGATTAATCTCATTGGAGCTGATGAATCAAAACAATCTGAAGTTCAGGCCCATAAACTGGCAAAGTTAGATATTGACAATATCAATGTTACCCCCAAGAAGCAAGGGAATTGGTGTTGAAGAGTAACATACTAATCATACCAATGTTGGAACTCTCTAAGGTGTTTCTTTTGGATCAAATTAGAGCTTGGGATGATCCAATGTTTGTTGCTTAATTTGATTCAGAGGAAGGAATTTTAGGAATAGGCTACAATCCTACCACCAAGACCCTTACCTTATGGAAAAAATAAAAAATCACAAGTCTAGGATTCTAGATGTGGTACAAGAAATGAGAGGGTCTGCTATGGTAAAGACAATGAAAGATACAAATCCAATAGAATCTACTACCATAAAAATGCATTCAACTATGTTTACAAAGGATGTGGTGGAAAACATGGAGAAGAAAATAACCGATTGTGAGAAAAGGATCAAATTGTCAAATATTGAAATAAATAAGTTGTTCATGGAAAGTGTCAAATTGAAGTAACAGTTGCAACAAGCTACATATGTGAAGGGAAATGAAATAATTGTTTATCACCCACCTGTTCAAGCTGCAAACCCAAAGATTCAATAGGTGAAAGAAGAGATTGAAAAATTGAAGAATCATAATATGGATGATGTCAAGCATCACATTTTTGATGCTTTGAAATAAATATTGAACCACAAAATTGAAGAGTTGAAAGAAAAAATAAGTGGAGTACATGAGGTTTTTAGCCATCTAATGAAATCCTTGGAACAAATGAATGCTAACTCTCCTATTCTTAGAGGAACTTTAGAAAAGGTGGCAGCCTACTTGCCACATTCTAACTACTTTGTACAAAGAAACACAAAGGGATCCAAATGCCCCTTCGAGATTCTGGCCTACTTGGGAAATGGTGAAGGGGGTGATTGAGGAGTACAAGTATATAATTGACATGAAGAAAAAAGTTAAGAATAGAAGGAATGCATTTGTCTCAAAAAACATAGTTTTAGCCTTTTAATCATCAAAGGTGATGGTCAACTAAAAGGTGTGGAGGAATGGAAAAAAGAGTTTGATCAAATGGTTCCTCAGTGCTTGACACACATAGAGAGTGATAGTGATATCAATCTTGATAGGTTTCATACTCTTCTCGATGGGATTATAATGTTGGACAATTGATACACAAAATTTGTTGTGGATGTCAGAAATTTGCTCGACAATAGATGGAGAAGGAACCTTACAAATTTCACTGCTACACAAGGATTCAAGTGGCTAAATGATTTGACAATAAGTAAATGGCAGGAAAAGTATCTAGGTTTAGACGAAGATTAATCATCATCAAGGAAGGTTCGTCATAAAGTAAAATTATTGCACAAGTCGTAAATGACCATGGAATTTTACTTGAGGATTAACGGATTTGTGCATGTTAGTTGTTAGTTATTTTAGTTACATTTTATCTTCTAATTATTTTTTGTTACCATAAGTCACATCCTTTGGTCTAAAGCTTGTTGCCTCTCGTATAAATAAGAGAGACCAAGACCATAAGGAATCATTAGAGTAGAATTTTAGATTAGAGATAAGAGAAAATAATAGGCAAATAGGGATAATGTCTCTAGTTCAAAAGATCACGATGTTTGTCTAAATTTTTTGAAGAATCAATAGAAAAGATCTAATTCTATAGCATCATTCTAGTATTAGTTGTTTGTTGAATTAATTCAAAATATTATCAAGTTGTCTCCAAATTTGATATATATTTGTTATTTAAATTGATATATCAAGTATATATTTAGTTTACTGATGCACATTTGCTGCATTTGTGTGGTATGATTAATTAAGTAAATATTAAATGGGCATGTGCGGGATCATCATGGAAAAATAAGGCCCTTAAGTGGCAAAAAATTCAGAAAAATCAGAGTTAGGCAATTTTACGTAAAAATTTGAATAAGTTATCTATATTATTTGAAAATATGTAAGAATAGAATCTATAGAAAAATGAATGTAGTTTCTAAACTACTAGATTTATTTAAACAAAAAAAAATATTTGGTGAAAATTTGAAATTTCAATGGAGTAGTACTTAAATTTCAGGGGAAAAATAAGAAGTAGGTGTCTATCTGACCACCCTAACCACAATAAAATGATAATATTTTTTTATAAGATTTTAGATATAAGTAGAGGACTCATGTCCCGATGTGATGCATATTTTTTTGTAATTTTTTTCCAAGTAAATAATTAATTATGATTTTTTTATTACAAAATTAAAAAATTATAAAAAATCGTATGTCTAACCACCTTAACTTGGTCAAAAATTCATAAAATTCATTTTTTTTTTTAATCCTATAGTATGTGAAGGATAGATTGTGACGCATGTTTCAGATTCAAAAAATGTGATACCATTTGTAAGCTATAGATGTTTTTCAATTAGCCTATCAATTAGAACTTTAGTCATAATTCAAATAGAAAATAAATAATAATTATTTATTAAATTCATAGTAAAGCATAATTTATATTGGTGGAAAGCAGAGAATCTCCTTCAAAAACCCTTTTCATTTCATCAATTTTGGGTAAAAAAAATGTCTTCAGCCACATACCCTACACATACCCAGCATATCGCCACTTTTTGCCCCATCATGATCTTGCACATACCCAAATCCTTCAAGTCAGTCACAATAATTTAGAAGTGTCACTTAGATCATTAAGAAGAACTTGGTAATTACATTCTTGCATGTTTATACAAGTTGTAAACAAATATTTGTATGCCAAACAATTTGAATTTATGCCAGATAGAAGTTACTCATCTCAAACTTTCACTTGACTCTATTTTACGCAACAAGGCACTAGTCTCATACATTTCATCTTTAGTTGAACATCCATTTTATCTTTTACATCTATTAACTGGACATATTGCTTATACAATTCATACCAAATTAGGATTTTATCTCTCCACTTCAAATTGTCATTATGGATAGATTACTTAGGGAAGAAACAAATAGTTCAAGTTTGATTTCATTCATATAGGTTTACCCACCTAGGTCTAGCAGAACCTAAAGAGTAGAAGGTACAAATTCATCATTTGGCCTTGTACATTAGCCAAAAATGTTACGAGAGCTTGGTAACCTCTCGTGGTTCAAACCTGCATTTTAGAGACCTAACAAAGGGAATCTTTCACATATCTCTAAGGAAAGATATTTTACAATTTCCTTCAAATTATCACTAATAGATTCAACAATTCTTTTAAAATTTCCATCCTTAACAACTACGTCTTTGCTAGAGTGCTTGGTTGTCTTACAATGGTGCTTTGGTATCTCATATCTGCGTACATAGATACATAAGTGCCCATTTTCATTAAACTATAAATAATTATCAGGATTATTCAAATATGTAATTTTTTGCCACATGAAATAATTTTGGCCATCTTGTGTTAGCTCTAGATATAGATGATCGATAGCCAAGCATGTATGTTTATGTAGATTGGCATATTCATTAACATATATACTTCTATCTTGGGCTTTCTTCATAAGATTGTTCATCTCATCTAGCATGGGGAGAAGACTAGCTAAAGTCAAGAGTGTCTCTATATCACTTAACCTATGTAAGAGGTTAGGAGGTTTGTCTACTATGTTACGATGCTCGTACATCACTCCAATCAAGGATTGATATTCTAAAATAACTCATTGCACTAGTCCATGCAAATCCATCTAGTATCAACATCCTGAAGAAGCTTGTTTCCTAGTGTTATTCCCTCAACAAAATTTTGAAATTATACAAAATGTTTGGGACTCTGGCAGAAGTTTGTGTGGATCTGGCAGGCTATATTTTCAACTTTTGATACTATAAAAAACTTTCTCACAATTTTGAATGCTAAATTCATTCTATGGGCCATGTAGTGAATGCCAAGCATGTATGGTGCACAAGTAGTTTATAACTTTGTGCAAACCTTGATCCTTTGACCTTGCAGCACTGCAGCTCCATCAACTCCTACACACACCAACTTTTTGGAAATTGTCAACTCATCCATACCTACAATTTCATTCAAATATTTTTTGACTAGTTCAAATATATTTTGTGATGTTGAATTGTCCTTCATTTAACATGAACACTGAGAAGATGAGCTTGGAAAGCATGTTGTTCTATAGTATAAAAATCATACATACCTAAGAAGTATTGTCTACCGTAGTAACTTCATCTAAAGATAATGCAATTAAATTTGACTCTTTTACTTTCTCCTTTAAATCTTCCTTTTCAACTGCAGCAAGATAGTTTTCCCATTCCCATCCAACATTTACTGACCAATGTGACAAGGGATAGTGAGGAACATTCAGAAAAGATAATAAACCAAAATATTTTGGGTAGTCTATCATAGGATTCCCTTTAGACAAAATATGAAAACAACACTCATTTGAACAATTTTTGACATATTTGCTACTTCCATTGCTTTTCCAAATTGAGCCTCAAGTATACCTTTACATGCAGCAATGTTTGACATTTTTTTTTTCATTCTCTTCATAATCCATGACATACCTAACATGAAGAGATTCTTCCTTTGATTTCCATCGTACGACTGGTTGTTCCTTTCCATCTATAATTTTTTTTTCATAAAATTTACTGATATGCTTTTCTGTAGTGTCAATCTTTAGCTGCAACATTTTGGCTCTTCCACATTTCCAACTACAAATCTTACATTTTTCCAATGTTTCCTTTTCAATATTGTTTGCATTCCCAATCCCCACTTGTACCATGAATGGGGTACTTTGACAACCAACCAAGTTGAAAATTCCTTCTCATTTCCCACTCACACCCCATTTTTTATTTGCTTCTTTTCTTGCCACCAGCATCATCATCCTCATCCAAGTCAATTATCTCATTTTGGCTAATCGGTCGCACGGTATCCCTTGAAACATATTCTGCAATATTGCCATCCTAATTTGATACATTTTGATTTAAATCAATGACAATCTCAACTTGACCTTCCAGTGGCGGTGAGGTATTGTGAATGCTACCAATATTTGGTGGAAGAGTTGATGATGTAGCTCCATCTTGACCTAATGGATCAAAAGCTTTGGAAATTCCAAAGTAAGACTATATGTTACATCTAAGTTTTTGGCATTTTGATGGCCTCCCGGTCTCTTCACCACCTTGAGGAGCAATAGGAGTTTGAGGAACGGCAGGAGCCTTACCGCCTTGAGGAGTGGCAGGAGTCTCTTCACCAACTTGAGGAGTAGTAGGAACCTTACCCTTGTTGCTCGAGTCACTTGACATATTGATCTCTGATTCGCTCGACATATTCATCTCTCACTTCAAATAAAAACTAGAAAAAAATGTGTTCTTGTTGAAGAAGGATAGCGAATAATAATATAGATCCCCTTCCCTACTCAATATCATCTTTAAGACTGAAGCAAGAATGGAAAAGAGATAAAGAAAACATTATTATAACTAATAACACTATGAAGAAATGATCACTCACCTTTAAGTCTACATTTTCAGCTTTCGCTAACTTTTGAATTGAGAAGTAGAACCTTAGAACTGAAAAAAAATTGTAAGAATAAATGACACTTTCAATTATATTTATATCAATCCATCATTCCATATTTGGAGAATTCTACGAGATTTTTAAATGGTATATTAAAAATTTGGTGAATCTTACATGCTTATACAACGATACATTGTACTTTTCAAGGCGAAATGTGTCCTCAAACACAATTATTTTTTAATGCTATTGGTGAAATAGGTCCTCATAAGCAACTATTTATAAATTTTAATTGGTGAAATGGGTCTTCACAAGCAACTATTTGTAAATTTTAATTGGTGAAATGGGTCCTAATACAATGTTGTTTTAAGAGCATTGGCAAATATGTAGGTGTTTTATTAAATGCTTTCGAGATTCCAGGTAAAAATATTAGTCGGTCTAATTGAAACACGTAGTTTGACAATGGTGAATTTGTTGCTTAAATATGCCTTATAAAAAACTCATTGGCGAATGAAAATGCATTGGACCTATAGTTCGTAAAATTCAGGTGATTTGGACACCCTATTGGGTGCGAGAAATTTTCCAATTTTGACTTGGTCGATTCCTAGAATTTACCAATTAGCGAAGATTCACCACTAAAGTTTTCCCTAATTTATATGCACTATACATTATTAAATATAAACATAATTTAACTTTTCACATATATTGCTAATCATACATATTATAAGTTTAATATTTATCTATTTTTATTTTTAAATATATATTATATTTATTAAAAATGATTAAAATATTAATTTACTTTTTTGATACATAATAATAAGCATTTATATTAAAGTTCCAAAAAGATTACAATTTCGTCATGAAATTTGTAGGGCACCACTTGTGCTAGAGACAAACAACACTCACTTGAACTAACAACACCACCCAACCCAAACAACAAGCCACTCTACGATGAGGAAACAAAAATAAAATTTGCGGGCCAAAAAAAAAATGCTATGTGAAAGCCTATTGATACCAACCAACAAGCCGATTGAAAAAAAGAACCCATGGTAAAACAAAAATACACTAACCTAGATACCCATTCATAGTCACAAATGTGCAGAAGTCAGGAACCTCATCAGCTCGAAAGGTCCACTTTAAACACCTTCAAGAGGTAGCTCGCACCAATCATCGTAACCTGCTTATGCTAAACTAGAGCCATCCCCTTCAAATCTAGGATGTATGGATATTACTTCATCACCTCCCTAGGTTTCTAGAAAGGTAGAAAATAATGAGGTCAAGGGACACCCATTCCTGTGATGGCCACTATGAGAACCTCCTCAAACCCAACCAACCTATTAGCAATGAAAATCCTACGCATTAGAGACTCGACATCCTTTTTTCCCATTCTTTTCTCCAACAAGACAATGAGGAATCGAGAGGTGATATGCATTCCAACCTGCTTAAATTCATTGTTCTAGATAAATCCCTTCCCTAGAACCATTTTCATTGTTGACATTATGAACAAGTCATATTTCTTCATAATCTATTTCAAGCGCTACTCTGTGACCTCACCGCAAAATGCCATCTCCCAGATTGAGCTATCTAACTGGATAGGAGTATTAAGACCCATATTTGTTAAATATTCTACAAATTTTTTAACCACAAATTTTAAGCGCTCGCCCATTATGGTCGATCACCACCGCTGCCACCCAAAGCACTTGAACACCACAATGCAAGAATCTATCTATTAGTGTAGACCATCACTTCACCAACACAACCCAAAAAAATGAAAGCAAGTATGAGAATGAATAGCCATTGGGAAGATATGGAAGGGTAGTGGAGGTAGGGGTCACATCGAGCATAATTAGAGTGATAGGAAGTTAAAGCCAGATGTACCTATTGGAAATCCAAGGGAAGACAACTGAGAGGGTGGTGAATTAGTTGTCATAGAAATTAAAACTTATTACACTTATTAACCTTATTCTCAAATCTAATTAATAACCATGAAAGCTTAAATCATCAACACATTAGAAACAAACATAACACCAAAATTTTTAGATGGAAACCCTGTTAGGGGAAAAACCATGGTGGAGGTCAGTCCACAAGATTATACCTTGTTAAAAGTATAAGAATGATAAATGGGGAATGCACATGCATTCATGATAAATGGGGAATGCACATGCATTCATGCACACTACTTAGAGCTCATTGCTCAAATACAATAAGGCTTACTACCTAAAGGAAGACACACTGTCTTATAAAAACATTTAGATTACATTCATCTAGATTTTGAACTGAGAAAATAACATCTGATAATGCCTTATTATAGTTCAAGTTAAGCACATGGACACTCCTTCACACTCTACTTATTCTTCTTCACACTTTACTTCTACCTTCAAATGATTAGGATATTATTCTCACATCTCGTACACCACATATTCCTTCAAATGGAATAAACAATTGCTTATATATATCTACAACAAGAGATCACATCACTACAAGTCAACTTCAACAAAATAATAAAACATATACAAATTGTCGACCCAAAACAATAAATAATTATCAATACAAATCAAACAAGGTCATCCATAACATAGTGAATACCAAAAACAACATCCTTGAACATGAAACACCTTCAAGAATTATTCCATTAAGATCCACAACATGCTACCATCACCTTATCAGCCATGAACATGAAAAACAAGAACACACAAGAGAAAATCACCAATTGCAAGCACAACAATCAATGCGAACATGCAACATAGATAGAGCACAATCTAGAAACATCCACAAACATCATGAACCACTAGAGAAGCATCCACAATGATTGAAATTACTAGAATCGCATTATCTTCATTCAAGAACACCAACTAAAACAACAAAAAACCTGTCAGAACACAAATGCTCATAACTCGATCAAATCTTCATGCGGCTCTCTGAAACATAATTGGATAAACTAGATATAATCGACAAAAAACCATTTAATCCACAACCTTTGATCATCAAGGTATTGGGATCACCAACAAACTTCACTTCACTTCACCATTGACAACCTCCAATTCATTTTTTTACAATTTTCTCAATATCCTTGACATATACAACCTTAAAAGAATTAATGCTAATAGTGTTTACATCAATGACAACCACATATCAACAACATCCAAAAATATCCCACTTTATTGATGGCAACACATGATGTGAAAAACACCATCAACGTAACTTTCGTTTAGCACTTTCTCCACCGTAGATTCTGACTCTTTTCTCCTCAACTCTTTCTCATGAATTTGTCTCCCCACAAAGTTTTTCACATGACTCTTCTCCCCCTTTTGCATCAATGAAAAAGATACGCACAAGCTCTGAACCACATATCTAAACATCTGACTACTCCCCCTAAGTAGTAGCCACCACAACACCAATCCAGATCAAGATATGACTATGAAATGCACAGACTGATGCAAGAAAATGCATCTTAGTTTTGATTAGGAGGGGTAATCACCCATAACTTCCCTCTAATATACTCAAAAGTATCCTTAGGAAAAGGCTTGGTAAATATGTCTGCAATTTGTTCCTTAATAGGCACATACTCCAATCTGACTTCCTTTTCACTCACATTCTCTCTCAAAAATTTAATCTTGATAGATATATGTTTGGTCTTTAAATGTAGCACCACATTCTTAGAAATGTTAATTGCACTTGAATTATCACAAAATATAGCAATAGGTTCATCATACACAACTCTGATATCTTTCAATATTTTCTTCATCCACAATACTTGAGTACAAGTGCTAACAACAACAATGTATTTTTCCTTTGTAGTAGATAAAGAAATGGCATTTTGCTTCTTACTTAACCATGAAATCAACTTCTTTCCCAAGAAAAATGTACCACCACTAGTACTTTTTCTATCATCCACATCTCCTACCCAATCAGCATCAGTAAAGGAACTCAAAGTAAGGTCATCATCTTTAGGATACCATAGGCCAAAATCAACTATCCCCTTCAAGTATTTGAAAATCCTCTTCATAGTAGTCACATGAGATTCGTTAGGATCAACTTGAAATCTTGCAACAATGCATACAATATTCATGATATTAGGTCTAGTTTGAGTCAAATAAAGCAATCCACCAATGATCAATTTGTATCTAGTTTGATTTTCTTTTAGAGAATCATCATCTTGTGTCAACTTACATCCAGTCATCATAGGTGTACCAACCAGTTTTGAATCTTCCATACTAATTTTTTTTTGCAATTCTTTCAAATACTTGGATTGAGATATGAATATCCCTTTATCTAACTAAGTGATTTTCAATCCAAAAATAATTTCATCTCTCCAATCATAGACATGTCAAACTAATTCTACATCTCATCAACAAGCTTCATGCATAAACCATCATCTCGTCCAAAAATGATATCATCAACAAAGACTTCAACAATCAAATCTTTATCATGATCAATCTTGAAATATAGATTACTATCATTATTACCTTTGTTAAATCCAAGCTTCAACAAATACTTGTCCAATCTAGCATACCATGCTCTTGGGGCTTTCTTGAGTCCATGTAGTGCTTTCTTCAACTGACAAACCATATCTCCCTGATCTTTCAATTGAAATCCATTAGGCTACTCAACATACACCTCTTCTTCCAATTCGCCATTTAGAAATGCCGACTTGACATCCATTTGATAAACCTTGTAGTTTTTTTAGGGAGCATAAGCAAGAAATGATCTCACAACTTCAATCCTAGCAATAGGGGAAAATTTTTCTTCAAAGTCAATTCCTTCCATCTAAGAATATCCTTTACACACTATTCTTGCTTAGTTTCTAAGAACTTCACCTTGCTCATTCAGTTTGTTTCTAAAGACCCATTTAGTTCCAATTACATTTTTATCCTTAGGTCTAGGAATAAGAATCCATGTATCATTCTTCTTTATTTGTTGTAGTTCTTCTTTCATTTCTTCAATACAATGTTCATTTTTACATGCTTTATTGACATTAGTAGGCTCAATCTTTGAAATAAAAAAGTATTCTTCTACAATCTTTCTCCTAGTCTAAACACCTTTTTTCTTATCACCTATGATCTGACTTTCTGAATGATTTAGTCTTACATACCTTGGAGTCTTAGGATGTTCTTGAACTTCTAGCTCTTGTGATCTCTCTTCTTTACTTTCACTAGTTTCTCCTTCCTCATTGATTTTCTTGATTCGCCGGAATGATTTGAACTTGATTTGAACTCTAAACTTTCTTTCCTTTATTTGAACTATCATTCTAATCATTTGAAACATATTTATAGGTTCTAGATGGTCTAACTATGTCTTCATCAACCTTGACATTTCCACTTTCAACCATTTTCCTCAATCTCTTATTGTAGCTCTGGTAGGCCTTGCTTTTAGTAGAATAACCAATAAAAATTCCTTCATCACTCCTAGCATCAAACTTTCCTATATCTTCATCTCTTTTGATATAGCATTTACTCCCAAATATTTTGAAGTATTTAATAGTAGGCTTATGACCATACCATAGCTCATAAGGGGTCTTACCAATATCACTTTTTATTTGTACCTAATTGAGAGTGTAAACAATAGTACTTATAGCTTCTCTCTAGTAGATATGTGGAACATTTCCTTCTAGAATCATTGTTCTAGTAGCTTCTTCAATTGTCCAATTCTTCCTTTCCACAACTTCATTTTGCTGAAGGGTTCACGGGGTAGATAATTGTCTCTTTATTCCATGTTCTTCATAAAAAGAATTAAACTCATCGGAAGTTTATTCACCACCTCTATCTAATCTCAAACAGTTAATATTTAGACCTATCTCTATCTCAACCATAGCCTTAAAGATATTGAACTTCTCTAGAGCTTCAGATGTCTCCCTTAAGAAAGTAACCCATATCATTCTAGAATAATCATCAATAAGCAACATGAAATACCTATAACCTTGTAAACTTCTAACTCTAGAAGGACCACACAATTTAGTATGCATAAGCTCCAACAATTCATTTGAACAATGTTGTTTGCTCTAAAATGAAACTCTAGTTTGTTTCCCTAACTAACATTCCTTGCATATGGAATTAGTAGGTTTTATCAACTTAAGAAGATATCTCATAGCCTGAGTAGAACTTATCTTGATAATATTGTCAAAGTTAACATGACACATTCTCCTATGCCACAACCAAATTTCATCAACTTGAGCAATCAGACAAGTTTTACTAGCAACATTTAGGTGAAAGATGTTACCTTTTTTTTTGTACCTGATGCAATCACATTTCCAGAACTTCCCAATATTATGCACTTTCCATCCTTGAATTGAAGATTGTATCCCCTATCAGCCATTGTCCAACACTTAAAAGGTTATGCTTCAAACCTTACACATATAAGACATCATCAGTATTATGCTTACCATCAAAACAAATGTATCCTCTGCCATGGATTACACCAACTTTGTCATCACCAAATCTTACATCACCATCATACTTTTCCAAGCTCACAAATTTACTTTTATCACCTATCATGTGATGAGATCATCCACTGTCAATCACCCATTCATCTTTCTCTTCAACTCGAGCATTCTCCACATTTGTACAATTAGCAAACTCAGTAGACACAGGATTATTTTCCTTGATAGCAATAAATACCCATTCATCCTCACTTACATTCCCTTTATCAAATTTGTCATCTTTCACACCTTCATCAACAACATAATAATAATTTCTTTGAAAACTAGGCTTGTTAGGTCTTGACTTAGGAACTCTTTCCGGAAACCTTGAAGCAAAATGACCAATCTTATTGCAAGAAAAACATTTAATAGGAAACTTCCCTTTATACTTACCTCCTCTTCTAGCTTCTCTCTTGACAATAAGTGCTTCAAGCTCATCTAGTCTTCTTTCTTCTTCTTCAATCTCTCTCATTTCCTTCTCATACTTGAATACCTTTCTAGAAGAACTTTCTCCCAGATCATATCTATGTTTATCCCTTTCGTAGGTAGTAGCCTTGAATTCAATTTCTATCTTAGGAAGAGCATCACCAAATTCACTCAACTCAAAAGCAGTAAGCTTACCAATCAACATGTCTCTAGTTACATTTGTCATAGTATGGAGCTCCTCAATATTAGTAGCTTTTACTTTGTATGCAATGGGAAAAGATTTGAGAACCTTAGCAACAATCTCTTATTCTTCCAATTTTCCACCAACACATCTACTACCACACATAAGTTCATTCACTCTTTGCATGAAAGAAGTAATGTTCTCATCATCACCCATTCACAACATTTCATATTTCCATTTCAAACTTTGCAACTTAGTAATTTTCACATTAGCATCACCTTCATACAAAGTTTCCAACTTTTTCCAAATCTCATAAGAAGTCTTCAGATCCATCACATTTTTCATCCCAGAATTAGTCAAAGCACTCAACAATGCTTCCTTAGCCTTGATATTTCACTCAACATCCTTAATCTCAACAATAGTAGAAGGACCATTTATTGGGATAACATACCTATTCCTTGTAATGTTCTAGTAGGATTCACCAATGCATCTCAAATGACACTCCATTCGAGTCTTCCATAGAGAATAATTTGTTCCATCAAATCTCAGACTATCCTTCTTATATGTCACCATCTTGGATCACCTCAAGCTATTAAACTTCTTCCAAGGAACTTTCTCTAATACAAATTGTTGGAAACATAAGGGCAAACAACTGAGAGGTGGGGTGAATCAATTTTCACAAAAAATCAAACTTATTATACTTATTATCCTTATCATGAGATATGATTAATAATCATGAAAGCATAAATCATCAACACATCAAAAACACACATAACACCAAGATCTTTATGTGGAAACCCTATTAGGGGAAAAACCACGGTGGACGTTAGTTCATAAGTTTATACCCTGTTAAAAGTATAAGAATGATAAATGGGGAATGCACATGCATTCATACAAACTGCCTAGAGCTCACTACTCAAATACAACAATGCTTACTGCCCAAAGGAAGACACACTATCTTATAGAAACATTCAGATTACATCCATTCAAATTTTGAATTGAGAAAATAGCATCTGCTAATGCCTGATTATAGTTTCGGTTAAGCACATGAACACTTCTTCACACTCTGCTTATTCTCCTTCACACTTTGCTTCTTCCTTCAAATGATTAGGACATTATTTCCACATCTCACACACCACATATGCTTTCAAATGGAATACAAAATCACTTATATATATTTGTAACAAGAGATTACATCACTACAAGTCGGCTTCAACAAAATAATAAAACATATACAAACTATCAGACAAAACAATAAATAATTATCAATGTGAATCAACAAAGGTCAGCCACAACATAACTTGAAGAACCAAAACAATATCCTCGAACATGAAACACCTTCAAGAATTATTCCACAAAGATCCACAACAAGCTACCATCACCTTGTCGGCCATGAACATGAAAAACATGAACACACAAGAGAAAATAACCAATCGGGAGCACAACGATCAATGCAAATGTGCAATACAGATAGAGCACAATATAGAAACATCCACAAAAATCATGAATCACTATAGAAGCATCTACAGTGACTGAAATTACTAGAATCACATTATCTTCATTTAGGAACACCAACTGAAGCAACAAAAAACTTGTTAGAACACAACTACTCATAACTCAATCAAATCTTCATGTAGATTTGTGAAACTTAATGTGGATAAACTAGATATAATAAAAAAGAAACCCTTTAATCCACAACCTTTGATCATCAATGTAGTGGGCTCATTGACAGAATAAACTTCACTTCACCACTAACAACCTGTAATTCATTTAATTACAATTTTCTCAATATCCTTGACATATGCAACCTTAAAAACATTAATGCTAATAGTGTTGACATCAATGACAACCACATATTAGCAACATCCAATAGTACCAAGTTCATACTTCATACACATGAAGATTCCTAGTTTGCATGCTTATGATCATCCATTAAATCCTAGGGAAGATCATGGTAGATAGCCCAAACACATAGAAAGTTGGCTTTGTAAAACCCCCTCAATTATCATAATTACACTAATAGCAAGGCCCATAAGAAGGAAGGATTAAGCACATCTCCCAACACACCAACCAAGTCATAGCTACAGTATCCAACATGGCACTAACTACCAACAAATATCCCCATCCCAACACACCTAAGAGTGGGGAGAGCACCCACCCATCCACCCACAGGACCACCTAGCTAGTGGTTGTCACCTTTATTCTTTCACCATCGGCCCCCAAGTTTGAGAGAGCATCCACATCTTCATTCCCTTCCCTGAAGATATGATTCATGATAACTAGTTCAAACATGTTTTCCAAACCCAAAGCAATATCCAATTGTGGAGCTAGTTTCCAATTAATCGAGCTGTGAGTGCGCAAAGTGTTGATAACAAATAAAGAGTCTCCTTCAGTCAAATTTTTTTTATAATAAGCTCATGGCATAATCTTAGCCCCATGATCAAGTCTTGCATCTCTACCATATTTTTTGTGCCTAATGGAGTTAACTCAGCTAGTTTCAGGCCTAAACATCTTCCATTGCAATCTTGAATAATGCATCTTGCACCTGAAGTGTTAGGGTTGCCACAAGAGGCTCCAAAATTTAAGTTATTCCATCCTAAATTTGATGGGATCCATTTAACATGTTTTCTTTTATCTTCAATTACTAATCCACCATTCAGAAAATTGTTGGAACATTCAAACCATGCCAACTATGTCGCATGTGTGCATCCCAAGCGGTGAAAGTTGAGTTTCTGAGTGAAGTGGCCTCCAACTTGACCAGGCTAGCCTCAATCTTATTTTGAAGGGATTGGATAGGAATTTCCTTGTCCCTAAATAAAAATCTATTGTCCTCTTTCCATATCTCCCAGATAAGCAAGGATGGACTAGACACCCAAAGAGTATGGAATGTGGCATGTTTATGGAGCGCAGGCCACCCTTGCAGCCAATCAAGTAGTTTATTAGGTATTGGTGCTTGTCACAATAGTTTGGCAATGAGCCAAGACTAGCACTATTATGAAAAGGGGAAATTTAGGAAAAATTGGTTACCTATTTCCTTTGCATTCCTACACAAGCTACACCTAGATGGTGCATGGAATCCCATAAAGACAAATATGTCAGTGGTAAGAGCTTGGCCTTGTGCAGAAATCCAAGTGAAGATGCCCACCTTGGGAAGGCAAGCAACATTCCAATAAAGATTTCTTGGAAGCTTTGGCTCCTCTACCCTCTAATCCAAGAGTTGCTTGTATCCTTCCTTGATTGAGTAGTTCCTAGCAGGAGAGGCATTCCATCAAAGCACATCTTGACTATTCCTTAGACAAATTTTGAAATCAGCCAACAACCTTCCAAGCTCCTCCACATCTTGTTGTGCCAACCCAAGATTTCCAAAACTCTTCCATTGAGTCTTGTATCAACCATCCTTAGGAATTACTATTAGATAGTCTCTTACCTTATCTCCCCATGCCTGCTTTGTTGCCTCTTTGATGTTGGCTAATTCATCTTTATTCACCAGAATGCGATAACCCTCCCACAAGTCTTCCCAAAAATCAACTTCCTTACCATCCTTAACTTCCTAGGTTAGGTGATCCAAGATCATATCCCTATAGTTACAAATGGAGTTCCATATCCAAGAGCCTTTTAGCAGCTGGAGGAAAACATAATGTTTGCATTGTCATCAAGATATTTGGTTCTCAAGATTTTGACCCACTTGAGGTTTTGTTGTTGGTGAATTTTTCAAACAAGCTTTTCCCTGAGAGCTTGATTCTGAAGTAGAAGGTCCTTCAAACTAGTACCATCTCGCTCTTTACTCTCACAATTTTTTTCCATTTAAACTAGGGGTATTTGTGTTGATTTGACATGCCTTGCCAAAATAATTTTTTCATCTTCCTATTCAATTATTTGCAAGCACCAACCGATAGAGGTAGCCATGATAGCAGGTGAGTTGGAATAGCAGATATAACTAATTTTAGCTTGGTTAGGTGGCCGGCCAAAGAAAGCCAACGACTCTTCTAGGATGCAATTTTGTTGCTTACCTTGTTCAGCAAGCCATCCAAAATCTTCCTAGATTGTAAGCCTTTCACTAAAGGTAGCCCCAAATATTTGCAAGGGAGAGAACCTTTCTTGAATTTTAATATCTTTAGAATCTAATTTTCTCACCCAGGGGAAGTGTTGAAGAAAAAAACCTCTGACTTAGCTAAACTCACCTCCTGCCCTGAAGCCCATGGTTAGTTACATTCAAAATTTCCTTGAAATGACACGCTTCTCTTTCCAGAGCTGAGCCCAAGAGCATAGTGTCATCTTTGAACTCTTGTTGAGTAATTTCTAGTAGACCACCAGTCATTTGTGAACCATCGAGAAGAACATAGAACCTAGGACAAGCAATCCATCTAAAAAATCAATCCAAAAAAAACTTTCAAAAACCAAAGCCCTCTAACACGTTGAATAAGAAGTTCCAATTGACCCAGTTGTAGCCCTTCTTGATATCGAGCTTGATGAGAATTTCCTCCTTTTTCAGTTTCTGAATGGAATAAATAGCTTTCTAAACAATGATTACCCTATCAAAAATTGATCTTCCTAGTACAAAACTAGTTTTCTCTTTAGAGATTAGATCTAGTAGGACCTTCTTGAGTCTATTTGCCACATTCTTTGCCAAAATTTAGTAAATGGTATTGCATAGGGAAATAGGCATACAATCATCCATTGATTGAGGCTTCTCTTTTTTTGGAATAAGCATGATAAAGGTGTTGTTGAGTTCTTTGAGGATTTTTCTAGTTGATCTTGCTTCCTCAATTTCCTCAATGATATCAAACCCCATGAAATCCCAACATTTTTGAAAAAAAACAGAAGGAAATCCATCTGACCTCAGGGCTTTGTTCGGATGAAGCTGAAAGACAGTTGTCTTTATCTCCTTCTCAGAGAATCTACTATTCAACATCTCATTTTGTGCATCAGAGAGCAACTGTGGTATACCTTCGAAAAGGTCACATTGAGCCTCAAGCTTTGAACTTGACCAATCATTCAACAGATTCTGAAAATACTCCACAATAGCGAGCTTGACATCCTCAATCTTCTCCAAGGTCCTACTGTCATTTATCTTAATGCAAGTAATTTTGTTAACTTCCATACGAATCTTTGTGGAGTTGTGAAAGAATTTTGTGTTCCTATCACCAGAATTGAGCCAAACTTCCCTTGATTTATGTCTCCAAAAGACCTCTTTTTCCAAGAGATCATTCATTTCCTTCAAAAGCTCATTCTCCTCCAAATATAGCTAATTATCCATACCGTCCATAATTATCCTCTTTGAGATCCCCTGCAAAGCCTCCTCACACCTATGCTTCTCTTCAAAGATGTTTTTGAAAGTTTCCTTGTTCCACCTTTTCAGGTTCTCTTTGATAAGCTTCAATCTGGACACAATCCCAAATAGCTTCAAACCACCTAGCTGAAAACCAACCCACTAGGACTTTATCAGATAATGGAAGTTCGGATCCCTGTACTACATGTTCTCAAACTTGAAGAGGCATTGGAAGGTCCTCTTTCTCCCAAAATTTCAAGCACCACAGGGAGGTAGTCAAAACCATAGCCAGGGAGAATCCTAAAATCCATTATATATGGAAAGAGCCTAAGATCAACCCTATACAAAAATCTATCAAGTTTCTCTGCAATGTTACAAAAGCCAAACCTTTTGGTTGTCCACGTGAAGAGGCCATTCACAGTTTGAATGTCCACTAACAATTTTTGCTCCACAAATTTTTCAAAATCCACTTGTGATTGCAATTTCCTACTCACACTGCCTCTTTTGTCTAATGAATTCAAGATTGCATTGAAATCCCCTCCCACAATATAGAATTCAAAGGTAGGGGAGCTGCAAATGGTATTGAATTCCCTACACACATTCCTTTTTTGAATACAATTGATGGGACCATAGACATTAACTAACAAGAAACACAAGTTTGAGGCTAAATGTTTTACCTTACATGCAATCCAACACCAACATGAAGCCACCTGTTCTATGATAACCATGTGTGGTTTCCACAAGATCAACAACCCGCCAGAGGGCCCATCTGCATTGGCCCCAATCCAATTCCAAGATTTCATTTTATTACCAAAATTTTCCTTTTCTTGTTCTCCTAGTTTAGTCTCTTGAAGCAAGAAAATATCATATTGCATAGAGTTTACTTGATGTCTGATTAAGAACCGTCTGTTAGGGGTGTTAAGGCCCCTAACATTCCAAGTTAATATTTTTGTGGTTTTTTAGGAAGGGGCTCCCCCTTCCCTACTTTGAGCATAGAGTTGATTTTCAGCTGACCACTAGCTTCCCCATCCCATTTCAATTCCTCCTGGTTTGGGATTCTACCTCTCTTCTTTCTTTCCCCACATTTTGGTGATACCATAAGGGAATCTCTTTGATAGATACCAAGCTTCTCTTTCTCTAAAGGCCCCCACGAAGTTGTCCTCTACCTTTCGTTCAAATTTTTCCCAAGAACATCCTTCATAGTGTTAGGATTCAAGTTTTCTTGGTCCTAATCATTAATCCAGTCTTCAAGCCCTTCCTCAGTTTCCAAGTTGAAGCATTCACTTTTGGCAGCTTCTACCATATCTATAAGTTCATTTACAACCTCAATTAGCGAGTGTAGCTCTTCCTTGCTAGCCTTATTTCCCATCATTTCATCCCTTATAGTGGTCCCAATCATGTCTATTTCTTCAGAGAGCTTTCGATCTAGAGAGTTAGCTTTTCCTTAGACACCTGAGTTATCATCCATCTTTTCCTCTCCTTGAGGGGCTACCTCCAAATCCTTATCGAATTCCCTTGCCTCATTTGATTCCACTTGCAGGGGCTCCTGTTGTGCTAGATCACTAGTGACGGTTTGTGGGATGCAATCCCATCTTCCTCCACCTTGAGGCAATGATTGCTAGCCCAAAATTTTGACCATGGGATTAGCAGTAAAGGGATCCTCAAAAAGGATCTACATCCATCCACCTTGCTCCAAAGCCAACCCAATTTCCTTCCATAATACTCAATTTGGATCATTTGCCACATAGATCCTTATGTGGGTGCCTAAGCCATTCTAATCCCGCCTTTCTTCCACACAAAGGAAGGAGCTTGAGTTGTTTCCAATTTCTTCTAGAACATTAGGGTCCCAATATTCAAACAACAAATTTGGAAGGGTATACCAGTCCTACACACTATCCACCCAAGGGTGGACTAGATTGAAGCCCACCTTCTAGCGACATTGAAAAAAATTGCATCCATCCATCATCCAAATTTTGTTCATTGTCTTCTCCCAGATACATGCCCAAGGTCGGGCATATCACCACAAAAAATAGTTGGTCAAAGATTTGAATTCAAGGTTAGACCCCCATTTTCCCTACCACTAGCTTTTCAAGCTTTCCCAATTTAGGGTTCTTCCATACTATTTAGCAACCAGGGCAAAATTTTCCCATCTAGTGATCTATGCTTGGAGCTTGGGCGAGCTCAATTTTATTGTTTTCTTATTATTGCCATTCTGGACCAGACCCTCTGAGTTCATTTCTTCATGCCTCCGCATAGGATTCCATGGTGGAGGATGTTGCCAACCATTAAGACTCCTATTTCTTCCTCTCCTAGGGTTCTTACCCCCTCTCTAAACCCCAACACTACCATTGAAACCCTGATGGTTCCACTACCTTTGATCTTGATGTCTGGGTTATCAAAATTCAAGGTTGGTGTATTGCTACTGGTTCTGATGCCTGCGCATGCCAGGATTTATCCTTTCTTGAGGATTCCTCCCATGACCACACCATTGTTCATTGTTCGCTATTTTTTTCCCTATCTATACCTCTCTCTCACTCTTGAGGTATCTATCTATATTCTCTCATTATGTCTACCTCTTGACCTATCTCTCTCCCTCTCTCATATATCTATTATCCCCCTCTATCTCTCTTTGTGATCTTTGTCTCCCTCTTCCTCTCTTGTTCTGTATTCATCTCTACATCTATTTATTTGTCTCACTCTTCCTCTCTCACTCTATATTCGTCTCTACCTCTATATTCCTCTCTCCCCCTCAATCTCTAGAAATACTTCCTTCTCTCTACCCATCCATCTCTCTCCCTATCTCTCCCCCCTCCCTCTTTATAGACTTTCATTGTCTTCTTGATTTAGAGGTCTTGTTTCACTCATTTTTAGAGACCTTTGTCGCACAAACAATATCATTTTATGAATGGCCAACCGATTGAATTCATCTAATACACAAATTTATGCAAAAAATGAGGCTTAAATTTTCCCTAATTAATATTCTACACCTCTTCGATGTACTAATTGCACACCAAGATGTGATTGCTAGTATATATGTATATATACATTTACTTCATGTATCAAAATATATTCTTAAAATAAACATTAAACTAAAAAAACTTATATACATCACCACTATAATTTTATTATTAAATATTTTAAAATTATATATTACATTTCAAACTATATACAATTTTTAGGTACTGTTTCAATAATGGGGACCCACATAGTCTATATACCGTGAGCTACCATTGGGCTGGGAAATACTGAAGAGAACTATTAAAATAGACGCTAGACGTGGCGGCTGAGCTCAAGGCCGGTATTACCATCCATTTGTAGCTAAGAGCACCCAAATTTTTATTGTAGACGGGACTCACTAAATTTACGTTGCACAAAGTTTTTTATTTTTCTTAAAAGCTTACATCCTGCTGTAGATTATGCCTGCAATATATGGGCAATAACACACCGGGAACAGACCGTCAATTTTTTCGCTGGCTTGCAAACCTTCTTAAAGTCATCAGTCTCACATTATTTAATTAATTTACCGCGTAGACTAGCCCGAATTCTGCCCCCAAGAAAAAGCTAAATTCACGACCAAGCTGTTTCTCTGTTGCTTGATGTTACTGTTTCATCTGTAATTTGAATTCTTGTTTCTTAATCCAATAAAAAAATAAAAAAAATCACGACCAAGCTGACATGGAAGATAATTATAATATTCTATTTAAATATTAATTATTATAATGATTAAATAATTAATATTAATTCTATATCTATTTATATCTTTTAGGAGATTGATGTTTAAGAATAGCATATCTGTCGTTGGAGTAATTGGCCTTCTTTTCAATATTTTTACTGCCCAAAACCTGCAAACACAAACTTTTCAAAATGGCGTGCGACTTTTCCGATGATTTCAATAGCACATATTTTATATCTGGAGTATTGTTGCAGGCGGCACGCGTGGCAGAGTCGGTGAGCTGGTCAATTGGCTCCCTCCTTGCGATTGCCTTTCTTGGAGTGGACGGATGGAGAGCATTCCACAAAAAGCAACACTGGATTCCATGTGATTCTTTCCTTCTCGGCCCTCTTACTCTCCTCCTTCTCCCTCTCCTCAACATGCCATCCTCCGTTGTTCGCTTTCCCGAAGATGACAGTGATATATCGACTACTGGAAGTAATTTAGCGTGTTGCCCCGAGACTGTTTCGAGAGGGATGCTTGTTCTGGCTGGGAGGGTTGCCCTGTGTGTGGTGATGGGATGTATGTTGCCTGGACTTGCACGCCCTCGTTCCTCAGCTATAAGTTTGTGGGCTGACATGGCCGCCCTCATTATAACTTGTTCGGTACCAATTCTCCATCTTTGTAACGAGATTTACGCACTTACAGTTAGTTATTGTTTTACCCCAAGCCTCCCAGTCCTAAAATTGGGGATTGTCACAACTACAGTTTTAGTAGCATTTGTAATTCTGATTCTTCTCCTAGTTTGTGCTGCTTTGGCCTCCATCACCGTTCATAAAATTGTTTCTCATAAGATACCCCTCATTCTTTCTAATTCCACTCTACAGATAAATCTTATTGCCCATTCTTATTCACAGATTTTTTGGGGTAGGGTGGAAGACCGGGTAGTCAAGTCATGGATTGTAGTTTGCAATTCGAATCCTCAATATATAATTGCCAGATCAATTCTCTCCTCATCAGTCGCACTGGTTATTACAGTTTGCAATGGAATTCTTTTGTTTGAGGTAGTACGGACGGAATTCACGGTGAGTATTCACATGATCCTTCATTGGATAGTCATCGTGTTGGGATCTACCGTCATATATTGGAGATGGATCACATCAGTAGTATTTTTCCCAAAAGTGTGGAAAAGAAATGGGCGAGCATTGTAAAATATTTTCAGATTGAAGAGTTCTGGAAACGGTATTTGCTTGAGTTGAAAGATGGGCATAAAAGCCACAGACAAATGGGCAACAGCTATCTTAAAAAAATGATGCTAAAGGTGGGCCGTAGACTGAGAGTTCATAAGCTGATTACTCTGGTTGTATGGCTGCAGTTATGATTGGTTCTTTTCAGCAAGGTATGCTGGTTAGTATCTCGGCTACTGCTCTCTAGCATGTATTTGCATAAGCTTGTAATGGGTTCAGCAGGAGAAAAAATTCCGGATTTATATGGAAAAAAAGGAAAGGGTGAAATTGAATTGGGAAAATTTTCATACTATGACAAATATTCAAAAGCATTCATAACCATGAATGGTGAAAACGGTGCGTGTCTATGGGTAGCCAACAGAAAATGTATTGAAGGTGTTGGAGAAGAGAGATTTAGCGAGATTTACGGGATTTGTAATTATCCATATGTGCTGGTTACTTGTGGAGAATGCATGAATTGTGGGATTCATCTTAATCTTGCCTGCCTAATTAAGGCTGCTGTAACTCTTTATATGTAGATTCGTTGTAATCTCCAGACACAACAATCAATAATATCAATCTCTCTCCCTTCTCCGTGGACGTAGGCTACGGCCGAACCACATACATCTGCGTTTTATGATTGATTTATTCTTGGTATCAGAGCAGGGATTCGTTTTTTGGCCGTTTTTTCTTGTTCGTGGGACATTAGTTTGTTCCTGTGCCATTTTTTTTGTGATCAAGGGTGTTCTCCTGCTGCGATCTGCGTCCTTTCTGTTCAGTTTGCGTTTTTCCCTGTCTCCTGCATTTCCAGCGCACAATCTTCCTTTGCATTTCCAGCGCACAATCTTCCTCTGCACATAAATCTCTATTTATGTGGTTATAAATCTGAATCAAACAAATTCAGATTGTGCTAGTTTCTTGAGGAGTGATTGGGATTCCAGGCTGAGACGTGGTGATCCAGACTAACATCGACAATAGCACAGTTTTTTGGCTTCCACCACAACTGTTTTTTTGGCTTAGCAGTGGGTGTGCCTTTTTTCTCTAGCAGCAGGGGCGCCATTTTCTTTAGCGGCAGAGGCGCCAATTCCTTTGTCGGCCTTTCTTGCCATGATTTGTCCTGTTCAAATATTACCTACTGGATCATGCTGAGTTCAGAATCTGGTGTGTTGCGGAAGTCTCCATTGTAAGTGCCTTTTTTCGCGATTTCTTTTTTTCTCCTTTCATGGCCGAGTTTGATTCGAATCCTAGTTGGAGACTGTCATCAGTTCTGTTAAATGGTATTAATTATGTAGCATGGTCTAGAGTTGTCACTCTGTCGCTTGGTGGCAAGAAAAAATTTGGTTTTGTTAATGGTGATAAAAAGTGTCCTCCAAATACTGAATCGGGATATGAGGATTGGATATCTAATGATCAGCTTGTTCGATCATGGTTACTCAATTCGATGGAAACTCATATTGCCGAAATTTTCACTTTTTATAATTCAGCAAAAGAACTGTGGGATTCAATCGCTGAATTATATGGGAACCAAAATAATGCTGCCCGTATTTTTGAACTCACTCTTGAAATTGCTGCAGCCCAACAAGGTGAGAAAACCTTTAGTGAACACTTTGGGAATCTTAAAAAACTGTGGGATGAATTGAACCTGTATCGTCCACATACCACTGATGCCCAAACTCTTTTGAAACGAGCTGAGGAGGATAAAATTTTCTCACTACTTTGTAGCCTAAAGCCTGAGTATGAATACATAAGGCGCAATCTTCTGATGGATGCCACATTACCCACTCTTGCTGGTGTTTGTGCTATTATTCAGCGAGAGGAAACTCGAAGAAAGACTATGAGCTCAGAATCCAAAACCTCAACGGAGAAGATTGAATCTAATGTCCTGTTGGCTGAAAAGGATGATAAAAGAAAGCCTCATTTTTCTGACAAAAACAGGAATGTTTCTCGCTACAAGGGTAAGAAGGAACTCTATCAATGTGATCACTACAAGAAAACTGGGCATACCAAGGATCATTGCTGGGAATTACATCCACATCTCAAATCTGAATACAAGGGTCGAAAGGATCATGCTGCTATAGTCGAGACGTCTCTTTCAATCAATCAGTTGGGTCATCTTCTTCAACAACTCAGTAAGACTGTCTCTTCTGGCAATAGTCCGTCCACTTCCTCTCACGTGTCAGGTAATCTTCATGCTTATCTTACTTCCAATTCCAAAATTAATTCCTGGATTATTGATTCCGGAGCTACAGATCATATGGCCAATAGTCCTTCTTTAGTAACCAATTTTATTCCAAAAACTAATAAGCATGATATCTCTGTTGCAAATGGAACTACTGTTTCAGCCTTAGGAAGTGGTAAAATTAGTTTCTTTTCTCATAATGCTCCATCTGATGCTCTGGTTGTTCCATCCTTTCCTGTTCAACTTATGTCTGTTGGAAAAATTACTAATTCTTTAAATTGTGATGTCATATTTTCTCCAACATCTGTCATCTTTCAGGATCGAAAGTCGAAGAAGACGATTGGTAAAGGAACATACTCACATGGACTTTATTTTCTAAACTCCCTCAATAAGGCGTATCATGCCAGTGGTGTAATTGAAAGTCACACTTTACATAAACGGCTTGGACATCCATCCAACCGTATCTTGTCAAGACTTTGTCCCTCTGCTTCTGTTGATTCTGATGTCTGTGATGTTTGTCAGTTTTCTAAACAAACGCGTTTACCTTTTGTCAATTCGTCTTCTATGTCTACTGAGTTGTTTGAATTAGTTCACTCCGACTTATGGGGACCTGCGCCTATTGATTCTTATGATGGATATAAATATTTTGTGTTGTTCATTGATGATTTTTCTCGTGCTACATGGTTATACTTGTTAAAATCAAAAACTGAAGTGACTTCTGTCTTCAAAGATTTTCATACTATGGTGTTTAATCAGTTTGGTGCTAAAATTAAAACTTTTAGGTCTGATAATGGTACCGAATATGTTAAAGGATCTTTTTTCAGAATATCTTCAAAGCCAAGGCATTATTCATCAAACAAGTGTGTCGGAACTCCACAACAAAATGGGGTGGCCGAAAGAAAGAATCAACACATCCTGGAAACCGCACGGGCCCTTATGTTTCAAACAAAGGTCCCAAAACAATATTGGTCTCATGGTGTATTGACTGCTGCATATTTAATCAACCGTCTTCCCAACCGTGTTATTAAGTTCAAGTCACCATTGGAGATACTCAAAAATAGGATACCTGACATCTCACACTTGAGGGTATTCGGATGTGTTTGTTATGTGCACCAGCAAGCAATACACAGAGATAAGTTAGAAGCTCGCTCTACTCGGTGTGTATTTTTTGGGTATTCTTCCACTAAGAAAGGGTACATATGTTATGATCCAGTCACTCGTAAAATTGTTGTTTCACGTGATGTCCATTTTGTGGAATCTGAATCTTTTTTTACAGCTTGTGTTGACTCTGGGAGTCGGTCACAGGGGGAGTCTGTGTCTCACCCAGTTCCGCTTCCTACCATTACCAATGAGGATGTTGTTCCTAATCATGATGCAGAAGTTCCTGAAGTACCACCAATCCCCACATCTCCTCAAGCTACTCGACAATCGAGTAGAGAAACTCGTCCTCCAAAGCGAATGAAAGATCTCTTCACTTATCATGCTACATCTTATCCTATACAGGAACACCTGTCTTATAATAATATTTCTCAATCTCACCTAGCTTTCTTGAGTACTGTTGATCATAATCAAGAACCTAAGACTTTTAGAGAAGCTAACTCCATTGCAGTTTGGAGGAACTCTATGCAAGATGAGCTACAAGCTCTAGATGACAATAACACATGGGAGATTGTTAAGCTACCTCCAGGAAGGAAAACTGTTGGATGTCGTTGGGTGTACAAAAATAAATACAACAGTGATGGTTCCTTAGAACGGCATAAGGCCAAACTTGTTGCTAGAGGATTCACACAAACATATGGCGTAGATTACTAGGAAACTTTTGCACCTGTTGCAAAGATGAACACATTCCGGGTCCTCATTTCCCTTGCTGTCAATCAAGACTGGAAATTGTTTCAAATGGATGTCAAAAATGCATTCTTGCACGGTGATCTTAAAGAAGAAGTTTACATGAGCATCCCACCTGGGCATCCACAAGAGGCCCAGTTTGGTTTAGTGTGTAAATTAAAAAAGGCAATCTACGGGCTTAAACAATCTCCACAGGCCTGGTATGCTAAGCTTAGTTCTGTCCTTATGTTGAATGGGCTGAAACGAAGTAATGCAGATCCTTCTTTGTTTGTTAAAAGAAGTAACTCCGGTATTGTTGTTGTGCTGATTTATGTTGATGATATAGTCATTACTGGTGATGATCAAAATGCAATTTCTAAGCTAAAAATTCTGCTACACAAAAGTTTTAATTTTAGCACCAAACTGATTAAACACCATAGTATGAAAATCTTTGAAGACAGAAGTCACTTCAGTTTTTGATTTTAACAAGTATAACCATGTAGCACGAGAAAAATCATCAATGAACAACACAAAATATTTATATCCATCATAAGAATCAATAGGCGCAGGTCCCCATAAGTCGGAGTGAACTAATTCAAACAACTCAATAGACATAGAAGACGAATTGACAAAAGGTAAACGCGTTTGTTTAGAAAACTGACAAACATCACAGACATCAGAATCAACAGAAGCAGAGGGGCAAAGTCTTGACAAGATACGGTTGGATGGATGTCCAAGCCGTTTATGTAAAGTGTAACTTTCAATTACACCACTGGCATGACAATCAATAATATCAATCTCTCTCCCTTCTCCGTGGACGTAGGCTATGGCCGAACCACATACATCTGCGTTTTATGATTGATTTCTTCAAAAGGCATAAAGACGCAGATGAAAAGGGGCCAAGAAGAGGGCAATTCCTGTGAGGAATTGGTAGCTTTGCTCAAGATCAAATCTTCTAGCGGCTATAAGAATCCGCATCCGCAAAAGAGTGATCCTATCAGATTGGAACTGGAAAACGAGTTTGACATCTGCCAATGCTCTTGTAAGATGAGAGCAGTCTCAATAATTAGTATCATAGTTGAGCTCTGCCCATTTACTCAGGATGTGAAAAAGGCCATTGGAGCTGTTGAAGCTTGTTCTCAAGCATACAGCATCATGGATCTGGTTGGAAACTCTGAGACTAAAGCCTTCCTGGTAAGTAAAGCAGCTGACAAAGTATTTCAAGGTTTGCAGAAAAGAGGCAAATTGTTGCATAACCATCTTGGAATGTCCACTTCCGTTGACAATTCCTCGGAAGCGGCCAGAGTAGCTGTAGAAAGTCTGGTTGAAAAGGCCAAGAAAACAGCTGAAGAATACCGATGCAGAACATGGGATGAGGTAGTGGAGGGTTACAGCTTGTGGATGGTGTGTGTGAATATTGATTTTGAGAACTTCATCAAGGTGGAGGACATCATGTATGAACTGCTGAGGATGTTGGCCGATGAGATAGGGTCTTGCATGGGCAAGGCATTGAACGTGATAATGGAGGATAGTGAGAAGTGGGCAACCATGGCCATGGAACAACGCATTTGGAAAGCTGCTTACATCGCTGGAAAAGTGAAGAGTATCACGGAAAAATTGGGATGGATTTTAACATGTAACACAGAGGGTATTAACAATGCTACAGCAAGTTCAACTGGGTTTCCTACTCTCAGAAAGCGTCCAACTTTTCAGTTTGGCTAGCATTACCAAAAGTTATTTTCTTCAATTTCAATGTTTTTATAGATTTTTTTTATGGCATCTCCTGGTTTTATAGCATGGTTGTGTAATCCCAGTTGGTTGACTAGCGTGGATGGTTTTAAGTTATATTTAAATGTATTTCAAAATGTTCTATTATAATGGTGCAGTTGTAGCAATTTGGGGATTGGAAATTTACCTCTAGAAAAAATAGGAAGGCTGAATTTATAGTCACCACATAATGCCACACGATTTTATATATTTTCTTTCTTATTTTTTAATTTCTTATTATTTTTTTAATTTGTTTTAATAATGATTAATTTATTTTTAATTTATATAATACAAATTTATAATTTAAAATAATTATTTAAACTAAGTAGATAAATAAAAAAAGTCATTGGACTATCACCTTTACAAAAGGTTCCTAAGAAATTTAATTAGTGGTTGCTAAACAAAGTAAACCAAGCATTGAACCTTGTTCTTACCATACCACCACTTCAAGTTTTAAATTTTATGTTGGAGATTGATATATGGTGTTGTTTGTAAAGGTAAACATGCTTATCTTTTAACATGGATATTCATGTAAGGACATCTTAAGGACATTGTGGATAATCTACATCAACTAACTTAATAATAAGTTCGATAAATAGTTATAGTATCTCATGAGGAAAAGTGGACACATTTTAGCATATTAGAAAATTAAGTATTATAATTTTAGTGGTATTTATGTGTATGAATGATTGACCAATTAATAAATTTTTGGATGATTTGGATGAGTTTAGTTATGTGATTTAGCAAATGAGTTCCCACAAATTAATAAAAATGTTCAATTAAAAGTGTTATAATTTATAAAATTTTATTTTGGGTTTTCATCAAAGGTAGGTATTTTGGAAGGACTAATTGATTGTGAGAAAGGTGTATGATGACTATGTGGTGGTTTTTAACTATGAGAATTCATTAACTTATCTTTAATATAGCTTTCTCTTCTTTGGTGTAGATTGAGAAGTTGCAAAGGAAGATATGTAACCATAAAATCAATCAGATAATGAAATATACTGAAAATATTATAGAAATGGTGCATATACCTTGCAATGTAATGTGAGAAGTGGTTTTCAATGGGAATACATGAGAATAAAGTGTGTGGATTGGAAGAATATGTGCCCACTCTGAATAGGTTATTTATATTGGAATCGAAGATGTTGAAGCACTCAATTTTTTTAATAGAATTTAATAGAGAGATATTTTTCATAATTGAATCAAATTAGAGATGTCATTTACTATAAAATCACAATTTATTTTCTAAAAAAAAATGAATGCAAGTTTTCTTGAGAAATTAGAAGACTCAACTAAATTTCTCGAGAAAATAAAAATATGTTTAGGAATCATTTTGAGCATAGCCATAATCCTTAAAAATCACATTTTAACTCCTTGTAATTTCTCTATTGTATAATGATTAAATATATAGCATTTTTGGTTATATGATCCCTTTCTCTAAGTATGATAATTTTTCCATATTTATAATTAAAGCACAATAAATGAGACAAATCACATGGTCATTTCTTTCTATACACTAAAGATATGATTTAATCTAATGTGGTTATCCACATTTAGGTACAAGTTATAATAGTAGTTGTTGAGGTAGCACATTTGTAGGACCTTTTAATGGTCATTCGAGGACATTTTTTTCAGTTTCCTTTCTCACTCCTCGTCTCCTCATCGAAGACACCCATAATGCCATAATTAGTCTACTAGAAGTGATTGTGGTTCCTAGTATCATGATCCTTAGCCCTCAATAAATAGAGATAATGCCACAAATGGTTGGTCCTAGCCCTCTAGAACATCTTCCACCTATTCTCATAGATGTTGAGATCCTACTTTTTGACACTCTAGTAAGTGTCTTCAATTGGTGTTAGTCATTTCTTTGGTGCATACTCAAAAAAGCTTCAAAAGATAATCTTGAAGAAAGGGGTGCTTTCACTAGTTGGGAGTTGATTGATGATAATCATATCCCTAATGATATTTGAGAAACATAATTACAATGAACCCCCTCCTTCTAGAATTACGTTAGCTACTTGGTTTCTATGTTATCTTGGGACTTGGCCCTTTGCATTGTTATATTTCACTAAGATTTTGTCTCATTTAGAATTTACAGGTGTTATTTTTTACTACCCACCTTTCTGAATATTGTGCTATTATCTTTCTAGTTTATTTAAAAATTGAAATAGACTTATTCATAAAAAATATTAAATACAATAATTATAATTATGGAAAAAGCTATATTAGTTCAAGTTATTTTATTGAGCATTTATTGTACAAGTATTCTAAATATATAAAAAAAATCATATTATTTGATAGAGCTAAAATAATAATTTGTTTGGGTCCATCATCTATGAACTAAAAAATAATAGTTATATTAATTCACATACATAATAACATAAATTGTTAAAAATTAGCTAAGAAAAAACTATTTATTTATGTGAAGAAATTTAAATCGAAATAGACAAATATATATAAACTCAATATTTTATTGATTTTCCACCATTTATAAGTATTTAAATAAAATTGTTTGAGAAATTTAATAAAATATTGTTAATATAAGATCTTTTTAAGGTATGTATGTGTATATATATATATATATAGGTGTATATATATATATATATGAATCGGCCTAAGACTCATTCATTTCTGTTGGATGCTTGGTAATGATTAGTGAGAATAGTAAGCTGCCCCCGGAGATCTTCCTAATGCTTCGATGCCTGAATCGATTGGCGGAATGAATGAAGCTATTTCACTCCATCTCCGCTGCCCTACATTTCGGGGATGGGTTTGTGCACCCTCCTCCCACTTCCTTTTGGAGCAGGTGAATATAAGCTACCCACCCGTTGCTTCAAGGTTGGCCTTCTCTAAATCCACAATTCGATCGTATACTTATATATATGTAATGCTTCTCACTAAAATATTTATAATATTTAATAATAATAAAGTATTACAATGAAAAATATAAGAGTTTATTACTATTTATCAATTAACTCTATTTTTGACAATTCTTCTGTATGTATCAAATTTCTAATAATTCAGTCATATGTTGCATCTTCAAATAGTTAATCTCATAGTCTTATGAGAGGAAGGATGATAGTTAAAACTGTTGATATTTATTGAAATAGTTAGAAAAATCAAAGTTGAGAATGAAAATATTTCTAATTTCAAAACATAACCAAGATTAAAAAATTTTGTTCACCCCTACTTATCGTATGAAATTTTTATAACAATGTGGTCACTAAAATGACTTTCAATTGAAATTTAAGAAAAACATAAATTTTAAAAAAAAATTCAGTAATTTTGTATAACATATTCTACAGAATTAAATTTTTTAATGAAATTTATATCCATAACCACATTCTTTACCACATTCTTTACACCTTTTGATATATCAACATCTTTTTGTAGTTTTCCATTCTCTATTTTATTCTCCACTTTTCTTATAAAGGGGTCTAGTTAGAATGAATATGAAATCAAACATCAGTACACTTTGTATAAAAACTATACTTGTAATTGGGTAGAATCTAAACATACTTCCTAGCTTTGGATTTAGACAAATAAATTGAGAAGTATTAGCCTCCAAGTTTAAATCTCTATAATATAGAGAAAAGCATAAGCATGGCCTCTATTATTTTGGCATCTAGCTTGAGTTTGAACTATCGATGCTCTCTCATAAAAGAAAGTATTTGAAGTCATGAATAATTATGTCTCGGAAGAGGATTTTCAATGTATATACTTCTACACAAGATTGCATAGATATAGAGTATGCATACGATTTAACCCTACAATAAACTTCAAGGCTTCTACTGTATAATAAAACATTGGAAATACAAACGTCAAAAGTTGGTTCATGATGTTTTGATTATAAAATTCTCACATTCTTTGATATGTATGCAGCCACCAATTGTAATTAACATAACATGAGTAGTTACCTCCCAAAGCATAAAGGAATCCATCTCTAATGCTTAGGAATCCATCTCTAACCTTAGAGGAGGGTTTTATATTTACTATTTTAAATATAAAAACTAGAAATAGATGTCAATATTGGACTGCAAGAAATTTTAACATATGTATCAATTGAAGCCAAAAAAATTGTACAGTTTTTAAATTATTTTATATGTAAATTTTATGTATAGTAAAATATTATATTGAAATTTTATTTGTTTTTATCATTAACACAAAAAAAAAAAGCCTAGCTTGAGCTAGATGAGGCCATTGAAAGTGGACCCCATCTTGAGTATGAATGTATATCATGAACAAAAATAGTATAAACATGTGAACATATTAGCCTAGTAGGGACACAAAACCCATGAGCATAGTGACGTGGTGAGGGTTTAGAGAATTAAGTCACTAGCATGAATGTCAATAGCATCAGTACAAATATTTAAATCCACGAGCATAGTAGATTAGCTAGGGAAGAATTCCCATGATCATAATGGTCTAATAAGATTCTAAACCTTGTTGGCTACAACAACATATATAGTCCAAAGATAAATTTCTCAATCCCTTGTAATGGCAAGACTTTTCTTGATTTCTCTTACTGTAAATTTAGAGTAGTCATAAGATGTATATATAAAAATAAAAAATTTAATGTTTACACATAAAATAGAAATACTAAATATTAAAGTATGTTTTGAAATTGATAATGAAACAATATTCAAAATAATATTGTTAAAAAAAATTATAAAAAATAAAAAGTATTTCTATTCTATCTTTTTAAAAATATTCTAAATTAATTTTTATTTTTATAATAAATATTATAAAATGATATGCATTAAAACTATAAATTAGAATATTAAAATGTTATTTCTATTTTATAAAATTTTAAAATTTATTAATCATTTAAAGTAACATATATAGAGTCTAATAAATTTTAAAATTATAATATATGATCTATTTTTTTTTTAAATAGCCTATAGAGCATCAAATTCTAGGTTTGAATTCCAATCGGTTTTTGACAGGTCTCTTCAATGTGTCAAATTGTCAATAATTCAATCTCACCCAATATTTTCAATACCTCAAGTGAGAGAAACTAAAGATGGTATTTGTAATTTGGAACAACATAGTTGAATTTTCATAGATTCCTTGAATGTTCCAAATTACAGTAATTTAATCACATGCAATATCTTCAACACCTAATGTTAAAGGCTTTGTCATAATTAGAAAGGATGATAATGACAATTGACATGGATATTTCTTGGAATTGCTTAAGAAATTAAGGACAATGAGGAAAATTATTTCTAATTTGAAAATGTTAATATAGAACAACTCAGTTGATTTTTATCAAGTTCTTTGAATGTATCAAATTGTCAATAACTCAGTGATACTCAACATCTTCAACATGTAATCTTGGACATTGTCATAATTATGTGACAAAATATGATAATAATAATTGTTGCGATATGTTTTAGAATTACTAGAGAAATTAAAGATTTAAGAAAAACTATTTCTAATTTGAAAACACTATTAAAACAATTCAATTATTTTTTGATAAATTTCATGAATGTATCAAATTACCAATAGTTCACTCATACCCATTATATTAACACTTATCTTAGACTTTTTCAAAAGATATTAATAACAATTTCTATCAATACTTCTTGAAATTGCTTGTATAAAAAATAGTTTTGAATTTAGAAATACTTATAGAACAATCCAATTGATTTTTGACAAACTTTGAATATATCAATTGTCACACCCAATATTTCAACATCTCATCCTAGAGACTTTTTCACAAATGAAGAAAATGCAAGTATTGTCGATATTTCTCAGAATTGCTAGAGAAATTATTTGGAGACACGAAAAATAACTCGGTCGTACCCGACATCTTTATCACCTAATCAGCAAGACCTAGGAATCTTTCTCCATTAGAAATATGTGATTGTACTTAAATGAGATTATATAAAAACATAATCATAAAATTAATTTGCAGGAAAGCACATTTGAGCCTACTATCTTCTGACAGTCAACTCTGAGAATCAATGAACTTGACCAATTCTCATTATAATATAACTAGTAGTCACATGCACAAGCATGCAATGATCAACCAATAGGGGTCCACCACAAATGGCCACCCAATGGGAAATAAGGAACAAGCTTTTTTTTGCAATGCAATGTGAAGTGTAAATATTGAAAAATATTTGCAATTGTTTGAATAAGTCGAAAATAGAGAACATGTTAATTATTCAATATGGAATAACATGAGGTTAGTTTATAGTAGGAGGTGAATATTTTGACTTAGGATTTAAACGAGAACAAGATATGTAGAGTACATTATAATAAACAAAGATATTTGAAAAGCATTTTATATATTTTATGGATAATTAGATGGATAGATTAATTAAAGAAAAGCTACGTGTGCAGTGAAAGATATGAATTTGGGTTATGTAGCTTGAAGATGTTATAAATCACTTAAATTTGGTGAATAAATTATTTTATATCTCTACATTTATTTGGAGCAATGTACAACATTTTATACCCCATGTTATAATGTACTTGTTTATTGTTATGTGACAAGCAATGCATGAGAGACTAATAAGCATTTGCATAAAACAAGAGATTGATTTTTGTGTTTCCACATCAATTATTTTTAGTTAGAAATTGATTATGGAAATGTAAAATAAAACTGTAGGTCATCTTCATTATTTACAATGTATCCATTATTTCCAATCTCAATTAATTAATCATCAATTATTTTAATTAATTATATCAGGAAAATGATTTTTCAATAAAAAATTTCTTAATAAATCACATTTTGTAACTTGAATACAATTTAAATTTGTAAATTATTAGTTTTGTTAATAATAATAATTTATGTCCAAAAATTAAGGTATTATACATTATTTTAGTTTAATAGTTCTTAGGCCTATATGGACATCTATATTTGATGTCATTGTCTAGGTTAATCAATTGTTTAATTAATTATTATTTAATTATCTTAAGATAAGGCAATGGATGTGAGATTAATAAACATCTAGATAAAAGAGGAAAATGATCTTTGATAATTTTATTTAATTATTTGAATAACAATAATTTTTTTAAAATGATTTTAATTAATAATCTTAGGAGAATAATTTTACAATCAAAATTTTCTTAAAAAATTACATTTGGAAAATTAAATACAATTTAAATTTTTAAATAATTAGTTTTGTTAGTAATAATTATTTCCCTCCAAAATTTAAGGTATGATATAATTTTAAGAACAAATAGTAGTCAAAGAGGAAAGATCCCCATAGTCATTCAAGACTAATTTATACCATTTTAGATGGAAAATGAATGAACAAACCTTGGAAGAAGAAGAATGCGATGACATGAGACACATATTTTGCATTTTTACAATAATTGAATTAAAAGGTATCTCTTGTTTTGTGGGGAAACAATGATTTATTTGAGTTGGAAAACTTGATATTGTATTGAACCCATTAGAATAAAAAAGAAAGCATTAAAAGTAACTAAGTATATGTGTGAAACCAATACAAGCAATGTAGAACTAAAAAACTAACAATGTGGAGTTAGTTCATATTAGAAGGAAAATCTTATGAATTTGAACTCTATGTACAATTTAAAGTTATAAATGAAATAATTTTCACACAAAGATTATATATATATATATATATATATATATATATATATATATATATATATATTCATTCAATATGAGCATTGTAAAGTATTATACACTCAAATCTTACATTAAGAACTATTTGCATAAAAATGGTAAAATGGTTTTTGTGTTTCAAAATTAAAATTTATCAATTGCAAATTGGCTATCAAATTCTAGAATAAAATTCTACGCCATGTTGAATGAATGGTTTTAAATTCATTAAAGGATTTTGCTTTATTAAAGACTTATTAGTCATGTGTTCTATTATTCCTAAGATCAAATTAACAAGTATGCTTTTTAAAAAGTGATTCCAATAGTTTAGTTACATCTTTTATTAGTAAGATTGAATAAAAAAGTATTCTTTTAAAAAGTTGTTTTTTTATTTCAATATTAGTTATAATGGTCATCACAAATGAGTTTTTTAAAAAGGAAAGATGTTATAAGTAGTATCTACTCTATAATTTTTGGAATGTGATGAAATGATACACATACTTTGTATTGCCATTTTAATTGAGTTAGAAGGTACACATTGTTTTGAGGGAACATTAGAAAGATGTTACTAAATTTATACAACGATTTGTGTACACATGTATATATGTAAGAACAGATGTATGGCATTAAATGTTGAGTGAAAAAACCCACTCTCGTTTCCCTCACTACCATATTGGCATCATGAAGGCCCGTGGACTCTAGCCAAACCCCCAAGCAAGAGAAGGATGAAATTCCCATAGGAGATACCATGGAGATTCATCATACATTATTATTTTAATTGAATTAGAAGGTACGCCTTGTTTTGAGGAAATATGAAAAACATGATAGTAAATCTATACAAGAATTTGTGCACACATGTATTTATGTAACAACAAATATATGACATCAAATGTAAAACCACAAAACCCACACTTGTTTTCCACCCTACCATATTGGAATCATGGAGCCCCATGGACTCTAGGAAAACCTCAAGCAAGAGAAGGATGAAGTGCCCATGAGAGATGCCATGGAGTTTCATCATACATGGTACAATAAAATTCTTGGGAAAACTCTGGTGTTTCCATATATAATATCTAATATTGTTGTGTTTTCTTTGATGTGGCAACTTGAAAGAAAAAATGTGTCCTAGTTTTTTAATCCCTTTGCATGCTTAAACCTAGTTCTTGCAAATGAAATACAAGGGTGGGTATGTGCAGGATCATCATGGAAAAAACAAGCCCTTAAGTGGAAAAAAATTTAGAAAAATCAGTGTTAGGCAACTTGACGTAAAAATTTGAATAAGTTATGTATATTATTTCAAACATATGTAAAAATAGAATCTGTAAAAAATTGAATGTAGTTTCTAAACTACTAGGTTTTTTCAAAAATAAATAAAATCTATTTGGTGAAAATTTGAAATTTCGATGTAGTAGTACTTAAATTTCAGGGAAAAAATAAGAGGTGTCTGTCTAACCACCCTAACCATAATAAAATGATAATTATTTTTTATAAAATTTTATATATAAGTAGAGGAATTATGTCCAGATGTGATGCATATTTTTTTGTAATTTTTTCCCAAGTAAATAATTAATTATGAAATTTTTATTACAACTTTTAAAAAATATAAAAACTTGTATGTTTGACCACCTTAACTTGGTCAAAACTTTATGAAATTTATTTTTTCTTTTTTTAATCCAATAGTATGTGAAGTATAGAATGTGACACATGTTTCGGATTCAAAAAATGTGATACCGTTTGAAAGTTATAGATGTTTTTCAATCATCCTATCGATCAGGACTTTAGTCATAATTCTAATAGAAAATGAATAATAACTATTTATTAAATTAAAATTAAAGCATAATTTATATTGGTGGAAAGTTGAGAATCTCCTCTAAAAACCTTTTCGTTTCATCAATTTTTGGTAAAAAAAAAGTCGTCAGCCACATACACTACAAATATCCATAATATTGCCACTTTTTGGCCCATCATGATCCTGCACATGCCCAAGTATGTTAGTGGACAAGAAAGGAAAATAGAAAAGGAAGGATGAAAAAAAAGTATACAAGTAAAATTAAAATATACAATGTGAGGCTAAAAATAATGAATAATTTTTACAATTAGTTAACCAAAGTTGTCTATTGACAATGGGAAAGTATCATACTTACATACACTATTGATCATGCTCAACAAGGATGAACTGCATTGGACTGAGTTGTAGGAGAATGAAAGAATTTGAAATAGAGAGTGTACAATACACTAATTTTCTTGAATGAGTATTATATTTCTGCAGTAATATAAACAAAATAATATACATATACAATAAAAGAGGTTAGCACTATTCATTGTAAATAGAAACAAATAAAGTGGGATATTTTGAATGCATGGCATCTAGGTAATGGATTGTCTATAAGTAATCTATTGGAGAAGTTAAAAAGAGAGTTGTGGAAATAATAAGAAATACAATCATTGGTAGCATGGGATTTGAAGGAAAAAAATGTAGTCACGTACAAAATGAAAAATAAGCCAACCATGACATTATAAATAGTTTAGTTGAAAGGAGCAACAAACACCATTCTCATGTGCTTTCAGGGATAAACAATGTGATGCTATCAACAAAATGTTTGTTTGCTCAAAAGCACATGAGAGCAGTGTCTATTTGTCGTCCATAACCATGTAAACCCACACTCATTCTCCTCCCTACCATATAGGAATCATCAAGCCTCATGGGCTCTAGCCAAACCCCAAGCAACAAAAGCAAGTAAGGTCCATGGAAAATCTCAAGGTGTAACGCCCCACCGTGCGAACCCCAAAGGAACTAATAACAACGGAACAATTTTTTTTTTTAAAAGAATATAATAAACATACTTAAGTATTCTAACATAACAATGTATTAAGTGGCACAACTAATTCCAATGGGGTACACGAAGTGACATTACTATTCTAACCCATAACCAAGACAACAGACTAAACAATTACATAAATCTATTCATTCCCATTTCACCATTTAAAATATCTATTAAATAATAACCATATTCATAACATATGTACATATGACAACGAAAGATACTATAAAGATATGAAATATTTATATTACCACAGATATAACACAACTTAACACAACTATTACAAACGATCGCTCCTAAATAAATACATGGCTTGAATATACATTACATCCAAATGATAGTAAAATACAACTGTCTGAAAATACATCTCAATAACTACATATACAAATTACAACAAGGTCATCCCAACACACGTGGGAGACAATACATCAATGAATACATTACATCCGAAGTATAACATACATCTGGTACAAGAATTACTGGATCATCAACATCCTCCAAACCCTGCAATAAAAGATATATTTGCAACAGAAAAGGGAACCCAACGGGGTGCGAAGCACGTTCCACCCAACCACCCCCGTGTTGAGAGTAGACAAGGAAGGGTCCCCGACCAAGCATGTCAACAATACACAATACTAACTCCAGACATACAACTTAACATCAAAGACCACTTAAAAAAAAACTCACAATGACAAATCCCAAGGGCACAACAACAAATCACTTCTGGACGTAACAGTAAAACACCTTCCCAAATTACAACTAGTCACACTCACAACATCAATGAAACTCAAGGCATAATAACAAAGACTTCTTCCAACAATGACCAAAGAGAACTCAATAAATCACTTAACCTCTACAGACACAATATCACTTAACAGTTCTACAATCACAAAGTCACTTAACAACTACAAACACAATATTACTTAACACGAGGTTACAATGCTTCCAGAGAACAAAGATAATGAACATCGCACAATAACTGATTAACTGTTGACATAGGAAGAGTGTTATGCATAAATTGCCATGAGTTACCCTGGCTCAACCTTCCTAGGCTACTGGACCACCATCCTGGGTTACCCTGGCTTGCCTCTATCGGCCGCCGGACTATCACGCAAAACTATGCGTCCCATCTCATCTCGAGCCTTATCATTCACTTGCTTCACGAGAGAGATATTCTTTATCTTTATTAGTGTGTAAGATCCCCATTAATTCTTTTAAATTATCACTTAATTAAACTCTAGGTGAGTTACCCTAGCGCCCCTTTGTGTGTCGGACCCCCACAAAGAGCCACTCTCCTATTGACAACACAACAAAGTACAATACCACAAAAGGTAACTAGACAACATAACCTCTCTAATCCAAGGAGGAAACCAAATATGAAAACACACTCCTTCCAAAGGAGGTACAAATCTCATTACCCTCTCCTATTTCTCAGGAGGCACAAATCCCCGTTCATGGAAACCGAGTACAACATAATAGTACAACTCTACACCATTCCCAAGGTGATTCACAAATTGAACCTCTACAAAACATTCCACTCTAGAGAACTTCTCTGGAAGATTTACATAGACCCTTAACCCCATTTGCCCGACATGAAGAATAAAAGAAACATGATAGAAAAACATTCCAGGCAACACATTATCTAATGTTAGGGTTTCCTAAACCCAGTCAAACATAGTTTTCAATCTTGCATTTACTCAATCAAAACACCAAATTCATTTCCCAACATTGAAGTGTTTACAACCCAAACATTTACTCTAAATTTCACCGTTAACTTCCCTAATCAAAGCGTTTCAAATAAATAGTCATCAACTCAAAAGAAATCCATTTTAATTCAACACACCTAACATATTCCTAATTTGCAGAGCTCTATTAAACATTGCAATTTCTCCTATTCTTATCATATTAAAATTCATATTTACAACAAAACAACACTATTAACCAAATGTTCATATATATACAAATAATCATTTAATAAAGTTAATATAATCCAATACAAAATTATTTTATAAAACCAATTTAAATTAAATCACAGTCCAATATTATAAACAAAGTAAAAATTGAATTAAAACTCAATATATATATATATATATATATATATATATAAAATAATATATAATAAATATACATTAAATAATATATAATATATATATATTTATATACTTATATAAACTAAAATTTAATAAAAAACCAAATCGCATTAATAAATGAAAAACCGAATTAAATAAAAACATTTTAAATTAAATAAAAACAATAATAAAAAAAAAATTTAAAGTGGGGCCGAACCTCCACACAGGCGGAGGTACTACGTACCTCCCCCCGTGGGGAGGCCGCAGTCCCCACGGACTGCGCCAGCAGCCTCGGCTGCTGTGCGCAGCCGTGGTGGGCTGCGCCCTGCCCAATACAGGGTCGTGGGTGGTACCCACCCCTGTATTAACTTTATATATAAATATAAATTTATTTATTTTTATTTTTTTATATAACTTTGCTATTAAATATTCCACTCACAGAAATTTCTGTGCACGAAAATCCGTGGCGTACAGAGATGAAAATTATTTATTTTCATAAATACTTCATACGACACAATTTACAAAAAAAAAAATATGAACGTACACACATATATATATAAAAAGAATCCACAGATTACTTTACACAGAAATTTTTAAAATCTAATATATATATATAATTCATACTAAAAACGACCTCGAACCTATCAAATTCATAAATATTCTGAACATAAAAATCCGTAAAACATAAATATAAAATTTATTATTTTCCAGAATGAAATTAATCCAATACCCAGATTTAAAATATATACATATATTTATTTTATTCAATATTCTTAAATACAATATATATATATTTTTTATTATTCTTTTCATATAAAATGAAATCACACAGACAACCAATATTTATCTGCATGGATATTTACTTAACACAACCAGAAATATATATATATATATATATATATATATATATAATAAGAGATTCTAAACAATAAAATAAATAAATAGATTTTCGAAAAATCCAATATAAATCTAGACATGCAAAAATATTCATCCCCAATACAATATGATTTTCTTACCAATAATTTCATAAATAATTTTTATTGAACAATCTAAACAAGGTTTTTACTACAGAGAAATTCAAACATTTAGAACAGACAAATCACAGGAAACTCTTTTTAAAACACAAGGAGAAATTAATCTTTCAACATGGCAGTCAAAATTTATTACAGAAGAATAAATCAGAAAAGAAATAATGAACTTGAAAGGAACCTGAAATCCTTCGTTTGATGAAGAATCCTTTCTGAATCCTCTTCTCGACTTTCTGCCTTCAACTCCTTTCCTCGATCTCCGGCCTTCAATGTTCTTCTGAACAATCTTTTCTTTTCAAACTCACAATCATTTTTTTTTTACCAAAAAACACCAAAACCCAAAACTATTTTTCTTTTTCCAGATCCAGAATAACAAAGCCAAAACTTGTGTGTGTGAATAATTCCCCCCTAAAAATAATAAATCACTAATTACAATCAATAAATCTTTTTCCGCTTTCTTTTTCAAAAAGCCTCTTTTCTTATTGGTCCTTTTTCCAGCTTTTAAAAGCATAACTTATCCTCAATTTTAAATTAAAATAATTTATTTAATTTAGGTATTATCTTCACATGATTTTCTAATTTAATATTAAAAAGATAATATCTAATTATTCTCAACAATATTAATTTAATTTAATTTCTTGTATTTTAATTAATTAAATACCTTTTAATTTACAATATATTTAAATTTAATATTTTTCTAACTCGCAATTAAATCAAATAACAATGCAACATTAATTAATTATTTTATGAAATACGATTAATTAATTAAACACTAACCAAGAATTAAATAAATACTCAACAGTCAAACTACATACAAGACAAAGACAAAACTTCAGTCATAACACACAACGACTCACAACAGACGATGGACTTGGGACGGGGACACTTCCAAACCTACTCCCTTTTTTAACATTTTACCCATTGGGTTAATTTATTGCTCGCCCTGTCCTACCGAAGCAGGTGGAATCGAGACTTATTCCTGCAATTCTGCATCCAAATAGACGTCAAGTAGCACATGTATATATATATAATCAAACATCCTATCGTGAGAAGGAATTGCAGTGTAGCAGGGCACTCGTGAACGAGTGATGCTACACTGTCCTCTCACCTACTCTATTCTAACAATTACAATATCAATAACGAACTAACATTTCTAACCAAATTGATCATAAGATAACATGATATTTAACTACTGCATCATAACTAGAATTATTAAACCATTGCATTATAAAATAATACTGAATTCAAATAACATGATTACCATAGAATCATCACATCGACATATAAAACATTAACGAACAACTATATGAATAAACAATAATCCAATCAACACACAGAGTATCATAAGTCATACTAATAATGTCATATCAAATGATCATGTCCACTAAAGGAATAACAACATCATCAAACTTCAAACCAACCAAATCAAACAATAATAGTATCATCATAGAATCAACATATCAAGTTAAAACATAGAAATTAATAAGTCTAAACAGTATGAGGGGTATTACACAAGGACTCTTATCATATATCACACGATACCAAAAATAGAGATATTGTAAAACAACTATTAGGAAAATACTTAAGAATCATAAGTGATCTAGATGATTGGGAACCCACATTAAATAGTTTGATACAAGACAAGCAATCTAGCTAAAGAAAACAATGACAAATGGAATGGATAGTATAGAGTTTGTGTTTAGAAGAGAAGTGTGTGTCAAAAAATTGTATCCATGTATATAAGCAACAAGAAATAGACAATGATGGAAGGTGGAGGCAATAAACCCACACTTTCTCTCCTTCCCACCATATTAGCATCATGAAGCCTCACATAAATACAATGAAACATAATGGTACAAGACAAATGATCTATGTGAGAGTTTTCTTCTCAATTGAAAATTCAAGCTACATTATTTGGCACTAAACACTATAGAAAAATAGGTAAATTGTAAAAGAACTATTAAGAGTATAGATAAGAACCATTGGATAACAAAATTTTCTTCATGATACTCTTTTTCTGAGTTCACCATAGTAGACCCTTGATTATTGTAGATTGTTGAAGAATAATAGCTAAATGATAGATGATAAAAAACCCACAGTAGACATATTCATACAAGACAAGAAGTGTATGTAAGAGTTGACCCACCAATTAAAAATTTGAACTACATTCTTTGATAGTAAGCCCACATTAATAAGAACTTGTAAAGGAAGTGGATAGAAAAACTTTGTGCAAATTGGCTATGATGACACATAGTTAATTGGGAAAAGAACAATTTGGTGTGGGGAAGTTGAAACAAATGAGGAAGAAAGAATACAATGAAACATATTGATGTAACACACTGTGATCCTACATAATTTGCAAGCCTGCCTACTTACATAAACAAACCTGGGAAGTTTGTTCGAGGGAACTTCAAGCATATTAGGGAAAAAAGAATCTCATGAAAAAATATTGATAGAGGATTCGAGCTATGCTATTTGCTAATAACTATTGAAGACAAATAGAGAAATTGTATAGGAGGTATTAAAATAAGAACTATTTTCTACAAGTTGTTTTACATGGGTTTTCTTCATAAATGTTTTGTCTATAATATTTAATGCCAAGCAATGTAGCTCGAATTCACAATTAAGTCTCTGATGCTATACACATTTTGCAAAGATTGATGCATGATATAGTTGTTGTTATAGCCTAAATAAAATAAGTATCATCATAAAGAATTGGGGTTAAATAATTGATTTGGAAAGCTGAAAAGATATTTGTATACGTGTGCAAGGGAAAATAGTTTAGTGGCTTTTGATTGTTATTCTAATAGCTCTTTTATCTGTTGAAAATGGCTCTTTAGACAATGCAATTTAATCAATATACTTGCACATTTTGCAGTACATTAGTGTCAAAACCCTCCAACTTGCTATCAAAAGCAACAATAAGTAGAGAATGAAAAGCATGAAGAAAAAATTAATCATTTATTCAAAATACCCATGTAAAACATACATATATATACATGTAAACATATATATATATATATACATACATATATATATACATGTATACATATACATACACACACACACACACATGTATATAGACTTGTATATATAAGAAATTACTTTCATTGTTGTTAAGTGTTATTCTTTCTAGTATCTCTTCCTATCTGTTCAATTTATTTGTTAGAAGTTTCCAACTAGATTTTTGTTAGCCCAACTATGAATAAGACTTGTTGTGTAATAGCTCTATTACAATTTCTCTATTTTTCTATAATATTTAGTGTCAGGGAATGTAGCTTGAATTTTCGATTAAGCCTATGCCATTATGTATACATATACATACATACATATATATATATATACAAATATATATATATATATACAAATATATATATATATATATACAAATATATATATATATACAAATATATATATACACACGTATATATATATATGAAATTAGTTTGGTCATTGTTAAGTGTTATTCTTTCTAATATCTCTTCCTATCTATTCAATTTATTTTCTTGAAGTTTCTAATGGGATTTTCATCGACACAACTGTGAATAGGACTTGTCATGTAATAGCTCTATTACAATTTCTCTATTTTTCTATAATATTTAGTGCCAGGGAATGTAGATTGAATTTAAAAATATGCATACAAGACCTACAAACACACATGCAAAGAGGGGAGAAAGAGTTAAGGGTTAGAGTATAGGGGTTTTTCTTGGTCAAACCCAACTTTGGTAATCAAACCCTATGAAATGAAATGAAATTGTTACAGGTCTAATTTTTAACTTTCAGTTGAAATCAGGTAACCATAGTGTTTTTTCTTTTCATGTTGTTTAAACATTTAAAGATAAACCATAAAAAGCTGGGTGTTGTCACAATAGTGGTTTACAATTCCTGAGAGGAACGAATTTTAGCTGAAATCACATATTTTTAAAAAATATAATGATTTAAGCCTTAAAAAGTTCCATTTTAAGGATTCCAATTGAAGATGGTTTGATCAAATCACCTTAGATCAAACCCCCTTGGATAGAACCTCGCTAGTTTTAAACCATACCTATAAATGCGTCTCCTTTACACCTATCAAAATGCTGATAAAAAATCACTTTTGATTTAGCTTTTGGGGGATCAAATGAATTCATTTAAAATTTATTTCAAATGATTATGGTATTCCTCAGAACAAGCTATCCAATGAATATAATTTTAATATGTTTTGGTTTTGTTATGTATTTGTTTTTTAAGTTTTATTAAACATAGGTTTTTCATCGAAAATGAATTTCTTTGTTCATCACATGTGGAAAAATAGAAGATTATCAAAAAAAAAAATTGAAAAATATGAGTGCACCAGATATTGAAGTCCTTGATCCAACAAAAAAAATTAAATTAAATTTTTAACATATACAAAAAAAGTTACTGCTATACGGTCGCTGTGTCTGAATTGTAATTCGTTTGACTTTGAAACTTGATTAAGGAAAAAATATTCAATAAAAAACTATCTAACCAAGTGGAAGCACTAGATATCAGAGTTACAAATCTAAATTTGAAAGAATTAGAATTTTATCATTCATGGAAAAAAAGTTATGCGTTATACGGTGTGCGTCACTTTTTAAAAATGTTGTTTTCTGAAAAAAATCAATTTTCGTGGGAGATGGAAAAAGAAGTTCAATTCGATTCCAAAAATTTTGAAAAAAATATTTTTAGAATCTACAAACAAAATTTGATGAGACTCTAGTTTGCACCATCTTCAAATTTCTCACGGTTTAGCCGCTATAGGTGCCCGAATGTGAATATTTAGTTAAAAATAATAATTTCAATGTCCAGTTTGGCCAAAATGAAGTAAATTACACCTTGTCATTTCAAGTTTGCATCACAACAAATGTGAAAGAGAAACATGGATTGTAACGCCCCATCGTGCGAACCCCAAAGGACAATAAACAATAATTACAGCATAATTTTTTTTTTTAAAGGTAAACATAACATACATGAAAAACACATTAAGTCATAACATGAATTTTCAATTAAGCAGATTCATTAACACATACATCCCTTGGGGTACACGAGGAGTCATTACGATACTGAGATCCACACAACAACAATAAAGAATAAAATCCAAAGATATAATCCATAACAAGATAAACATTAACAAATGTAACACATACATGATAATCATTGATAAGAAACCATCTATATAAATACAACATATGCATAATTAACTCAACACATTGAATAACAACTGCCAATAGCCACATGAGGTTTAATGTTACATTACAATACAATATTCAAGAAGTACAATGATACAAAAGTGTTTCCAATATGCATGGAAACCATACATAAGATAACATGATACAAATAAACAGATGAAAACTAGCTCCAAGACGGATACAACTCTGGAGTCACTGCAATCGCACCAATCCGCACCTCTCGATCCTCGATTGGGGACCCAATGGGGTGCTTAGTACGCTCCACCCGACCATGTGAGTCCGAAGACCCACCCCCCGTGCTAAGGAGCTAACAAGAAAGAGACCGCAACCAAGAACATCCAAAATAGGGAACCACAAGACTCAACGCCATACAAAAGTATCATAAAACCCAAGAATTACAAAGACATAATCAACAATATCCAAGAGTCATTAAAATAACTAAAAATCATAAATCTCATCACATAAATCAAAGCAATGACCAGAACAAGTAACCAAAGGATGATCATGAAACACTTCCAAATCCACTGAATTAAAAACATAATACAATTCCAAATTGCAATTAAACAACACAATAACATCAAATCACAGTATCATAAGATACAAGATCGTAAATCAATTATAAATGAGATCATACAAGACCACAAAACATACTACCGATGAATGAAAACAATAATCATAAATCAATTTAAATCAATTCAAACAACAATCTAAACCAACTCCCATAACCTACTTCCAGAGGAACACAATAAAGTAAAACACATGGGCAACTAGGGGAGAGTGTCATCGCATAGCCCACATGGGTTCTCCTGGCCCTTCCTCCAAACTGAGGCGTCGGCCCCCATCTATGGATCTACTGGCCCTTCCTCCTACTTGAGGCGTCGGCACCATAGGGTAGCTCATGCGGAGGCGATAACCTCTCATGAGGACGAGGTTACGACCTTGCCAACCACGGCCTTCTCAGCCTTCCATTAGTCTGCGGAAGCACTAATGAAGACGAGGCATCCATTTTTTTTAAATCTTATTATGATATTACTACCCAACCCTCCTAAGTTAATTATTAGGTTTTCACTTGATTACCAACTCACTCGTGGGTTCTCCTGTGCTCTTCCCCTTATGCGGGGCATCGGCCCCCATGAGGAGCCACTCTCCCTAGATACCCAACAACATAAAAACTAAGAAACCAAGGGTTGTACCATCATAATAAGAATATTAGATCACAACTGAGAAACCTACGAGGCATTACCCATCTCGCTATAAATACATAATCAAGTCTCAACAATTCCCGTACAACCCTTTTAAAATCATGAAACCAAAACACTTGCCACATCAAGGGCACATAAAGAGAGAGAACATCAATTATCAATCAACTCAAGCCTCTGGAAGCCAAAAGAATGAAAACCCACAACCAAGGGTAAAAATGAAGCAACACAAGCTTTTCCCTAATAATTCTAACACAAGGATAAAATTTCCTCAAATATGCGAGTAAATCAGAAAAGCCATAAAAAGAAGATTCATCAAGACCCATCCACAGATCAACAATGGTGTCACCTCAAATAGGAAAACGCAACAGAAAATCAACCTTAAATTCAACGAAATCACTTAATGAAACCAAAAGCCACCAACTAGGCATTCCATGGGAGACCTCAATTTTCTCCTCACAAGAACCCCCTTATGATGGTATGCAAATCACCTTCATAAAAACAACAACATAGCAATGACAACAATAACTGCAAGGCCACCAGATCTATTTTCAATTCAAATAAAATGAGAGAATACATTAAAATAAGATCAACAACTCCATCCAGACTACATAATCAACTTAGATACAAAATAAATCAGAAATTCAAGAAGATCAACTATCCACAACTCATCAACAAAAATACAAGTTCCCACTTACATTGCAATCACAAATTAAATGACAAAGGATTCCTTGAATCAAAACTGATCTCCAAAGGCCTTCACACCAATACAGAAACATCCAAAAACAACCCTTCAATAACATAGATAAGAGCATGCAACCAGGCATCCAAGGGACCAATTAAATAACACCTTAAATACTCAACCACTCACAACCCACAAAACACTGGCATAACAACAACCACAAATTCAAATGAGAACAATATTTATTAACCAATCAATTAACGACCAGAACTAAATAAATTTACAACTTCTCCAACGGAATTACTCAATTAACTAAAACAATTCATGATAACCACCACAAGTATTCTAAAAGACTTATCCATAAAGAGAACTTACAAATCAACCATTAAATGAATATAAAGGAAGTCAATTTTCAAAAGATTAAAATCCATTTCACCAATAAACTATTCAATTCAAGAATACCCTAATCAATCACTAATCATGCCCATACATTTAAATTTCCCCTTTCATTTATCAACATAATTGAAAACTGCTTACTAATTGGGTATTTAACTCATTATCATTTCATAACTACTTATGTCCAAAACATTATTTCCATTTCCTTTCATCATACTAACTTAACACTCACTTCCAATATTTAAATTAATTGTGGAAACCATTTAGGACCAATTGTCTATACTTTAAAATAACAATAATAACAATACTCTAAGTACTTGAACTACATATTAGAAATTACCACCTTAAAATCTTAAATCTATCTAAATAAATTTACACCCAAAAATACTTTTTTAAAACCACTACATATCTATATATTTTAATTCTTTTCGAAGAAGGAAAGTAGCAAGATAATAGATCTTTTCTAAGAATCCAACAAGTCTACAAGACTTAACTTCATAAAAAGATAACTTATTCGATTCTATATTAAATTCTATTTCCACCCTATACACATTTAAAAATAAGAATTAGATAATCAATGCTGACATATATATATATATATATTCACAAATTGCCCTTCTACTATATTATCCTATCAAAATTCACAAATTAACAAATTAAAAAGAATTCTTTTCTATTCCAAAATATTCACTCAAAACAAGAATTAAATAAATCAATGCTATCATATATTCGTAAATTGATTTTTTTCAACTAACTCATCCTCTTATAGTTGATAATTCAATAAATCAATAACAACAACCAGATTTCTTTCTATATTATTATTATTTCCATTTTAAACAGATTCTGCTTTATTTTGACCAGAAAAAGAAACAAAATATATATATATATATATATTTAACAAATTTAAATAATACTACAAAGTTAAATCGGAGGACTCTAAATAAATGAATTAATAAATATATATATAAATATAAGTATATATACAAATATATATATATATATATATATATATACATATATATATATATATATATATATATATATATATATATATATATATATATATATATATATATATATATATATATATATATATATATAAAAATATATATATATATATATATATATATATATATATATATATATATATATATATATATATACGTATATTTATAAAAATAAAAATCCGCACAGTAATAAATATAGAATTCGCATTTTCCAAAAACAAACAACATATAAAATTTCAAATGGAAAGTTTAAACCATAAAGAAAACACGGGGATAAACGCCCCGGCCGTGGACAGTCCGCAGACTGTCACATGGTACCCACGGCGGTGTGGTGGGTACGGCCGCGGCCGAACCACCACACAGCCCCAATATATAAATATAAAACCCGAAATTCAATACAATGCACAGTGCTACGAAAAAATAACAAAATTCAATGAATTTTAATTTTCATTCACTATTTTCACAGGTATAAATAATTATATATATTAGAATCTGGGCATTTCGAAGTCAGGAAACAAAATAAACACTGTATAATTTTTTTCTGTATATGATTCAATATAAACAAGAATATACACAACCTAGTTTTCCCAGTAAAAGATTATTCTTAAGTTGATTAATTATATTTTCCAGACAAAACTACAGTACTACTGGTTCTTTTCCAAAATTCTCATCTTAGTTATATTATAAAGAACAACAGTACAAATCCAACAATTAATTTCATTTAAATAAACAATAGTCCCGAACTCCCAGAGAATTTCAATCTAATAATTGACAATCAAGAACCCCACCAAATTCCATTTTAACAAACAGCAATCCCAATCCCCAAACGAAAATTTCATACACAGCGAAACAATTCCAATCAATTGCTATTTTATTTAATGCTACAGCAAATAAATAAGTGAGGAACCTGGCGTCCTGCGGTTGAAGAAGATCTGTAGAAGCTCTATTCCTTTTTCCAATCCAATCCTCCTCCAACGAATGTTTCCAGCAGTAGCTACAAAATCCTCCCTTCAACTCCAATCCTCTTTCTCAATGAATTCTCAGAATAATAAAAACAATGCAATACTATAACAGAAATTTTTACTGCCAAATTTCTCCCCAAAATCTGTTGGAAAGAGAATACCACCCCCTTCCCAATCCAAAGATAAATAAAATCTCACACAAGAAGCCTCTTCTGTTTCCTCTTCCAGAGAATACCAAAAGTCACATTTCAAGAAATAAATCAAAATAATATTTAATCCTTAATTCTTTTTGTTGCCTTTTCATGCATATGATTAAAATTAAATAAATTTAAATCCTCAAAATTGAACTTTCATTTGAACATATATTCATTATCTCCACAATACATTATTAATTAATTACTTCCACATTAGAATAATTAAAAATAAACCATTTACAAGATTCTAAATAAGTATCCATTAAATTTCTTATTATAATAATTATCTTTTCAAGATTATTTGTTCATAACAATTTTAAATCAATTTATCTAATAATATCACTTTTACTTTTAATGAATTAGTTTGATTGATCATTTGTTCTAAATCATTTGATTTAATTTAATTGATTATTATTTTAATTCCTAATTATATTTTAAATAACCTTGCAATTTCACTTATGATCTAATTAATTATTTAAACATGACTACTAACATATTATATTTTCCACAAAATCAAATAACACAGCAATCAATGAAGCACACACAAATACTCACACAAAATTTCAGAACAACCGACACGGAGGGGTATTACATGGATATACAAATGCAATATTTTATTAACAATATTGAAATGTACATGTCCCTCATAAGCCAAGGGAATAGCTTTCTTATTCAAATGAAAATATGAAACAACTTATACATGAATAAGTAAAAGAAAGAGAGAATGTGTATGTAAGAATGAACCAGTCATTGCTTGTGAATGACTGGTTACAAGTTGCCATGCTACTGCCCCAAACTGCTTGTGTCCCTCCCATCTTTGTAGTGCTCCTCACCCTGCATCTGAAGAAAACATGGTGTTAGAGCAAGGCTCTAAGAAATGAATGATTCAATCCTTGCATACACACCTACTTATGCATGTATAAACTGATCCATAAGTGCACTAAACCAAAATATTCAACATATGTATTTATTTTCTAACTATTTGCTTCATGTGCAGATTTAGGACAAGTCTAATTATTGTTTCATTATAAGATCAAATGCAGCATGTTGGGTAAATGTGGCTCCCACAAGGGTAGAGCTCAACATGCTTTGAAAGAAAAGGAAATTGAGCAACTTGATCAAAGATTTATGTCTTACCAATGCATTAAATCAATATGGAATCATACCAGTTGATCAACTTTCATTATCAGATTCAAAAGATGCATCAAGTTCAATTATGCATCTTTTAAACAATAAGGAAGCATTTCAAGTTGTTTTCAATCCCCTCTCACCACAACCCTATTGGGAAATCACTCATCACATAGGAAAGTGAGCTGTTAGGTCACCCACATATGTGACAGGTGGCTATCAAATAAAGTTAGAATGAAGAGACTATGCATGTTTATCACATATGACTACAGCAGCAGTAATGGTTAACTCATGGTCATGGTACAAGTATAAGGACAACACCTTTGCAAGAGCTTACAAGGTCAACAAGCATGGGGGTATCCAAAACAAAGCATAACTATCTTCATGGAAAAGAGACACGGCCATCTAATTCACTGCCCCATGAGTTAGATGAATGAAATTTATATGATTTCCTTGAGATTGAGAGCATGATAGGATTGAATGCATTCTGAACATGAAAGATGAGGACAACAACTAAAGACAAAATATGAAGTTACAGAAGGCTGAATTCAAGGCCTTCTCAACCAAACATTAGACAATGGTTTTCCAACTAGCAATCAACGTGTGACGGTTTGAGGAAAGGAAAAAGGAAAAGACATTCAAGAAACATCAACTCTAGTTGACACATACATGTGCATATCATAAATATATCATTACAAGAAGTCATGACATCAATAGAACCCTCATATGATGTGATCAAGATATAATTTTTATTCCATAACACAAAGGCCTGCTATTCTCTAAGCATATTACAAAGAATAATTGAACAATTGGTTGCCAAATGGTTTCCTCTAGAAATGATGCCTCTAAGCATATTACAAAGAATGGAATAAGCATGACCATTAGAGAATATGAAACACAATCCATTCACAACAAGTTTAGAGCATAAGTAAGGATCATTCCCAGATTCAATCAAATAGTAGCAACCATTACTTGAAATGGGGTAGTCATGTACATTGAGGGTATGTGCAAGATCATGATGGGCCAAAAAGTGGCAATATGATGGGTGTGTGGCTGATGACTATTTTTTTACCCAAGTTGATGAAATGAAAAGGGTTTTTAAAGGAGATTCTCATATTTCCACCGATATAAATTATGCTTTACGTTGAATTTAATAAGTAATTATTATTCATTTTCTATTCAAATTACAACTAAAGTCTTGATTGATAGGTTGATTGAAAAACATCTATAGCTTTCAAACGATATCACATTTTTTTAATCCAAAACATGCGTCACATTCTATGATTCACATACTATAGGATTAAAAAAATTAAAAAATAATTTCATGAAGTTTTGACCAAGTTAAGGTGGTCAGACATACAATTTTTTAATTTTTAAAAAAAATTGTAATAAAAAATTCATAATTAATTATTTACTTGGAAAAAAATTACAAAATAATTGCTTCACATCGGGACATGAGTCCTCTATTTACATCTAAAATCTTATAAAAAAATATTATCATTTTATTGTGGTTAGGGTGGTCAGACAAACGCCTACTTCTTATTTTTTCCCTAAAATTTAAGTACCATTGCATTGAAATTTCAAATTTTCACCAAATAGATTTTTGTTTTTAAACATACCTAGTAGTTTAGAAACTACATATAATTTGCTACAGATTCTATTCTTACACATTTTTTAAATAATATAGATAACTTATTCAAAATTTTATGTCAAGTTGCCTAACTCTGATTTTTCTGAATTTTTTGACACTTAAGGGCCTGGTTTTTCCATGATGATCCTACACATACCCTTGATAGACATGGATGTGCTTCAAGGAAGGGGAAACACATGTTCTGATTTGGAGGACTCTTTGACCTTCTTAGTGATAAAAGGAAATTGTGCATTTTAAGAGAATGTTGACAACAAGTCAGTATTGCTAGTTTTTATTGGATGTATAGTCTATGCATCATAACCTTGCATGAAGGAAGGCATAGGGTAGTACATTTCATTGTCAAGTCATAGGGACAACAAGTAGTACAATGGTACAAGTGTCATGAGTTAGTAGCCATGAGGTGTAAGACAACATCATTGTCCTAAAAAAACAACAACACATACTGATCAAATGAATGTGAAAATCAATGAAGACAACCAAAAGGAGTCCAAGGTTTTTGTGCAAGACCAGAGGATTGATATCTCTCAGTGATAATTCTAGGACAGTCATGGTAATAAGTCTGCTCACTATCATAATGACTAAGCACAACCATCAATATTCATCAAATGAATGGGGATCAATACATAGACAATCAAAAGAGATGACAATCACCATTCAAGCAATCTACAAAGATCATGATTCTATTTGACAAGGGGCAAGGATCAGACATGAGCTATGAAGGAGACCTTATATGTAAGTATCAATGAGCAAGCATAATGGGATGACCACTCTAAACTTGAGAGCTCAATCCTAAAGAGCAGTTAGCAGATATCATGAGATAGCAATTTTGACAGTGAGTAGGATACTGAATACAATGCACCTGAAGTAGTCATCTCAAAGGATTCACAAATTTGAAAGTCATGAAATTGAGAAGAAAACAGGGGGGGCTCTACTCTCTATACTGGCCCATCAACTTATGTCAGTGAGTGAGATCAAGTTTTCCAACAGTCTCGAGGACTATACTCTGCCCAAGTAACAATGTTAATGATTGTGCAGGACTTTGAGGAAAGTCTAAATAGCCATCAAGGAAATAATGAGGAGTCATAATGCTAAAAGGCTAGTGGTAGTCTCACATTGTGGTTACATTAAGCAAGTGCCTATCACTAGTGGCAATAGGTTGATAGGATTTTATGGAAATAAAGGGTTTCAGTACAAGCTTGATACCAAAACTATAGATGGAACAAAGCTTTAGTGCCAATACCAGTCCATTGTCATCAATGAGAAATACTTGCTTAATGGAATCATGATATGAGACAATCAATCATAACCTTTAAAGGTAGTCATAAAGGGTGGACATTCATTGGGAGATAAAATTTAAAGTTCATGACAGTAGGTGGTAGGAGATTCCATGACAATGTAGATATTATAAAGGAGAACATTCTACAGTAATGAAGAATCTGGTTGCTCATTAAAATTTTTAAAGCTCTCCTAAATTATGTTCAAGAATCAAAAATAGTTTTTTCAGAAAGAGTTTATGATTTTTTTTTAAATCATTGGATATAGTCTTGAGTAAGGCCAAAGAGCTTGTATGAGATATGGTCCAACATGCAGCAGTGTCAAGGTACTATTTAAAATTTGATGCAGGTCTCATAATGTTCCACTTCCTGAGCTCAAAAGACCTTATTCCATACTCCATTGCTAAGGTAATTATCTCAGTTTGTTCCAAAAAAAAAAAGATCATTCAGGTGATAGTGTATCTACAAATTAAGTGAAGATGAAACTTCAAAATAGTGCATCTTTTTCATGGGCCAAGAAAAATGAATATCAACAAACTAAAAAGGAAAATGGAAATATTATAAAAGAAAGCATTCTACAAAAATGAAAAAATCCATTTTATGCATCATGGTAGGGCGTGGTATGGAGTGGCCTTTTTCTTGCAAATATTAAAACCCACTTGGGGTTTTGATCAAATGGAGCAACATTACTTTCTTTTTACAAAAAAAGTGAAAGAATTTACAAAAGTATTTGCATTTATTGCAACAAACCTAAACCTTTCGAAGAAATCATGTAACCCACTTGGGTTCTCTACTAACTATTGCAATTTCAACAAATATGAATACTACAAGAAACCCCAGCAGGGTTCTTTCTCAAAATGCAGAAAAAGACAAAAAAATAACAAATGCAAGAAAACCCAGTTAAAAAAAATGGAGGCCGAGCCACAGCTAATTATTTCTTTTTCTACATTCTAGGAACCCATCTGGGTTAGCAATATTTGTCAAGTTTTTCTGATGTAAAGAAGGAAATCAAAAGAGTATATGAGGGTTTCGAGAAATGAACACAAGACACTTTGTTCCTATTCATGGTTGAGGCCCACGAGCTATTATGTTAATGAAGCAACATAAAAAGCACCAACCTTATTCAAATTTGTTGATCATGAAGTATTTCAAATTATATCTTCAGTTTAAAACAAAATGAAAAGCATTTAAAGGCTTCCATTCGAGCTTCTCTTGCTCATTATAAGAGGAAAAAGACAATGCAAGGTCAGCTAGGAGCTTACCCGAGCTCGAGCATCGAAATGTGTAGATTTTTACCACTAAAAACTTCTTGTGAAGCTTCATTAACTTCTCATGGTAGTTGTTGACAAGTGAGACAACAACCAAGGAAAACAAATGCCACATATGGTCAGGAAAAGTTCATTGAAATGCTTCATAGCCATGACCTGTAATGCCCCGTCATAATAACCTAAGGAATGTTGCAATAGTGTATAAAAGTGAAATAATTTTTTTTTTAAGTATAATTATTAAGTTAATTAGTTGCATACATTCATTAAGTTACGCGACGTTACACTACTTGAGTTTCCATTGACGACTATAGTATTTCGCATTGCATATATTTAATTAATCATAAACTTAAAAATAAACATTGCATATCATTTGAAATACCATTCAAGATAACATAAAGTATAAACATGTTTCTTACATTGCATTTGATAAGATATTACAATACTCATTCATCTTATGAGGTGGATCAAATAATAGTTACAATTTACATTTACAAATGTTCACCTCATGTACAATTGAGAGATGTTTTACAATACAAGTTTACCATAATGCAATAAAGAAAGTACACATAAGTTTCCAAGTGCGAGCTCTCCATCCATGAAGATCTCGATGCCATGATCACAAACTGGGGACCCAACGGAGTAAGGTGCACGTTCCACCCAACCATGTGGTACCCGTAGGTCCACCCCCTGTGCTAGGAGATAGTAATATGGTTACTTAGACATAATCTACTAACCCTAGACACAAGTACATAACTAACTGATGGTTACATTGCTTCCAGATTTAAGACAATTGAATGTACTAAGTACACAAGGTAGACTGTTACTTTAGGTGGAGTGTCATCACAATGTTGCAAAGGTTGCTCTGGTGTTTCTTCCTAGGTTCCGGCCCCCAACTTGGGTTACCCTAGTAACCTCTTACGAAACCCGACCCCATTTGCAAGCTATTCCGGAATCGAATATCTTTTGAAGAAACAAGACATCGATTTGCCATTCCAGGCCTTCTCATCTTATACTCAAGACTGAACTAGCTCAAGAGTCTATAAGTGAGGCATAAACATCTTATTAAAGATTTTAATTCTAACTACTGTGTTGTTTAGTTATCACTGACTTACTAACTCTTTGTAAGTTACCCTGACACCACTTTGTGTGTTGGCCCTTACACAGAGCCACTCCCCTAAACATAACAAGGATTTCTAAGTTTTCTTGACTAAGGTTTACAAGGTAAACAATTTTCAATCACATAATAACAAATTACACACAACAGTCATTTAATCTTTTATTCATAAACAAGGTATCAATACACCATACTCTAACATGTGCACAACCCTAGTCAACCCAAGAAATGCATTTAAACAATAACTTCACCCTTTCTATACAAATCACTCTGGAAGACTTAAACATTTAAGACTTTCCCCAATTTGCCCAAATAAAAACATGACTAAAGCAAATCAAGAAAATAAACATCTATTATTCGGATTTACTAAATCCAGTCATGCAAAAGAATTAACATAAAAATTATAGCAATTAAATTGTAATTCTTTTCTCATATGACTAAAGAAATTGCATTAAATAAATTCTAACTTAAACTTCCTCAATTTCACATAGAAATGGAAGCTAAATAAATTTTTTAATCAATTATTGTTTAAAACTAATTGATTTTTATGCTTTCAAATATCTTAAATAATTTCGTATTTCTTTTATAAATAAATATTAAATATATTTTAATTTAATATATATATATATACATACACATATATATAAAATATAAAATATATATATATATATATATATTAATTTCAAAATTCACAATAAATATAAATTACATATGATTCTATTTATTTTGATAAATTCGAGATTGAATATAAACCATACAAATCTCTGTTAAAAAAACAAATGGAACAAAATTTTTATGGAAGCGAAGTTCCACGGCCGCGACAGACTCCACAGTGGAGGGCGCGCTGCCCGTGGGACAGCGTCTCCTCCATGGTTCTGTGGAGGGCACTGCCTTTTGGCAGCCGCTCCCCATAGAGCCGTGGTGGGCGCTGCCTCACTGCAGCCGCGCCCCCACAGTGGGAGTAGTAGGGTTGGGGTTTTAACCCTAGCCCTTCCAAACATAATTCTGAATTAAAATTTCGGATTCATTTTTTGTAAAATAATACCCATTAAAATCCATGCAAAAATTTAAACATTTAAATAAAAATAAATAAACAATTTTTCCCAACCCCTATTTCGCCCGTACGGCGATTTTGAATAACAAATCACTGTAAAAATTAAAATTCATTTGTAATATAAACTCATGTACAGGCTGCAAACATATACAACACTGTAAATAAATAATAAACATTCTTACAAAATAAAACTAATTGCTCAAAAAAGGGCATTTGTAAATAAAATATATTCTTCATACAGATTTAATCATATGACATAGAGATTCTCAATTTGGGATTTCAATTTTACAACAATAATCATTTCACTCAAATTTAATCTCCCCATTTCTTTTCTACAATTTTCACAGAGGTTTCATCTAAAATTTGTTTTGAATTCCTTCTTTTGTTTAACCACGTTCTTGAGGTTGTTCTACAAATTTAACAAAACTTTACTTTCTTGGAAATTCTTGTAGACAAATATCAATTATCAAAAGAAAGATTTTCTACAGACAATTGCCAAGAAGATGGGTTTTAAACAAACAGCTTCTTTTCAAAAACAAACAAAATAAAAATTACAAGGGAAATACCTGTTTCCTGTGTTTTGAAGATCCGGTGGTTGGAGAGAATCTTCTGCCTATAAAAGAATTCTTCTGTTGCCTGTAGCACACAATCCACCGAAGCTTCTCCAAAAAAAAAAAAAACCCAAATCCATAGGAAAGCTATAACCAACACCAAGAACTTCCCACCAAAGGGATCTTCCACAAGTATACAATAGTACTAAATAACATAAACAAATTTTTTTACAGAGCTCAAATATTTTTCCCGTGAAGAAATTGAATAGCCTCTGTGTTTTCCCCAGATCCAAAATAACCTCCAGCAAATTCCTCAACAAAAATCAATAAATGCAACTTGCACACATGTCTAGAAGTACAAAATATCTTTTAACCACTTCTCAGCAATCTTGCCTCTCAAGATTTGCATGAATTTATTTTATTTAATTTTCCAATTTTCAAATACAAAATTAATTTCCAAATTCAAATGCCATTTCCACAAATAATATTTAAATTTCAAATTTTATTTAAATTTATTTACACACATTTAAAGACAATTTTAATTTAATCAATTAATTTATTTAATTAAATAAATTTAATCTTTTAGGATCAAATTATTTAACCAAACAAACTAATTAATTTATTAAATAACATGTAAAATTTATTTCAACATTTAAAAATTTAATTTAAATAACAGTAAATTAAGAAATAATAAAATATTATAAAAATTAACCAATATTTTCCTTTTCAAGCAAATAAACCAAACAAAAAAAGACAAGACAATCTATGACTCCAAACTAAACTGACGATGTACTATGACCGGGTTATAGACTAGACCAGGATAAACCATGCTACTACCTCCCAATCAACATTTTCGTTGAGTCTTGACACGCTCAGACCTGAGTAACCAGGTGGAGTCGGTGTCATGTACCTGCAATCCTGCAACCAAGCAAATAACATGCATATACATATAATCCATTGTACAGGCACACCATGCAGAGAAAATAATAGACATCACAGGGCACTCGCAACTAAGTGATGCGATTCCGTTCTCCACACCAATACATGTCACATCATACTAATGAATTAAATAACAGTTAGTCCATCATAAACATATACATAGCAATAATCATCTGAAAGTAAACATCTACGCTATATCAAAGCATGTCCAAAATCAGTAATCACCATACAATGTATCATCATGTCACAAAATAAATCCACTGTCGCTGAAAATCAGCGATCCAAAATATCCAAACAAAGCACCAAAGTCTCATAGTGTAAGAACATGCAATAGAAAACATAAGCATAAATGGAGGGGTACTACATCCTCCCCCCCTAGCATCAGGCTTGCTCCTGAAAGCCTACGAACAGATAGGGATAAAGTTCCCTCATGCGTATCACATCCTCCCAAGTAGCTGAAGCCTCATGGCTAGGATCCCATTGGACCCTCACCTGATGAACATCTTGACCCCTGAGACTGGGCATCCAGTGCTGTAGAATGGCCACGGGCTCCAAAGTCAGCTGCTCGTCCTCTACCTGTCATGCATTCCAATCAAGTACATGAGATATGTCGAGATGATATGGTCTAAGAACTGATACATGAAAAACATCATGAATACATGACAAACTAGGTGGTAAGGCGAGTCGATACGCCACAGGACCAATTCTCTCTAAGATCTCAAATGGCCCAACAAAACGAGGCGCAAGCTTAGAGCCTTTTCCATAACGGATTGGACTCTTTTGCGGTCGCACTCAAAGAAACACTCTATCACCAACAACAAACTGTCGGTCTATCCTATGCGCATCGGCATATTTTTTTTCCTATCCTAAGCTGCTATCAAATGTTCTCTAATACGGTCAACCTGTTGCTCCATGTCTCGAAGCATCTCAGGTCCAAGTAATACTCTATCCTCTAGTCGATCCCAACTAAGAGGAGTTTGACAAGGATGACCGTATAATGCCTGAAATGGTGCAATACCTATGGAACTCTGATATCCGTTATTGTAAGCAAATTCTACTAAATACAGATAATCCTCCCAATGTGATTGTTGGTCCATTACATACATTCTAAGCATATCCTCTAATATTTGGTTAACTCTCTCTGTTTGTCCATCGGTTTGAGGATGATATGTTGAACTAAAGTTCACCTGTGTACCTAGAGCATGTTGTAACGAAGTCCACAGAGCTGAAGTGAATACGGGATCTCTATCAGAAATAATCCTACGAGGAATCCCATGCAATCTAACTATGTCCTCCATAAATATCCTAGCTACGGATGAAGCATTGTAAGATGATCGTACTGGTGAAAAATGAGCTACCTTAGTCAATCGGTCAATAGTTACCATAATGGCATCATGTTGACGCGATGATGTAGGCAACCCTACAATAAAGTCAATGGATATAATATCCCATTTCCATTCAGGAATGAGATGTGGCTGCAATAATCCAACAGGATGTTGATGCTCAGCTTTGACTCGCTGGCATTCAAGACATCTCGATACATAATCAACAATATCACGTTTCATACCAGGCCAGAAATAAAATTGCCGAAGATTGGAATGCATTTTCTTAACACCTGGATGAGCTGAGTATGGAGCTCGATGAGCTTCAGTCATAATTAATGTACGAAGACTCTCAAAATGTGGTACATAAATATGACCTAAATGTCGTAATATACCATCGGGTTCTAGGACATATCCTACAAATCTACCTTCTAAGGTTCTACCAGATTCAATCTCAGACCTCACTTCCTGATATAATCTATCAGTAGGAAGTGCTGCTACTATTTGACCTCTCAAATCTACTTCAAGAGTAGTAGCAGAGATCTCATGTCGACGACGACTAAGAGCGTCAGCCACTACATTCTCTTTTCCTTGAACATATTTTACTTCAAAATCGTACTCACACAAGAACTCCATCCACCGTCTTTGTCTAGCATTCAAGTTAGGTTGCGTAAAAATGTATTGTAGACTGCGGTGATCAGTATGAAGTTCGAAACGATGTCCTGATAAGAAATGCCTCCACCGAACTAATGCATGCACAACTACAACTAGTTCTAAATCAAGAGTGGGATAGTTTAACTCGTGGTCTTTGAGTTTTCGAGACTCAAGCAATCACATGCCCATCTTGCATCAGAACTGCTCCCAAACCCTCTAAGGATGCATCTGTGCATACTACAAAATCCTTAGTAGGATTAGGAACAATCAATATAGGCGCATTAGTTAACTTTTCTTTAAGTGTCTGAAAAGCCAACTGACACTGCTTTATCCAAACAAACTTCTTCCCTTTTCTCTAAAGAGAAGTAATAGGATGGCTGATTCTAGAAAATCCCTCTACAAACCACCTATAATAACTAGCTAGACCCATAAAACTACGAACTTCACCTACATTAGTAGGCGCGGGCCAATCTACAATAGCTTGAATCTTTGAAGGATCCACAGCAATACCTTTTCCAGAAATCATATGTCCAAGATATTTTATCTCAGTTTGAAAGAAATCACACTTCTTTAGGTTTGCATACACTTGATTTTCCCTTAAAAATTGCAATACTTGTCTCAAGTGTTCTTCATGTTCCTTCATGTTCCTCAAATAGATCAAAATATCATCGAGAAATACAAGGACAAAGCGATCAAGGTAAGTATGAAAAACACCATTCATTAGACTCATGAATACTGATGGTGCATTCGTTAATCCAAACAGTACTACTATGAATTCGTAGTGCCCATAACGAGTTCGAAATGCAGTTTTATGAATGTCTGCTTCAACAATTCACAATTGATGATACCCAGATTTCAAATCAATTTTAGAGAACACATTAGCTCCCTTGATCTGATCGAAAAGATCATCGATTCTAGGAAAAGGATAACGATTCTTAATCGTAACCTTGTTCAATTGACGATAGTCAATACACAATCTAAGTGACCCATCCTTCTTCTTTACGAAGATGACAAGTGCTCCCCAAGGGGAAACACTTGGATGAATGAAACCCTTTTCTAATAGTTCCTGTAACTGGATAAAGAGTTCTTCTAACTCCTAAGTTGTCATTCTATATGTAGCTCTAGATATAGGCTCCGCTCCAGGAACTAGGTCAACTCTAAAGTCAATATCTCTCTTCGGTGGCATTCCAGGTATGTCATCAGGAAACACGTCTGCGAATTCCCTAAGAATAGGATGATCATCAAGAGATACCTCTCGACTCTCACCTTCTTCCAAATCAGTAACTGTTGTTGCAAACAGTTGACAACCCTGACGAAGACATCTCTTTAATTGCATAGCAGATATCATCCGCAAAGAGATAGGTCTTTGAACACTTATGATTTCCACTTTCACACCTAAATTATTAATGCAACTAACTGTCTTAAGTCGACAATCAATCACAGCATGATAAGATGCTAGCCAATCCATACCTAGAACTATATCATATGATCCTAAAGGTGTAACATATAAATCTACTGAAGTAGTTAATGTACCAATTTTAAGTTCACAATTATGTACTAAGTTTTCTACTGCTACTTTCACCCCAGAAGTGAATTCAACTTTCCACTTACCACCTTGCTTTACCACCACAAGACCACATCGATCAACGATGGTTGGTGAAATAAAGGAGTCGGTGGCTCCAGAATCAAAAAGAATGGAAACACTAACACCATGTAACTTACCTGAAGTCTCGACCACTGTATTCTGGTGATCAGCTTGGTAGTCATTAACCGCAGCATATACTGTATGTGATCATCCTACATCACCCACTATAGGCTCTGAAACTGTAGGTCGAGGCCCAAAACCTGTAGAACCTCTCATCGGACACTGCCTAGCAATGTGTCCCTGCTGTCCACACGAGTAACAACCTATGCCTCTACCAAATCCTCTGCCACCTGAAGGTGCATTGGATTGCTGGAAACTACCTCTATTGACAGTAGACTGAGCACTCTGCGCAAGCTGATCCTGCCTATTGCGCTTGTTGCGCCACCAGTTGCGACCCTTTCCTGTTTGAGGACTATTACCTTGTGGTTGTGGATTATTATTCTTTTGAGGTGTACATTGTTGTTGTTGTGGCCCACCCTTTGAGGGTGTCTGTTGGTTCCTAGAGGAACCTCCTATATGTGCCTGTCCAACCCGTGGACTAAAACCTGCTGCAGGAGCACTACCAATCTGTACTCCTGTGTGACCACCTAATGCCATAGCAATATTTTCTTCCACTATGCGAGCCTTCTCCACCACAACTTCCATAGTCTTGGGCTCAAAAACTCTAACACCACCACTAATGCGGGCGTTTAAACCCCTGATGAAGTGTTGCACTAGCATAGGCTCATCATCGCCAATACGAGCATATTGCTTGAGTTCATAGAATCTACGTTCATATTGCTCAACAGAAAGATCCAACTGACATAGATCATGAAACTCGTCAGCCCATCGCTGCCTCCAGTGTTCTGATAGGAACCATGCTCTAAACCTCTCTAGAAACATCTCCCAATACACTGACCCAATATCTAAGTGGAGCTTCTACTCCTCTAGGCGCCACCAAGTAGATGTGAATCCTCTCAGATGCATGATAGCGCATCTCGCATGGGTATTGCTACCGTAAGGGTGCATGGCGAGGGATCTACCCAAATCCAGTAGCCAGGTCTCTGCCTCTAAGCCACCTCCTGTACCGTCAAAGGTAGGAGGGCATGCCCTCAGTAAATCCCTCATGTGTCCTACAGTAATAGCACCCTGATGTATTGTATCATCTACTCTCCTAGGAGATCTATCTCTCTCTCTAACAACCTCCTGCTCAACTTCCTGTCTAGGTCCAAGTCGAGCTAGGACCTCCTCTAATAAAGGATGTATCTGTGAACCCTTTACTCCTGAATATTCAGGATTCTGTCCCTCATTCCTCTGATCCAACTGTTCTGCCTGATCACTGTGATGAGGACTCAGAGGGGGAGTAACCTGAGGGATTGGCCCTCGGCCTCCACCTCGACCTCTACTACGACCTCTTCCACCTCGCCTAGGCATGTTCCTACACATAAAAATAACGAGTCTTAGATACTTATCAACCAAGGCTAACAGATAGCGACACTACGTAATAGGTCAACCTAATGGGCTCGCGATTACCCAGAGCGTCCAGAGTTTGTAACCTTGGCTCTGATACCAATCTGTAATGCCCCATCATAATAACCTAAGGAATGTTGCAATAGTGTATAAAAGTGAAATAAATTTTTTTTTTAAGTATAATTATTAAGTTAATTAGTCGCATACATTCATTAAGTTACGCGACATTAGACTACTTGAGTTTCCATAGACGACTATAGTATTTCGCATTGCATATATTTAATTAATCATAAACTTAAAAATAAACATTGCATATCATTTGAAATACCATTCAAGATAACATAAAGTATAAACATGTTTCTTACATTGCATTTGATAAGATATTACAATACTCATTCATCTTATGAGGTGGATCAAATAATAGTTACAATTTACATTTACAAATGTTCACCTCATATACAATTGAGGGATGTTTTACAATACAAGTTTACCATAATGCAATAAAGAAAGTACACATAAGTTTCCAAGTGCGAGCTCTCCATCCATGAAGATCTCGATGCCATGATCACAAATTGGGGACCCAACGGAGTAAGGTGCATGTTCCACCCAACCATGTGGTACCCGTAGGTCCACCCCCTATGCTAGGAGATAGTAATATGGTTACCTAGACATAATCTACTAACCCTAGACACAAGTACATAACTAACTGATGGTTACATTGCTTCTAGATTTAAGACAATTGAATGTACTAAGTACACAAGGTAGACTGTTACTTTAGGTGGAGTGTCATCACAATATTGCAAAGGTTACCCTGGTGTTTCTTCCTAGGTTCCGGCCCCCAACTTGGGTTACCCTAGTAACCTCTTATGAAACCCAACCCCATTTGCAAGCTATTGCGGAATTGAATATCTTTTGAAGAAACAAGACATCGATTTGCCATTCCAGGCCTTCTCATCTTATACTCAAGACTGAACTAGCTCAAGAGTCTATAAGTGAGGCATAAACATCTTATTAAAGATTTTAATTCTAACTACTGTGTTGTTTAGTTATCACTGACTTACTAACTCTTTGTAAGTTACCCTGACACCACTTTGTGTGTCGGCCTTTACACAGAGCCACTCCCCTAAAAATAACAAGGATTTCTAAGTTTTCTTGACTAAGGTTTACAAGGTGCACAATTTTCAATCACATAATAACAAATGACACACAACAGTCATTTAATCTTTTATTCATAAACCAAGTATCAATACACCATATTCTAACATGTGCACAACCCTAGTCAACCCAAGAAATGCATTTAAACAATAACTTCACACTTTCTATACAAATCACTCTGGAAGACTTATACATTTAAGACTTTCCACAATTTTCCCAAATAAAAACACGACTAAAGCAAATCAAGAAAATAAACGTCTATTATTCGGATTTACTAAATCCAGTCATGCAAAAGAATTAACATAAAAATTATAGCAATTAAATTGTAATTCTTTTCTCAGACGACTAAAGAAATTGCATTAGATAAATTCTAACTTAAACTTCCTCAATTTCACATAGAAATGGAAGCTAAATAAAATTTTTAATCAATTATTGTTTAAAACTAATTGATTTTTATGCTTTCAAATATCTTAAATACTTATGAAATTCTTTTATAAATAAAAATTAAATATATTTTAATTTAATATATATATATACATACACATATATATAAAATATTAAATATATATATATATTAATTTCGAAATTCACAATAAATATAAATTACATATGATGGTATTTATTTTGATAAATTTGAGATTCAATATAAACCATACAAATCTCTGTTAAAAAAAACAAATGGAACGGAATTTTTATGGAAGCGAAGTTCCACGGCCGCGACAGACTCCACAGTGGAGGGCGCGCTGCCCATGGGACAACGTCTCCTCCACGGTTCTGTGGAGGGCGCTGCCTTTTGGTAGCCGCTCCCCACAGAGCCGTGGTGGGTGTTGCCTCACTGCGGCCGCGCCCCCATAGTGGGAGCGGTAGGGTTGGGGTTTTAACCCTACCCTTCCAAACATAATTAATCCGAATTAAAATTTTGGATTCGTTTTTTGTAAAATAATACCCATTAAAATCCATGCGAAAATTTAACCATTTAAAGAAAAATAAATAAACAATTTTTCCCATACCCTATTTTGCCTATACGGCGATTTTGAATTACAAATCACTGTAAAAATTAAAATTCATTTGTAATATAAACTCATGTACAGGTTGCAAACATATATAGCACTGTAAATAAATAATAAACATTCTTACAAAACAAAACTAATTGCTCAAAAAAGGGCATTTGTAAATAAAATATATTCTTCATACAGATTTAATCATATGACATAGAGATTCTCAATTTGGGATTTCAATTTTACAACAATAATCATTTCACTCAAATTTAATTTCCCCATTTCTTTTCTACAATTTTCACAGAGGTTTCATCTAAAATTTGTTTTGAATTCCTTCTTTTGTTTAACCACATTCTTGAGGTTGTTCTACAAATTTAACAAAACTTTACTTTCTTGGAAATTCTTGCAGACAAATATCAATTATCAAAAGAAAGATTTTCTATAGACAATTGCCAAGAAGATGGGTTTTAAACAAACAGTTTCTTTTCAAAAACAAACAAACTGAAAATTACAAGGGAAATACCTGTTTCCTGTGTTTTGAAGATCCGATGGTTGGAGAGAATCTTCTGCCTGTAGAAGAATGCTTCTATTGCCTATAGCACACAATCCACCAAAGCTTCTCCAGAAAAAAAAAAACCCAAATCCACAGGAAAGCTATAACCAACACCAAGAACTTCCCACCAAAGGGATCTTCCACAAGTATACAATATTACTAAATAACATAAACAAAAATTTTTACAGAGCTCAAATATTTTTCCCGTGAAGAAATTGAATAGCCTCTTTGTTTTCCCCAGATCCAAAATAACCTCCGGCAAATTCCTCAACAAAAATCAATAAATGCAACTTGCACACATGTCGAGAAGTACAAAATATCTTTTAACCACTTCTCGGCAATCTTGCCTCTCAAGATTTGCATGAATTTATTTTATTTAATTTTCCGATTTTCAAATACAAAATTAATTTCCAAATTCAAATGCCATTTCCACAAATAATATTTAAATTTCAGTTTTTTTTAAAATTTATTTACACACATTTAAAGACAATTTTGATTTAATCAATTAATTTATTTAATTAAATAAATTTAATCTTTTAGGATCAGATTATTTAACCAAGCAAACTAATTAATTTATTAAATAACATGTAAAATTTATTTCAACATTTAAAAATTTAATTTAAATAACAATAAATTAAGAAATAATAAACTATTATAAAAATTAACCAAATTTTTCCTTTTCAAGCAAATAAACCAAATAGAATAAGAAAAGACAATCTATGACTCCAAACTAAACTGACGATGTACTATGACCGGGTTATAGACTAGACTAGGATAAACCATGCTACTACCTCCCAATCAACATTTCCGTTGAGTCTTGACACGCTCAGACCTGAGTAACCAGGTGGAGTCGATGTCATGTACCTGCAATCCTGCAACCAAGCAAATAACATGCATATACATATAATCCATTGTACAGGCACACCATGCGGAGAAATTCACGGACATCACAGGGCACTCGCAAGCGAGTGATGCGATTCCGTTCTCCACACCAATACACGTCACATAAGAATGACGAATTAAATAACAGTTAGTCCATCATAAACATATACATAGCAATAATCATCTGAAAGTAAACATCTACACTATATCAAAGCATGTCCAAAATCAGTAATCACCATACAATGTATCATCATGTCACAAAATAAATCCACTATCGCTCAAAATCAGCGATCCAAAATATCCAAACAAAGCACCAAAGTCTCACATTGTAAAAACATGCAACAGAAAACATAAGCATAAATGGAGGGGTACTACATGACCTATGATGCAAAAACAGTCTCAAAAGTGTGAACAAATGCATATTTAATGCAAGAAGAGACAATTACCTGAGTTCCCCATGGTGTTTTTATGCAAAAAATGTCAAAAGCTGACTGAAAACCAGTGTCAATGTCATTTTTTCCTATGTTTGCTCAAACCCTTGCGACAGAGCATCAGATTCTTCCAAGTGACCAAATGATGGTGTTTTTCCATTATTGGAATATTATCATTAGGATTTGACCCTATTATTTTCCATTCGATGGAATTTTTTATCCCTTATTTTAAAAACCAAACACATGATAAATATGATGGCGACGAACTTGTATTCTCCCTTAGGCATTTCATGCCTTATAAACTTTCCCATTTTGAAAGCTTTGCTAAGTCTTAATTATGTCATGTGTTATCACCTGGGCATTTTATGCCTTGTATTATTTTGACTTATGCTAAGGTGTACAATACATTGTGTTGCCATGAAACCCTTAAGTGATTCTTTTCTTTGCCAATACCATGGTGGAATATGCTTTCCAAGAGTCTTGGAGGTCGGCCTTATGAGCCAAGTGCTATTGATACTATATGCCTTTGCAAACCAATGAAGAATATGGTAAGTTGATGGTCAAATGCCTTAGAGGCTTTTTGGGAGCTTTTTCCATAACATTTGATGTTACATTTTATTCCATGTCTGAAAATATCATGTAAGTGATTTTAAAATCACTTTTATTGTGCCTTTTAATGCTAATGTAACATAGAAATATGGTGGGGCCCTTTGAATTATGTTCAATTGTAAAGTGTTTTGCTAAGTGGTGTTTTATAAATCACTTAACAAATTCACTATCTTTAATGCTTTAAAAGGCCATGTGTTTTCAAAAACACACATACTGCATGATGGAGAATATGGTCAAGTGTTGAAATAGGACCAATTATGACTTGCAGAGGTGTGGGAAGTGTGAGATGTTGTTTAGACTATTTTGGTGAAGAATAAGGCCAGTTGGAGGTATATTTGTCGCACTTTTGGGATGGCTATTGACTTAGCTTAGTTTTTCTCCATGTAGAGGGAATTTTAGAGACTTCTAGAAGGTTCTTTTGGAACCATTTCTGTTTTATTGGAGGATAATCTTCTAGAAGCACATGTGTGGGAGGTTTTGGTGGGTGTTGGTTAAGTATGTTCATTTTTGAATATTTTGGGAGTTATTTCCTTTTCAGCAGGAGGATAGCTACTATCTTGAAGCTGCATTGTAACTTAGACAGACTTAATATACAGTAAGCACTTTGATTTAATAAATTGGAGCATTGTTACCTTTTCTCTTCATGTTTTGTGGTGTGTTATTAATGGTTGATCAAATTTTTTTTGTGAAAAGTCATTTTCCTTACAACTTGTCCCATGTTTCATGCATCCATTTGACAGAAAATGTAGGTTTATAGGTTATAAACTATGTCGTTTAGTAGTGTTATTGATTGTGAAATCTGTCTTTTCCTTTTAGCAACACTATTATAGAGCTTTTTATAAATTATTGATGTGAATTGCATTGGATAGGGATTTTTGTCAGTTAGCTTTGAAATATTGATTTGAGTGTGCAAGGCTGTTAGCAGGTCTAAATTGTTTTGGTGTATCACTTTAGTTTCTTTCCAACATTAGGTTTATTTCATGCAAATCTTAACCTTATCTCAAAAATTCAATAGTTAAGTGATATCAAATGGGGAAGCCGACCCACAATCCGAAGGTCTGCTTTCAAATAGGTTACCCACAACCTAAAATCATTCCAATGTTGGTCCAAATCTGCTAAGTGCAATTGGAAAAGCTTAGCAAACAGGGTGTAGATTTGTCACAACAACATAAATAAGAAGAGAATGATAAATAAACAACATGCAATGTCATAAACTTACCAAGCCCTTGGTGTATAAATCTGAATATAAGCAATGTAGTGTTCCAGTGGATGGTTTGATGATGCTTAAAGTGCTTGAATGCTTGATAATTTCTTGGATGATTAAGTGAATGAATCCTTTAATGTATGAGGGTTAAAAAGAGAAGGAAAACCCTTTATTTATACTTGGCTTTACTAAATTTCCCAAAAATAACACATCACATACCAACCTCAAGGATAAGAGAATATAATCCCACTAGAAAATTAAAATTATTTTTATTTTTGTACAAAGTGGGACAAAGTCACCCTAGGTGGCAACTTGGTCCCACCAGGGAAATTTTACTAGGTGTCAGATATTAAAGTGCATTAAATGTTGTTTAACAAATATATTCTCAAAAATACACTTAAGTACATGGTTGGAAAGTGTATTAAGGGGCCATTTAAACATCACAAAGGGTGGAATTAGTGATGAAAATTCTAGAAAAGTGTGAGATTTTGTTACAACTCTTTACAACACTTTCAAATAAGACTCGGTAAGTGATAAAAAGAGGTTATTTAAGTGAATTATAATTAAAGGGTCCTAGAAAAGTGTGAAAGTGGGTTACAACACTTCATAACACTTTTACAGGACATCCTAGAAGTCTTAATGATTTTCAAGGGTCCAAGACCTAATGTGAATGTGTTGGCCACATTACAACATTAAATCTAGGCAAAATCAAGCCAAAATCCACTAGGAGGACCTAAACATGAGAAAAAGTAGAAGGGTTATTTTTCTTTTGTCCACAAATGTGAGAAATTTAAATATTACTTCCAAATTATAGTCCAACATTAACTTTATTGATCTCTTTTAATGACAATGTTTTTCTTAATTAAAGATATCAAGTTTCCACAATCCATCCTGTTGTTATAGTAATTTTTTTGTATTTGATTGTGTTTTTGTTTTTCATCAACATTTCGAGTCACCCTCTATGATTCATCATTAGGATAAGAGAGAGCTAAAGAGAAAAAATGAATTTTTATAGACCTAGACAAGCTAAAAAGAGAGAGGGAGGAGAGAGGGAAGGAAGACCAAAGTTCGAGGTCAAGGGATGACAAGACCAAAGAGGATAATCTTAATTTTTTTTTAATCTCTAATTGTAAATTTAGAGTAGTAATAAGATGTATATATAAAAATAATAATCTTAATGTTTACACATATAATAGAAATATTAAATTTTAAAAGTATGTTTCTAAATTGATAATGAAACAATAATTATCAAATTTTAAAAGTATGTTTCTAAATTGATAATGAAACAATATTCAAAATAATATTGTCAAAAAATATTATAAAAATAAAAATATTTATATTCTATCTTTTTAAAAATATTCTAAAATAATTTTTATTTTTATAATAAATATTATAAAATGATCTATCATCCCACAATAATGGGTTACACTTTTCAGTCAAACTTGACATTGAAACCAACGTTTTCATAAAAAACTTCACTTTCTGACACCTATAGTAGGTAAACTGTTAGGAATTTGAAAATGATATGAACTAGTGATTTATGAGATTTTTTCTGTAGATTTTAAATGTAGTTTTTTTTTAAAAATTTGAAATTAAATTGTAATTTTCTTTTGCATCTCCTTTGATAATTAGTTTTTAATAGTAAAAAACTTTTTTTAAAAGTGGTGTGTACTTCGACTCACATAACTTTTTTCTACAAAGGATAAATTTTGATTCATTTGAATTTAGGTTGGTAACACTAGTATCTAGTGCTTTCATTTTGTTTCATAACGTTTTGTTGAATATTTTTCTTTTAGTTAAGTTTTGAAGTCAAACCAATTACAATTTAGACATAGGTGCATTTCGACTTGCATAACTTTTTTGGTATGTATTGAAATTTATTTATTTTTTGTTGGAATGAGGACATCAATACCTAGTGCATATATATTTTTCAAAAAAATTCCTCAAATTTAATATTTTCGAGAATGATTTTTCATCGAACTTGATGTTCGGTGAAAAACCTATGTTTAGTAAAACAAAAATAAAGATAAAATTTATTAAATTTATAGTTGTTGGAAAGCATTTCAAGCACTATAGTCCTCCAACTTGGTTTATCAAGTTGACTCCATTTGCACCTCCTTCTCAAGCTTCGATAGTAAAAAAAATGCTTAAATTTTGAAATGGTGGAGGGGAAGGTGAAAAAAGGGGGGTTCATTCAAACTCTCCTCATTAGAAGGGGGATTCGAATGAATAACCCCTATATGGTGCAAGTGGGGGTTCATTAGAAGGGGTGGAGATGGGGAGGTTCAATCGAAGGGGGGTTCATTAGAAGTGGGAGGGGTTCATTCGAACCCCCTTCATTAGAAGGAGTAATCCATTTTTAAAAAAATCATGGGAATTTCTATTTTTTCTTCATGGAAAAAATTGTAACCCACTATTAAAACTACAAATTAGAATAGTATATTTTATTTCTATATTATAAATTTTTGAAATTTATTAAACAAGTGTCATATATAGAGTCTAATAAGTTTAAAAATTACAATATACATGATCTAAAATTGAAAAAAAAAATTCCAAAGACCATCAAGTTTTATGTTTGAACTCCAATTTTTTTTTTACAAATTCCTCAAATGTGCCAAATTATCAATAATTCATTCACATCCAATATCATAATACCTTGTGTGAGAGAAGTTAGAGATGTCATTTCTAATTTGGAACAATCTAGTTGATTTTTCATAGATTCCTTCAATGTTCCAAATTACAACTAATTCAATCACAACTAATATCTTCAACACCTAATCTTAGAGACTTTTTCATAATTAGAAAGGATGATAAAGACAATCTCCATGGATATTTCTTGGAATTTCCAGAGAAATTAAGGGCTATGTAGAAAAGTATTTCTAATTTGGTAATGTTAATAGAACATTTCAATTGATTTTTTTCAAGTTCTTTGAATGTATCAAATTGTCAATAATTCAATCATATTTGACATCTTCAACATGTAATCTTAGACTTTGTCATAGTTACGTGAGAAAAGTTGGTAATGATAAATGTTGTGATATGTTTTAATATTACTATATAATTTAAAGTCTATTGAGAAAAAATATTTCTAATGTGAAAACACTATTAAAATTTTGATAAATTCCTTGGACGTATCAAATTGCCAATAATTAAGTCATACTCAATATGTTTAGCACTTAATCTTGAATTTTGTCATAGCTATATAACAAAAGATAATAATGACAATGTCTATCTTCTTAAAATTGTTTTTAAAAAAATATTTTTTAATTTAGAAAAACTAAATAATAGAACAATCCTTTTAACAAATTCTTTAAATATATCAAATCGCAATAATTGAGTCACACTTAATCGCACCTAATATTTCAACATCTCATCCCATAGACTTTTTCACAGTTATGAATAAAATACAAGTGGTGTTGCTATTTCTTGGAGTTGTTGGAGAAATTAACTCAATCATGCCCGACATCTTCGTCACCAAATCGCAAAGACTTAGGAATCTTTCTCCATGATCAGAAATATGTGATTGTACTTGAATGATATTAGGGGAGAGGGCCCAATAGTCGTGCGGGGTCCAATAGTCGCGCACCCAATCGTAAATATAATACCCAATAGTCATTTATATAATGTCCAATAGTTGTGATTTGACTACCCATAATTAAACAAAATGTATGCTTTTGATCTAAAAAGCAACCAATCATGTGATACCACATCAGCGCTCAACTACTCATGATGTAATGCATGAGAATTTGTCTCACTATTTTTTGGGGCCGTTTTGGACACCTTGACAAAAACACATGCTGATGTGGCATCATATTTGATGATGTGGCCCTGAAACCTTAATTATAAGCAGAGAACTTGCCAAGTAAGCTGCTGTAAAAAATTGGGAGTGATTTGAAATTTCGACGTAGGATAATTAGAAGCGCAAAGTTAGGGTGCATGACTACTAGGCCCTCTCCCCTATATTAAAATAAAGTCATGAAATTAAATTGTAGAAAAGTACATTTGACCATGCTATCATCTGTCAATCAACTCCGAGAATGAGTGAACTTGACCAAGTAACGCGAGAAGGGGAGAATAGTTGTACCTACGCAGAGAAAGTTGACCAAGGAAGATCTGCAGTAGGTACGTCGACGATGTGTGGAAGGTCAATTAGGAAAAATTTGGTTTTTTTTTTTTATAAATATTGTAGTACATGAGGTCAATTGGTAGGTCATTTAAATTTTTAATCTTTTGTCTTTTTCTGATCTTACTTCACCTCTTCCATCTTTTCATTTCATAGATATGCATGTTTGGTGAAAACAATTCAATTAATTTAGATTCTATATAATATAAATTCATTATAGATAATAAGTAGTATAGATTTATATAGTATAAATTCAACTAACATACAAATTTAATACAATATGCTATATATAATATAAATCTAATAATACTGTAATACCCCTCATACTGTTTAGACTTATTATTTTTTGTGCTTTGGTTGGATACTATGATGATACTATTATTGTTGATTTGGTTAGTTAGACATTTGATGATGCTATTATTCCATTAGTGGACATGATTATTTCATATGACATTGTGGTTGGTGATGTTAGTTGATTTTCAGAATTATATTATGATGCAATGATTTAATGAATTATGTCATGAGATGAATTGTTAGTTTAGAAATGTTATTTTATCAGTTATATTATAATTGTTAGGATAGAGGTGATGAAAGACAGTGTAGCATCACTCGCTTGCGAGTGCTCTGTTACGCTGCGATTCCTTCTCACAATGTAATGCTTCGATCTAATGCTTTGATTTTATCTATATATGTATGCACATGTACACAACTTCGTTTGTATGCAGGTATTATAGGTACAAGTTTCGATTCCACCTATTTCGGTAGGACAGGGCGAGCACCAATAGCCCAATGGTTAAATGTTGAAACAGAGGTGACGATGAAGTCATCCCGTCCCATGATGTCAGACCGTCTTGTTTGATTGGTATTGTTCATTTTTGTAATTGTCGTTAATTGTGGTTTGTGTTTTGTGTTTTGTCATATTCTAATTAATGTTGGTACTTTATATGTTGTGGTGTATTCGATTTAAATGATGAAAATAATTGTTTATTTTAATGTTACATTAAATTGTATTTAAATATTTAAATTATTTATTTATCTTTAAAAAGTCGTGAGTTTAATTGTGTGATTATTATAATATTAAATTGTGTTATTTATTTTAATTAATTATCTGGTTGAGGATAATTATTAGAATAAATTATTTAAATTAAACAGATAATGTGATGTGCAAGTAAAGTGGTAAAAATAGAAATTAAAACAATAAAACAAATAAAAGACTGAAAAAGTTGTGAGAACAAATAAGAATACAGATCTGATTAAAAAGCTGATTTTTAAAGAATTATTTTCTTTTATTTTTGATTTTTAGAGTTTTTTGGAAGAAATGGAGAATATCTTTTATTTAATTAAGAATTTTGTGAGTTTTCTCACACACAGAAGATCAGGGATACAGAAGTTGCACAAGTTATTGATTATGTATTTTTGAATCTGAAGAGAATGTTTTTCAATATTTTGCTATAATTTTGAGGAGAGTTCTAGAAAGGGATTGGGGAATCTGTTACTGGTTATTTTGGAGTCTTCTGAACAAAGGATCAGGTTTGAGATTTGAGCACGGTGACTCAGAAGAGATTCGAAGCAGGAAGGAGGAGCTCTTCGTAAAGGCCGTCAGGAACCAGCTTCATCAGATTCTCGAGAGCGCAGGACTACAGGTTCCACTCTCTTATCTTAATGGTTTTAAATCTGTGAAAGAAATAAAGAGGTGTTTTAGAATCAATCTTTGTTTTAAAATAAAAAGAATCTATCTGTGATTTAAATTTAAATGATTTCTTTGAGATTAGAAAATGAATAAACAAATAGGTTTTCCTTTGAAAAGAAAATTCATGTTGAGATTAGAAATAATGTTTTGCAAGCAAACTGAAAAGAAACTCTTTCGAATTCCGTATGAATATGCCCAATTTCTCTCTCTTATTTTTACTGAGGAAAAGATCAATCTTTGTATTTTAATAAATTTGAAATTTTATTTTTGTGATTATCTTTAATATGTATTTTAAATAAGTGATATTCTGTATTTTATACAAAAGATTGAATTATCTGTGTTTATATAACCTTATATATAGATTTATGTATATTCATTGAAAAATATATATATTAAATATATATATATATATAGTGAGATTTCGTATATATATATATATATCTTGTATTTCTTTTATTGAAATCGTTTTGTTTTGTTTTAAACATTTCTTTAAATTGGGATTTTCGAAATCCATGTTCTGTAGGGCGAATGAATTTTATTTTTGTTTTTCGTGCTTATTATTGAAAATTAAATGAAATATAAAAAAGGGGAAATCAAAATTTTATTTAAATAAAAGTTTTTTGTATATGGGGTTGGGAGGGCGTCTACCCCAATGGCATGGGGCACGTCGATGATTTGCTAAGATGGGGGCTGCGTCTGGCAGGGGGGCTGCGATCCCCACTTGGCATTTAATGTTTTTTTAATTTTATTTTATTTATTTATTTATTTTATATATATTTTTATATATATATATTATATATAATTATATATATATATTTACAAATATATGTATATATATATAATTATATATAAATATATATATATTAAATAGATAAATATTTATATTGATGTAAAATAAATATATATATATATATACATACAAATATATGTATATAATATATATATATATATATGCGTAATTATATTATAAATTGAAATGGTTTTTCTTGATGTTTAAATTGTGAAATTAAGTGAACTGTATTTAAGAATGAAAGTAATAATTGTGTTGGATTATCGTTGAATTTTATATTGTCATGGAGAAAATTTGGAGATTGTTATTTTTCGTCTTAGTTTTATTGTGTTAACTTTTAAATTGATGTGGGAACCTTGTTGTCTTTTTTATGAACCCAATTATGGTTGGGGTGAACCTTAGTTCCAGAGGCATGTATTAGTCTTTGAATGTTATTCTTGTTTTGGTTAAACTCTTGAAGTTGATATTTGTTGCTTTTATGTTTGGAAGGGTTGTACGGGGTTGTTGAGTTTTGTTTATGAATTATCGCGAGATGAGGAATGCCTCGCATGGTTGGTCTTGAGATTATTTGCTTTATCTGTTTTGGTACAACCCTTGCCTTATTTTAGTTTGTGTTAGGGGTCATAGGGAGAGTGGATCTTCGTGGGCGCCGGCGCCTCGGAAGGAGGAAGAGCTCAGGGGAACCCACGTAAGAGTAGTTAAACAAGTGATAACCTAAAAATAGAAGTTAGGGGGATGGGTAGTAAAACACACAAGATAATAAACATTGGATTCCTCATCTATGCATTAGGGCTACCATAGACTAATGATAGACTGAGTAGGCCGTGGTCGGAAAAGTCATAATCTCGTCTTCATGAGAGGTTATCGACTCCACATGAGCTACCCTATGGTGTCGGCGCTTCAAGTAGGAGGAAGGGCTAGGGGATCCATAGATGGGTGTTGACGCCTCAGTTGGAGGAAGTGCCAGGGGATCCCATAAGAGCTATGCGATGACACTCCCCGCTAGACACCCTTGTTCTTGTTTCTTGTCACCTCTGGATATTGTATCTTTATGTTGATTCTGATTCTTATGAATTTGGTTTATGATTGCTATTTTAGTTACTTGTGTAATTGGTGATACTTTGTTTAATTGTGATGAGTTTCATAGTTTTAACTTATTATGTGTTTTTGTGATCATTGATGGTTGTTCATTGTATGCCTTGAGTTGTACTTATTTTTGTACTATGTGGTTGTTGAGTTGGTTTGACATTCATGGTTGGGTTCTCTTCCTCGTCACCTCTGAGCATGGGGGGTGAGTTACTTGTAATTCACATGGTTGGGTGGAACGTGCTCCGCACCCATTGGGTTCCCCATCAGCATCCTGTCTTCTCAGCATTTTCGCAGTTGGAGTTTTACCAGTATTCACTTTGTATTTCTGATTTCATTGATCTTGTATCAGTCCCCATGTTGGGAAATTTAATGTAATTCATTTATCAAGAGATTGTAATGTAACATTAAAACGATGATGTAATAGTTAGGATTATTTGTATCTTTATTAAGAGTTTTATTATGGATGTATTATGTGATGTTTATTATTTTCGCATCATGGTTATTGGATGTATCCTTATTCATGGTTATTATAAAATAAATGGTTATGTTGTAATCTTTATCTTTATTTTCATTTAGTTGTTGCGATGTAACCTCGCGTGCCCTAGAGAAATAAGTGTGTTAATGTTATGTAATGTGTTATGCGATTATGGTTTAATGTATTTGCATGTTTAATTTAATTGTTTTTTAAAAAAAAATTATTTGCGTGTGTGTGTGTTCTCTGGGGTTTGCGCGACGGGCGTTACAAATACAATATATGTTAAATTTATATATAATAGATGTTAAATCTATGATTGAATTTTATTTGTCTTTAAAATTAAACTTTCAAACTCTATATTAAAAATTTCTATTATTTTAAAACAGCATTTGTAATTATTTAATTTAATCACATAATTAATCAATATGTGATTTCATAAAAATTAAAGGTTCATAAAAGTTTATAGTTTATTATTACTAAAAATGGGAGAGAATATGTTAAAATCAATATTTTTAAAAAAAGTATACTTGTATTTAAATAATTATGTACTCTCTTTCCAAATTAAAGCTTCTTGCAATTTGATCATAATCTAGCAACTACAAAATAATTTGTAAGGAGGAATATAATTATTATAGATGAAGAATCGATAAAATAATTTTAAAATAATTAATGCATTTACAGTATACGGGTTACCATATTAAATAAATAAAGATGCGTTAATAAATGGGGGAAAATGGTGATGAAAGTGATAGTTGTCATGATTTGGCATTAGCCACCTAGATTAAATGAATGGTCATCCATACCCGTTGTGTAAGCTTGAGACGTTGATTTAAAGATTTTGTCAAAGACACTCCATAGAGGGGTATGTGTAGGATCATCATGGAAAAATTAGGCCCTTAAGTGGCAAAAAATTTAGAAACATCAGAGTTAAGAAATTTGACGTAAAAATTTATATAAGTTTTCTATATTATTTCAAAAATGTGTAAGAATAAAATATGTAGAAAATTGAATGTAGTTTCTAAACTATTAAGATTATTTAAAAAGAAAAAAAAATTATTTGGTGAAAATTTGAAATTTCAATGTAGTAGTACTTAAATTTCAGGGAAAAAATAAGAAGTAGGTGTCTGTCTGACCACCCTAACCACAATAAAATGATAATATTTTTTTATAATATTTTAGATATAAGTAGAGGACTCATGTTCTGATGTGATGCATAATTTTTTGGATTTTTTTTCCAAGTAAATAATTAATTGTGAATTTTTTATTACAAATTTTAAAAAATATAAAAACTCGTATGTCTGGCCACCTTAACTTGGTCAAGACTTCATGAAATTCAATTTTTCTTTTTTTAATCATATAGTATATGAAGCATAGAATGTGTCACATGTTTTGGATTCAAAAAATGTGATACTGTTTGAAAGCTATAGATGTTTTTCAATCAGCCTATCGATCATACTTTAGTTGTAATTTAAATAGAAAATTAATAATAATTATTTATTAAATTCAAAGTAAAGCATAATTTATATTGGTGGAAAGCTAAGAATATCCTTTAAGGGTTAGCTTGGAGAAAGTTATTTGTCTATTTTCTATAGATTTGACTTCAACAACCTGACAAGTAGACACTTCTAGATCTGATGTTGTAGAGTTGTCTCCTAGTTTTTCAAAGCCAAACATACCAAAGCAAAAGCAAAAAACTATGTCACACTTTCAGCCAAATAAAGTAATCTGGTCGGATTACTTTCGGCCGACCCATTTTCGGCCGATAGGGTTTCGGTCGAATCCATGGGGCAGTGACATGGTGCCTATGTGTCTCCACCTTTTCAGTCGAGTTGCTTTTGGCTGAAACTTTCTCAGCTAAAAATGTGTCGATCAAACGTATCGAAATAAAATAAATAAAAAAACAGGCCAACCATTTTGAATTCTTGGGCGAAAGGGTTGAGGGCGAGAGCTTGTCAATCGAGGTCAACACCAACAACAACCATATTTACCGAGGTTTCATCCAGGCTCAATTTTTGGATTGTTTTATTCATGTTCTGTGTGTTCTATCTTCTTTGGGAGTTTTATTCGATGTATTTTAGGTTAGGGTTTCATTGAAATGTCAAAAGAAATTTTTCTTAGTGATTTTATTGGTGGAAATATATGAAAGTTTGTGTTGTTTGTGATAATGATGAAGGAAATACATAGATTTGGTTGTGATGTTCGGAACATTATTATATTTTCATGTTTAAAAAGTTTTCTCTAGTGTTCTAATAATTTGGGGTTTTGTGAGAAAAGTGACCTAATTGCCAAATTCATAAGCTCAGTCGCAAAGCACACAAAAACACTTCCATGAGATTTACTTAATGGAAAAAATCTCATGGAAAAAGACAATATACTTAATATGGGAGAAGTGAGGGACTGCCTCAACTGATCCAAACATTATCATACTTAGTTTAACCATGTTAGTCCTCTTCACAGACCAATTTTAACCTATAAATCAAAAGCAACAGAGCTCTAACATTCTATACATAGATTACTTAAAAATAAACATACCAATACAAATATGCAGAATTTATAGGTGTTTGAATGTATATTGAAAAATCAAACATACATGTATATACATGTACACATGCACTCCCACATACATACATGTGTACATACATACATACACATAAATGTATATATATGTACATACATAAATGTATTGAAAGTCTCAGATTTGGAGTTGTCAAATTTAGATTATGTTATCTATGTTGTTGCAAACAATGAAATTGGTTTCCAACTTGTTGTTTTATCTATTTACACTTTAGAATAGATCTGTTTTATATGTTTGATTTTCTCAAATATACATTCAAACACCTTCAAACACCTTATGTATATTGAATGTATATAGACTGTTTTAGCTATTTGATTTTTAAAGCATATATAGGAGTCATCAGAGAGAAGGCAAGTGCAAACAATGAAATTCGTTTCGAGCCTATTGTTTTATCTATTTACGCTTTAGAATAGATCTATTTTATCTATTTGATTTTCTGAAATATTTGGGCTTCATAACATACCAATTTTACTCATTGGCTATGCTTTGGACTATCACCATTATTAAGTATGAGTTGATGATCAAAGAGATTCCCTATTAGTGTGAAATCCAAACCAATTATCATTTCTTGCAACAAAAAAATTCGAAAACATGCAACTAGAAATTGTCAAGAGCAAAGTGCCAATCCTTGAAAATCCTAATAACCATCAGAAATGACCATACATGAACATATAGCATGATCTAATTAAGAATGAAAAAAAATTAAAGATGAAAGTGACTAGTCTACAATAAGACTTAATAGGACTGTAATATCTAAAGATGTTGTCTTACAACACATCTTCATCAAAGATGCAGTTCCAACATAAATCAAAGCCAAACATACCAAAGCAAAAGCAAAAAACTATGTCACACTTTCAGCCAAATAAAGTAATCTGGTCGGATTACTTTCGGCCGACCCATTTTCGGCCGATAGGGTTTCGGTCGAATCCATGGGGCAGTGACATGGTGCCTATGTGTCTCCACCTTTTCAGTCGAGTTGCTTTTGGCTGAAACTTTCTCAGCTAAAAATGTGTCGATCAAACGTATCGAAATAAAATAAATAAAAAAACAGGCCAACCATTTTGAATTCTTGGGCGAAAGGGTTGAGGGCGAGAGCTTGTCAATCGAGGTCAACACCAACAACAACCATATTTACCGAGGTTTCATCCAGGCTCAATTTTTGGATTGTTTTATTCATGTTCTGTGTGTTCTATCTTCTTTGGGAGTTTTATTCGATGTATTTTAGGTTAGGGTTTCATTGAAATGTCAAAAGAAATTTTTCTTAGTGATTTTATTGGTGGAAATATATGAAAGTTTGTGTTGTTTGTGATAATGATGAAGGAAATACATAGATTTGGTTGTGATGTTCGGAACATTATTATATTTTCATGTTTAAAAAGTTTTCTCTAGTGTTCTAATAATTTGGGGTTTTGTGAGAAAAGTGACCTAATTGCCAAATTCATAAGCTCAGTCGCAAAGCACACAAAAACACTTCCATGAGATTTACTTAATGGAAAAAATCTCATGGAAAAAGACAATATACTTAATATGGGAGAAGTGAGGGACTGCCTCAACTGATCCAAACATTATCATACTTAGTTTAACCATGTTAGTCCTCTTCACAGACCAATTTTAACCTATAAATCAAAAGCAACAGAGCTCTAACATTCTATACATAGATTACTTAAAAATAAACATACCAATACAAATATGCAGAATTTATAGGTGTTTGAATGTATATTGAAAAATCAAACATACATGTATATACATGTACACATGCACTCCCACATACATACATGTGTACATACATACATACACATAAATGTATATATATGTACATACATAAATGTATTGAAAGTCTCAGATTTGGAGTTGTCAAATTTAGATTATGTTATCTATGTTGTTGCAAACAATGAAATTGGTTTCCAACTTGTTGTTTTATCTATTTACACTTTAGAATAGATCTGTTTTATATGTTTGATTTTCTCAAATATACATTCAAACACCTTCAAACACCTTATGTATATTGAATGTATATAGACTGTTTTAGCTATTTGATTTTTAAAGCATATATAGGAGTCATCAGAGAGAAGGCAAGTGCAAACAATGAAATTCGTTTCGAGCCTATTGTTTTATCTATTTACGCTTTAGAATAGATCTATTTTATCTATTTGATTTTCTGAAATATTTGGGCTTCATAACATACCAATTTTACTCATTGGCTATGCTTTGGACTATCACCATTATTAAGTATGAGTTGATGATCAAAGAGATTCCCTATTAGTGTGAAATCCAAACCAATTATCATTTCTTGCAACAAAAAAATTCGAAAACATGCAACTAGAAATTGTCAAGAGCAAAGTGCCAATCCTTGAAAATCCTAATAACCATCAGAAATGACCATACATGAACATATAGCATGATCTAATTAAGAATGAAAAAAAATTAAAGATGAAAGTGAAAAAAAAAAATTATACTTCATTGTATATACACATATTGTTAGAGCACAACATATAAACTATATTGACTATAAGACTTAATAGGCTGGAAATTAATCTCAAAAAATCAACAGAAGTAAGACTTCTCCATCAATAGTTGAAAATGCTAAAAGCTCTTTCCCATAACAGTGGTTATAAAACAATGTTCTGAAATAGAACCTACAAACTATCACAGGAAATGCAGTTATTGTAAGTCAAAAGAAATAACAAATGAGACAATGCATTCTAGCTCCCAATTTCAAAGACAACCAATCTCCTATGTAGAGGTGCTAGTTCGATCAAATCACACAATTTCAATCAATCATCCCCTAATCTAATTAGTCTCAACTGCTCATAAACAAGGAAACCATTTCTAAAAATAACAAATCTTTGCTTTGCCATAAAGCTATCTATGAATTCTTGTAAAAAATCCATGTATAGCCTCTACATGGTTTTATTTTTTCTAGTTCCCTAAATAAACTAAACAATGCATCTTACTAAACTTGGAAAAAATTTCTCCCTTTATTTGTGTTATATATCTTATCTTTATATCATGAAGACTTATTCTTTATTTTCATGTCTATGTCTCTAATATCCTTTATTTGAATGTATACTAGCTCCAATATCCTTCATTCTTTTTTGCATGGATATCAAGTTCATATTTAATTCTTATTTTGACACTAATTGTGAGATGTGTGGGGCTCATTATAATTCTTCCCTACCTGAATTGAGACCATTGTAAATAGTTAAGGTAGATCTTTTGATTGCACCAAATATTCTATAAGCATTCAAATCCTTAGCCTTTATCTCTATCCTAAGGTCATCTATCTTCAAGACAAATACCCGATTGGCTCATAGCTGAAATGATATATCCTTCATCTACTCATCAAATTACATTGAAAAACATGATAGAATTTGTTGGCTTGTCAATTTTCACTGTAAAACCACTTCTTTTATATTTTCAAACAAATGGATGATAGAATCTATCGGTCCATTAGATTTATTCGTATGATCGCATTAAACTCTTGTACATCTAAACTCTTGGCCTCATTTACATGTTGTAATACCCCCATGTTGCCAATACTATTTGCTACTATTGGTTACTCTTGTGTGTTAGTGTGATATTAGTTTGTGATGGTGACTAGTTCACCGACTTGGTGTGTGTGGATGCATAGTTTAGTTGATTGCTACATTTGACATTATTATTATGAATTGCGATACTTTATGTGGTGTTTAGGTAATTTGATTATGCAATGGTTGTTCCTTAATATTATATATGTCGATGTTGTGATTCTATGATGTTTAATTTGGTTTCAGTAATACATTATAATGCAACAATTTAGTAATTAGTTTATGATGTGATTAGTAGTTAACAATTTTATTTCATATTTGATATTGTAATTGCTAGTATAGCTTAGGTGAGAGGACAGTGTAGCACCAATCATTCGCGAGTGCCCTGCTACACTGCAATTCCTTCTCACGATATCATGTTTTCGATTATATATATGTGTTACTTGGTGTTAATTTGTATGCAGGATTTGCAAGAATAAGTCTCGATTCCACATGCTTCGGCAAGACAGGGCAAGCATTAAATTAACCCAATGGGTACAATGTTGAAAAAAGGGAGTTGATTAGGAAGTGTCCCCGTCCCAAGTCCGTCGTTTTGTTGTGAGTTTTTGTTCCTTTTCATTGTGTAGTTTGATTGTTGATTAATTATTGTATTTATGGTTAGTGGTCATTTAATTAATCTTATTTTATAAGATTAATTAATGATGTCTTGTTGTTTTAATTAATTGTAAGTTAGTTACATGTTGAATTTTAAATATATTGCAAAATTAAAAAGTTATTTAATTAATTAATAGTGTAAGAAATTAATTGAATAAATATTGAGGATGATAATTAAATATTATCTTTTTCTTAATATTAAATTAGAAAATCTTGTGTGGATAATATCTTGAGAAAATAATTAATTTTTTAATTAAAAATGTAGATAAGTGTGTGCTTTTAAAAGTCGGAAAAGGACCAATGAGTGAGGAGGATTTTTGAGCAAAAAGATGAAGAGCTTTTATTGATTTTTATTTATTTTTATTGAAAAGAGTTTTGGACACACAGAAGGTTTGGCTGGATTTTTGTCTGTAAGAGAAACAGAGAAAAATAATTTGTTTTTGGTGCTTTTGAGTAAAAGAATTGTTTTGAAGAAGGATAGATTTAAAAGAGAGTTGTAGGTAGGAAACTGGGAAGAGGCTATAGAGGGGATTCTACATCGAATGAAGGACTCCAGGTTCCCTTAAATCTATTGTTGCTCTTCTTTTTGAATTTGTGAATAAAATTTTGTCTGCCATGTTTTGAAAATAAACTTCTCTACTTTTGGGAAAGTATTTGTGATTGAAAAGTGGTTTGGTATTAAACCCCTGATTTTTCGGTAGGAAACCTTAATAAAGTCTTGCTCTATTTATTTTGGGTTTTGGTGAAGATCGATCTATTGATCATATTGGTGATTTTTGTATTTTATTCTAGCCAGATATATATATATATATATTAAATACTTTATCTTCTTGTAAATAATATATTTTTACATATGTTCTAAGAATTTGTGCTTGCAAATTTAAAGAAAATCTACATATAAAAAAAAAGATTGAAAGGAAAATTGTTTTAAATTAAAAATAATAATTATATAAATAATGTATTGATCAGTTTTTCGAAATGGTTTTATAAAATAAATTTGTTTAAGGAAATTCTTGCTTTGAATTTCGTGTTTTATTGAAAATGAAATTTTAAAATAAAATTAAATTTAAATATGAATTGAAGTTTTATTGGGGCGCGTGGGTGGTCGGCCTAGGCTGTACCTCCCACGAGCCTGTGGCTAGCTGTATGCAACCACCACCAGCCGCGCATAGCAACTGAGGCTGCTGGGTGCAGCCCGGTGGGGGCTGCTTACTGCATCCTTGACACTCTGTGGTACGTAGTACCACAGGCAGTGGTTATTAAATGTTTTTTTAAAATAAAATTAAATTCGTTTTTATGTATTTTTTATGCTATTTAAAATTTGACTTATATTTTATTTATATATATATGTATATATATTAATATATATATATATAAATATATATATATATATATTTTAGGATAATTTTTACAATGTGATTTAAATAGGTGATTATAATATATATTATATATATGTACATATGTATATACACGTTAAAAGTGTATATATATGTGTAATATCCCTCATGTTGCTGCTTGTTCTTGACATTCTCTATGGTTTTGTTTGACACATTGTGGTTGTTGATGATATTGTTGTTATTATGTTGTGGTAGCTTAGATTGTTACTGATTATACTACTCTTATGATGCCATGGATATTATAGTGACATTTTTATTGCAATTGTTTTGATGGGTTAATTGGAATGCAGTAGACTAGAGAATAGTAATTGATGATATTGATGCAAATTAATGTAATTTTATAATGCGATAGATGATGATATGATTTGGTGAGGGGACAGGTAGCATCACTCGTTCGCGAGCGCCCTGCTACACTGCAAATCCTTCTCACGATGCTTTGTAATTGATTATATGTATGTATGTTGTATATCATCTTGTTGGATGTAGGCTTTGCAGGAATAAGACTCGATTCCACCTATTTTGATAGGTCTGGGCGAGCATTGAACCAACCTAATGGCAGGAAGTTGAACAAAGGTGACATGGAAGTAACTTCGTTCCAAGTTGTCAACTGTCTTGTACCTTTTTGGTTTGTGCATAGCCATTTTGTTGTTACGTTGGTCTTTACATGTGATTGTGATTTTATGACTTATCTAATATGGTGTATGGTTTTATGTTGTGATTTAAATAATTAAACAAATAATAAAATAAAAACATTAAATAATAAATAAATAAAGCAATAGATAAATATTAGTAGTAGTTGTAAAAATATTAAATTTATTTTGAATCTTACAAATGGTTGATTTTAATTATTTTAATGTGCAAGTAATTATTGTGGAGATGATAAATATATAAACAAATAAAAGTTCAATTTTGTGGATTTAAATCTATTTAATTTTTAATCAAATGCATGATAAAAGAAAATGAAATGTAAATGCATGAAAAAGGAAACAAAAGGAATTAAATGATTAATAATTATTTTGATTTATTTCTCGAAGTGACTTTTGGTATTCACGGGAAGAGGAAATTGAAAATTTGTTCTGGGTATTGATTTTATTAAGGGGTTTTCCTTGTTGAGGGAAGGGATTGTTCGGATTCTGGAGAAATTTTGCATTCACCCATTTTCCGTCATTGTATTCTTGTTCTATTTTCTGGAGAAATTAAGAGGAAGAAGGCTCGATTGGAGGGAAGATTTGGATCTGTTGCTGGAAACAATTGGTAGCAAAGGTTCAGCTCTGCAAAAGGGATAAGGCTTCCACAGATTCTCTACAGGCACAGGACGCCAGGTTCTTTCTTATTTTTAATTATTTACTTTTTGTAGTATCAAATGAAATAAAATTTTGTTCTCTGTGTATGAGATTTTCTTCTAGGGTTTGAAATCAAATGTGTGGGGAAAGAAAATCTTCAGGGTTTTTAGAAATGTATTGGACTATTGTTTAATCAAAGGAAATTTAACTGGGATCAGGATTGTTGCTTGTTAAAATGATTTTTTTTTTTTTTAGGTTTTGGACTGTTGAAATAAAATTTTGATTGAATTCTGGAAATGAACAGTATTACTATAGCTTCGTTGTAAAAAAAATATATATGTATAAAGAACAATTTCCTTACAATGAATTTCTAGGTTGTTATATTCTTGTTTATATATTTTACAAAACATTTTTTTTATATATAAACATACCCAGTAAATTGTACAGTGTTTATCATTCTCTATTTTAGAAATATTCAAATTACAGTATATATATATGTATATATATATATATTAGATATATATATACACATATATTTATATACATATATAAATGTTGAATGAAAATTTAATTCTTAAGTGTTCGAATTTTGCCGAATTTCCGTCGGCTTCATTGTATTTTGTTTGATATTAATAAACCACAGACTGGGTGTTGGTTCAGCCTCGGTCGTACCCACCACCTAGCCAACCCTGTACCGTGTGACAATCTGCGAACTGTCCACGGCAGTCCTTTGGACTGCCATGAACAGTCCGTAGACTGTCCGCGATCGGGCATTTTCTTCCGTGCTTTTGTATGGGATTTATTTCCCATTCGAAATGGTATATGTTTATTGTTGTTAAAACGAAAATTCTATATAACTTTTAATGTGCAGGTATACTTTTATAAATATATATGTATATATATATATTTATATTTATATATATTCATTAATTCATTTAATTAGATTTCACTAATTTAACTGTTAAATTTATCAATTAATTATGTCTGAAATTAGTTTGTTTATTTTTCTAGTATGAACAAAACAAAATTTTATTATAGTGAAAATATGAAAATAGAAAGGAATTTTTTATTAATTTGTTAAATTATGAATTTTGATAGGATAATCTAGTAAAAACGCAATTTATGAATATATGTCAACATTGATTATTTAATTCTTGTTTTTTTAGTGTGAATATTGTGGAAATGGAATTTATTTTGGAATTAAATAAGTTATCTTATTATGAAGTTGAGTCTTGTAGACTTGTTGGGTTCGGGACATTGTTAGTTCACTGATGTGGAAACCCTGTTAACTTGTGAAAGTATTTTGAAACTGTAGTCTTCTAGAGGATTGTGATTTTTCTTGAATTTATACCTTTTCATCTTGAGTTTCTGATAAGTAATGTATTACAAATGGGGTGTACCGAGTTGTGAGATTTTGTTATGGTATTTAATTTGCAAGATGGGTTATGCCTCGTGTATTATTTTTGTTGTTGCATTTTGATGTTTATGTTTGGAATGGTACAACCCCTGTTTCTTTTTTGTTTTGGTTGGGTCTCTAGGGAGAGTGGCTCCTTGTGGGGGCCAGCGCCCCGCTTAAGGGGAAGGGCACAGGATAACCCACGAGTGAGTTATTAATCAAGTGAAAACCTAATAATTAACTTAGGAAGGTTGGGTAGTAATATCATTATAAGATTTAAAAATGGATGCCTCGTCTTCATTAAGGCTTCCGCAGACTAATGGAAGGCTGAGAAGGCCATGGTCGGCAAGGTCGTGACCTCATCTTCATGAGAGGTTTACGGCTCCGCATGAGTCACCCTATGGACCGGCGCCTCCAGTTGGGAGGAAGGGCACAGGATAGCCATAGATGGGACCGACGCCTCCAGTTGGGAGGAAGAGCACAGGATAGCCCATGTAGGACTATGCGATGACACTCTCCCCTAGTTGCCCATGTGTTTTACCTTATTGTGTTCCTCTGGGAGTAGGTTATGGGAGTTGGTTTAGATTGTTGATAAATGGATTTATATTGATTTATGATTATTGCCTTAATACATCTTTGGTATACTTTGTGGTCTTGTATGATCTCATTGATATTTATGACCTTTTACTTTTATGGTACTGTGTTATGATGTTATTGTTTTGTTTCATTGCAATTTGGAGTATTGTGTTATGGTTCTATGTTTGGTACTTCTTGTATGTTTTTACATCGATTCTTGTCAGTTGACAATCTTGTTCGGAGTTACTTCTCTGTCACCTCTTAGCACGGGGGTGGTCAGGTGTAACGTGCTCCGCACACCATTGGGTTTCCCATCAGCGTTCGTCGGCCAGTCTCATCCAGTTGAAGATTTGTACCAGTTGATCTCTATGTATTTTGATAACCTTGTATATTATATTCATCCCACAAGATTGGGAATCATGATGTAAATTATGGTTATGGATATGTTGTATATTTAAAAGATGATGTAATGTAAATATCAACCTTGTATCCTTATTTGGTTATGTGATTCCTCATGGTTTTATCTTATGATGGAATCTATGTATATATATCTAAACTTGTCGTTGATAGTTCCTTTGTTGTTAGAAAGGTATCTTATGTGTTGGTGCTTTGTAATGTTTAATTCAATGTGACCTCATGTGCCCCAAAGAACATAGTTGGTTATGTTATTTGTATTGTAATGAAGTTCATGTTCATGTACATGATTATTTAATATTTGGTATAATGATTATTTGTTTTACTTTTAAAAAAAAAAAAATTGTTGTTTTATTGGTTGTTCTTTGGGGCTTGCACGGCGGGCGTTACAACTTGGTATCAGAGCCAAGGTTGCAAACACTGGGTCTTTGGGTAGTATTGTCCATTAGGCAGACCTTTGTGGTTTGGCTCTTGAGCTCATATGTACCTTTGTCTTGTGGTGCAGAAGCATGCCTAGAGGCAGAGGTAGAGGTAGGGGTAGAGGCCGAGGAAGAGGCCGAGGTGGTGGCCGTGGAGCCAACCAACCAAGTTCGTCATCGCCAAGTTCTCACGGTCTTGAGCCTGAGGAGCAACAGAATTCTCAGAACAATCCGTCGGGTGGTGGACAGAACCCAGAACAGTCGGGGTTGGATGGTCAGTTGTAGCATCTTCTGGGTGAGCTTCTTGATAGATTGGGTCCTAGACCGGACGGGGATCAGCGGGTTGAAAGAGAAAGAGAAAGGTCTCCAAGGCATAGGGGAGCTTCAGTTGAGCAGGATGCATTATTAGCAGGTCATATGAGGGATTGGATGAGAGCTCATCCACCTACCTTCGATGGCTCTGGAGGAGGATTAGAAGCCAAAACATGGTTATTTGATTTGGGCCGATGCTTCGCAATGCACCCCTATGGTAGTAATATCAAGGCTCGATGTGCTGTTATGCATTTGCGGGGTTTCATGTCCACTTGGTGGCAGCTAGAGGAACAGAAGTTGCATATGGATATCAGTATGGTCACTTGGGAGTTTTTCTTGGAAAGGTTCAGGGCTCGCTTCCTCTCAGATCATTGGAGGCAGCGTAGGGCAGATGAATTCCACGATCTTAAGAAAATGGCAATGTCAGTAGAACAGTATGAGCGACGCTTCTATGAACTGAAACAGTATGCAGGGATTAGTCATGATGAAGGGATGTTGGTACAGCATTTTGTTCGAGGTTTGAACGCTCGCATTAGTGGTGGCGTACAAGTCTTCAAACCTAAGACAATGGAAGTTGCTGTCGAAAAGGCTCATTGGTGGAAGAAAACTTGGCTATGGCTTTGGGTGGTCACGTAGGAGTACAGATTGGTAGTGTGCCCACTCCTAGAGCTGGTTCTCAAGGGGGTCAGACACAGTTAGCAGGGCCTTCTAAGAGCCATTTTGTGCCTTCAAAAGGGGGTCAACAGCAACAATCTCAACCGAAGCACAAGAATGCTACTTCTCAGCAGGGTGGCCACTTTCAGTTTCGTAGGGATTAGAACTGGAATCGTGCACGTCAGGAGCAGCCTGCATTGAGTTTTTAGTCTCCACCTAGTCGTGGGAGCTTCCAACAATCGAATGCTCCATCCGGGGGAAGAGGTTTTGGTCGAGGTTCTGGATGTTTCTCATGTGGGCAGTAGGGGCACATTGCTAGGATGTGTCCTCAGAAGAGTGCTTCAGAGTTTAGTCAAAAACCAGCTGAGTCTGAGCCGATAGTGGGAGACGCAGGGAGATCTCACCGAGTCTTCGCAACAGTGGAGAATCATCAGGCAGATCATCAGAGCACCGTCGTTGAGACTACAGGTTTATTGCATAAGTCTAGCATTTCATTACTCTTTGATTCTGGTGCATCTGATTCTTTTATATCTCCTTTAGTTGTCAAGCAATGTAAACTAGGGGCAATAAAGCAAAGCAAAAAGTGGCAGGTTGAATTAGCTTCAGGATCTAAGGTTTTGGTCGAGAAGCTTGTGCAGGGTTGTAGGTTAGAGTTAGGGGTAATGTCGACTAAGGTGGACCTCAGAATTCTTCCACTTGGTTCTTATGATGTAGTCTTGGGCATGGATTGGTTAAGCTCTCATCATGCTTTGATAGATTGTCACCGTAAAGCAGTGCGGTGTGTGGATGATTTTGGAAAAGAGGTGGAAATTGTGGGTGTTCAGAGGCCTGTTTCTTTGAGAATGATCTCGGCTATGCAGTTAAAAATATGTTTTCGTCAGGGTTGTCAGCTCTTTGTAGTGTCGGTTAATGACCTTGAGTTTGAGGTTAGCCGTGAAGTGTCATTGAATGATTACCCTCTCCTTGCAGATTTTTTCGATGTTTTTCCTAGTGAGATACCAGGTATGCCTCCAAAGCGAGAGGTGGATTTCAGGATAGATCTGGTGCCTAGAGCTAAGCCTATCTCTCAGGCTCCATACAGGATGACCACGCAGGAACTCCAAGAACTTCATCTACAATTGGAAGAATTGTTGGCTAAGGGGTTTATCCGCCCTAGTGTTTCTCCTTGGGGAGCACCAGTGATCTTTGTCAAAAAGAAGGATGGTTCTCTCCATCTTTGTATCGATTACCGACAATTGAACAAAGTAATAGTAAAGAATCATTATCCCCTTCCCAGGATTGATGACCTCTTTGATCAGATAAAAGGGGCAAAGGTATTTTCCAAGATTGACCTTAAATTAGGATATCATCAGTTGCGGATAGCAGAGGCCGACATTCATAAAACTGCATTTCACACTCGGTACGGACACTATGAGTTCACAGTGATGTCGTTCAGGTTAATGAATGCACCTTCAGTCTTTATGAGTCTAATGAATGGGGTGTTCCGAACTTACTTGGATAGGTTCATCCTCATGTTTATTGATGATATTTTGATCTATTCTAAGTCTATGGAGGAACATGAGGTGCACCTAAAATAGGTTTTGCAGTGCTTAAGGGACAACCAGTTGTATGCCAACCTAGTAAAGTGTGACTTTTATAAGACTGAAGTTCAGTATTTGGGCCATGTGATTTCTGGTGAGGGAATTTATGTGGATCCTGCTAAGATCCAGGCTATCATAGATTGGCCTGTGCCCACTAATGTCTCAGAAATTCGTAGTTTCATGGGGCTAGCTGGGTATTATTGGCGTTTCATGCAAGGCTTTTCGAGGATTACGAATCCTATCACATCACTTCAAAGGAAAGGAAAGAAATTTCTTTGAACAGAGCAGTGTCAGTTAGCTTTCCAAACCCTTAAGGAAAAACTGACTAGTGCTCCAATTTTGGCAGTGTCAGATCCTTCAGGTGATTTCGTGGTTTGTACTGATGCCTCTTTGGAGAGTCTTGGAGCTGTGTTGATGCAGGATGGGAGAGTGATTGCCTATGAATCTTGGAAACTAAAGGATCATGAACTCAATTATCCCACACATGACCTTGAATTGGCCACAATTGTTCATGCTCTTGTGAGATGGAGGCACTTTTTGTTAGGGCACCAGTTCGAGTTGCATACAGATCATCAAAGTTTGCAATACATCTTCACGCAGCCGAATTTGAATGCAAGACAGAGGAGGTGGATGGAATTTTTTGTGTGAGTATGATTTTGAGGTTAAGTATATTCAGGGTAAGGAAAATGTGGTGGCTGACGCTCTAAGTTGACGTAGGCATGAGGTTTCTGCAATGTCTCTTGAGGTGGATTTGAAGAGTCAAATTCTCGCAGCCCTTCCTTCAGATAGTTGGTATTCAGAGGTGAAAGCTAAGGTAGAATCAGGTAGAACTTTGGAAGGGTAATTTGTTGGTTATTCATTGTATTTGGATGGTGCTTTGCGTTTCTCTGGAGGGTTGTATGTACCTCTTTCAGAGGGTCTTCGTACCCTGATTTTGATAGAAGGTCATCGGGCACCTTACGCAGTACATCCTGGAGTTAAGAAAATGTATGCGGATCTGTGTTCGCTTTATTTTTGGTCAGGAATGAAGCGGGATATCGCTGACTTTGTGGCTCGATTTCTTGAATGTTAGAGTAAAGGCTAAACATCATCATCCAGCAGGGTTGCTATAGCCTCACCTTGTTCCGGAGTGGAAATGGGATGTTATTTCCATGGATTTCATTGTTGGGTTGCCTATGTCATCTAGACGACATGATGCTATTATGGTCACAGTTGACAGATTGACTAAGGTAGCTCATTTTTCTCCTATTCGATCTTCGTATACGGCAGCTTATGTTGCTAGGGTGTTCATGAATGATATAGTTAGATTGCATGGGATACCACGGAGGATCATTTCTGACAGAGATCCGATATTCACGTTTGCGTTGTGGACATCTTTGCAGCAGTCTTTGGAAACTAAGTTGAATTTCAGTTCTGCCTACCATCCTGAGACTGATGGTCAAACTAAGAGAGTTAACCAGGTGCTAGAGGATATGCTTCATATGTATGTCATGGACCAACAATTGAGTTGGGAGGACTATTTGTACTTGGTCAAGTTTGCATATAACAATGGATACCATAGTTCTATTGGTATGGCTCCTTTTCAGGCTTTGTACGATCGTCCTTGTCGTACTCCTTTGAGTTGGGATCGGTTAGAGGACAGGGTGCTTCTTGGGCCTGAAATGCTTAGAGATATGGAGCAGCAGGTGGCTTGCATTTAGGAGCATCTTGTAGCTGCTCAGGATAGACAGAAGAAGTACGCTGATGCTCATAGAGTTGATCGGCAGTTTGCAGTGGGTGATCGGTGTTCCTTTGAGTGCGCCCGCGAAAGAGCCCTATTCGTTATGGAAAGGGTTCGAAGCTTATGCCTCACTTCATTGGACCCTTTGAGGTGTTAGAGTGGATTGGACCTGTTGCTTATTGTTTAGCTTTTCCACCCAGTTTGTCGCAGATTCACGATGTATTTCATGTTTATGTTCTTAGACCATATTTTCCTGATGTTACTCATGTTCTGGATTGGAATGCTCTTCAGGTCAAGGACGGGCAACTAGCACTCGAGCCCATGGCCGTGCTTCAGCGTCGGTGACTTACCCTCAGAGGCAGAGAAATTGATCAGGTGTGGGTTCAGTGGGACCTGAATAATGAGGCTTCAGCTACATGGGAGGATGCCTCTCGCATCAGGGATTCTTATCCTTATCTTTTTATTGGCTTCCAGGAGTAACCCGAATTCTTGGGGGGGAGGATGTAATATCCCTCATGTTGTTGCTTGTTCTTGACATTCTCTATGCTTTTGTTTGACACATTGTGGTTGTTGATGATACTGTTGTTATTATGTTGTGGTAACTTAGATTGTTACTGATTATACTACTCTTATGATGCCATGGATATTATAGTAACATTTTTATTGAAATTGTTTTGATGGGTTAATTGGAATGCAGTAGACTAGAGAATAGTAATTGATGATATTGATGCAAATTAATGTAATTTTATAATGTGATAGATGATGATATGATTTGGTGAGGGGACAGGTAGCATCACTCGTTCGCGAGCGCCCTGCTACACTGCAAATCCTTCTCACGATACTTTGTAATTGATTGTATGTATGTATGTTGTATATCATCTTGTTGGATGCAAGCTTTACAGGAATAAGACTCGATTCCACCTATTTCGATAGGTCTGAGCGAGCATTGAACCAACCCAACAGTAGGAAGTTGAACAAAGGTGACATGGAAGTAACTTCGTTCCAAGTTATCAATTGTCTTCTACCTTTTTGATTTGTGCATAACCATTTTGTTGTTATGTTGGTCTTTACATGTGATTGTGATTTTATGACTTATCTAATGTGGTGTATGGTTTTATGTTGTGATTTAAATAATTAAATAATTAATATAATAAAAACATTAAATAATAAATAAATAAAGCAATAGATAAATATTAGTAGTAGTTGTAAAAATATTAAATTTATTTTGAATCTTGCAAATGGTTGATTTTAATTATTTTAATGTGCAAGTAATTATTGTGGAGATGATAAATATATAAACAAATAAAAGTTCAATTTTGTGGATTTAAATCTATTTAATTTTTAATCAAATGCATGATAAAAGAAAATGAAATGTAAATGCATGAAAAAGGCAACAAAAGGAATTAAAGGATTAATAATTATTTTAATTTATTTCTCGAAGTGACTTCTGGTATTCACGAGAAGAGGAAATTGAAAAGTTTTTCTGGGTATTGATTTTATTAAGGGGTTTTCCTTGTTGAGGGAGGGGATTGTTCGGATTCTGGAGAAATTTTGCATTCACCCATTTTCCGTCATTGCATTCTTGTTCTATTTTCTGGAGAAATTAAGAGGAAGAAGGCTCAGTTGGAGGGAAGATTTGGATCTGTTGCTAGAAACAATTGGCAGCGAAGGTTCAGCTCTGCAAAAGGGATAAGGCTTCCACAGATTTTCTACAGGCACAGGACGCCAGGTTCTTTCTTATTTTTAATTATTTACTTTCTGTAGTATCAAATGAAATAAAATTTTGTTCTCTGTGTATGAGATTTTCTTCTAGGGTTTGAAATCAAATGTGTGGGGAAAGAAAATCTTTGGGGTTTTTAGAAATGTATTGGACTATTTTTTAATCAAAGGAAATTTAACTGGGATTGGGATTGTTGCTTGTTAAAATGAAATTTTTTTTTTTAGGTTCTGGACTGTTGAAATAAAATTTTGATTGAATTATGGAAATGAACAGTATTACTGTAGCTTCGTTTTTTTTTTTTTAAATATATGTATAAAGAACAATTTCCTTACAATGAATTTATGGGTTGTTATATTCTTGTTTATATATTTTACAAAACATTTTTTTTATATACAAACATACACAGTAAATTGTACAGTGTTTATCATTCTCTGTTTTCGAAATATTCAAATTATAGTATATATATATGAATATATATATATATATATATATATATATTAGATATATATATATATATTAGATATATATATATATATTAGATATATATATATACATATATAAATGTTGAATGAAAATTTAATTCTTAAGTGTTCGAATTTCGCCAAATTTTCATCGGCTTCATTGTATTTTGTTTGATATTAATAAACCACAGACTGGGTGTTGGTTCGGCCTCGGCCATACCCACCACCCAGCCAACCCTGTACCATGTGACAATCTACGAACTATCCACAGCAGTCCTTCGGACTGCCGTGAACAGTCCGTAGACTGTCCGCGGCCGGGCATTTTCTTCCGTGCTTTTGTATGGGATTTATTTCCCATTCGAAATGGTATATGTTTATTGTTGTTAAACCAAAAATTCTATATAACTTTTAATGTGCGGGTATACTATATTATATATATATATATATATATATATATATATATATATATATATATATATATATATATATATATATGTATATATATATATATATATATATATGTATATATATATATATGTATATATATATATATATATGTATATATATATTTATATTTATATATATTCATTAATTCATTTAATTTGATTTCACTAATTTAATTGTTAAATTTATCAACTAATTCTGTCTGAAATCAGTTTGTTTATTTTTCTAGTATGAACAAAACAAAATTTTATTATAGTGAAAATATGAAAATAGAAAGGAATTTTTTATTAATTTTTTAAATTATGAATTTTGATAGGATAATCTAGTAAAAAGGCAATTTATGAATATATGTCAGCATTGATTATTTAATTCTTGTTTTTTAAGTGTGAATATTGTGGAAATGGAATTTATTTTTGAATTAAATAAGTTATCTTATTATGAAGTTGAGTCTTGTAGACTTGTTGGGTTTGGGACATTGTTAGTTCACTGATGTGGAAACCCTGTTAACTTGTGAAAGTATTTTGAAACTGTAGTCTTCCAGAGGATTGTGATTTTTGTTGAATTTATACCTTTTCATCTTGAGTTTTTTATAAGTAATGTATTACGAATGGGGTGTACCGAGTTGTGAGATTTTGTTATGGTATTTAATTTGCAAGATGGGTTATGCCTCGTGTATTATTTTTGTTGTTGCATTTTGATGTTTATGTTTGGAATGGTACAACCCCTGTTTCTTTTTGGTTTTGGTTGGGTCTCTAGAGAGAGTGGCTCCTCGTGGGGGCCGGTGCCCCACTTAAGGGGAAGGGCACAGGATAACCCACGAGTGTGTTATTAATCAAGTGAAAACCTAATAATTAACTTAGGAAGATTGGGTAGTAATATCATTATAAGATTTAAAAATTGATGCCTCGTCTTCATTAGTGCTTCCGCAGACTAATGGAAGGCTGAGAAGGCCGTGGTCGGCAAGGTCGTGACCTCGTCTTCACGAGAGGTTTACGGCTCCGCATGAGTCACCCTATGGACCGGCGCCTCTAGTTGGGAGGAAGGGCACAGGATAGCCATAGATGGGACCGATGCCTCTAGTTGGGAGGAAGAGCACAGGATAGCCCATGTAGGACTATGCGATGACACTCTCCCCTAGTTGCCCATGTGTTTTACCTTATTGTGTTCCTCTGGAAGCAGGTTATGGGAGTTGGTTTAGATTGTTGATAAATGGATTTGTATTGATTTATGATTATTGCCTTAATACATCTTTGGCATACTTTGTGGTCTTGTATGATCTCATTGATATTTATGACCTTGTACTTTTATGGTACTGTGTTATGATGTTATTGTTTTGTTTCATTGCAATTTGGAGTATTGTGTTATGGTTCTATGTTTGGTACTTCTTGTATGTTTGTACATCGATTCTTGTCAGTTGACAATCTTGTTCGGAGTTACTTCTCTGTCACCTCTTAGCACGGGGGTGGTCGGGTGGAACGTGCTCCGCACACCGTTGGGTTTCCCATCAGCGTTCGTCGGCCAGTCTCATCCAATTGAAGATTTGTACCAGTTGATCTCTATGTATTTTGATAACCTTGTATATTATATTCATCCCACAAGATTGGAAATCATGATGTAAATTATGGTTATGGATATGTTGTATATTTAAAAGATGATGTAATGTAAATATCAACCTTGTATCCTTATTTGGTTATGTGATTCCTCATGGTTTTATCTTATGATGGAATCTATGTATATATATCTAAACTTGTCGTTGATAGTTCCTTTGTTGTTAGAAAGGTATCTTATGTGTTGGTGCTTTATAATGTTTAATTCAATGTGACCTCGTGTGCCCCAAAGAACATAGTTGGTTATGTTATTTGTATTGTAATGAAGTTCATGTACATGTACATGATTATTTAATATTTGGTATAATGATTATTTGTTTTACTTTTAAAAAAAAAAAAAATTGTGTTTTATTGGTTGTTCTTTGGGGCTTGCACGGCGGGCGTTACAATATGTGTGTGTAAATATATATATATATATATATATGTTGATAAGTTATAAATGTTTTGAGTATGAAATAATACATAATTTTCATAATTTGCAATGTTAATAGTTAAATCTGGAAATTAGAAATAAAGTATGTGTTTCTTTTCTTAAATTGAATTTACTCGACCAATTGATTTATTAATTTGGTGAAATTTATGGTTCAATGTAGTTTGTTCATGGCATTGTTTTATGTAGTTTCCTTCTCTCGAGTTTACTCGTTTTATCGAATTGGGGATTTCTTTTATTCGGGTTTATGTCTTGCGGGAAAACCCTAGAGTTAACTTATCCGGTTATAGGAACCTAAGTTGTATTTAGGACTTCTAGAGGCGGGAATATTGATATTGCATTGATTTTGGCATGTTTTGGGTCTATGGTTGTGATTTTAATTTACACTGGATTTGTACCGTTTTGTGAGTATAATTCTGATGATTTCGGCGAGATGGTTATGCATCGTGGAGGACCCATTTGATTGGTTCAGTATTTCTTGTGATACAATCTGTTGTGTTGGTTATCTTGTGTTGAGTGTTTAGAGAGAGTGGCTCTAAGTGGGGGCCAGTGGACAAAGGGGTTGTCAGTTTAACCCACATAGAGTTATAGTAATTAGTGATAATCTAAGTAATTAATCGTGGGTGGGGTTTAAACATTAATGAGATAATTATGATGCCTCATCCGCCTGTTAGTGCTATCACAGACTAAAGGGGACCGAGAAGGCCGTGGTTGGAAAAATTGTGCCTTGTCTTCATAGAAGGTTAACGATTTTCCATGAGTAACCCTATGGAGCGGTGCCTTGAGATAGGCTGTCAGGAGAACCATAGATGGAGGCAGCACCTTGAACTAGGTTGTCAAACTAATCCATGTAGAGATGGAGGCGACACCTTGTGATAGGTTGTCTGGATAATCCATGTGAAACCATGTGATGACACTCTCCTCTAACATTCCATTTGTGTTAGTTGATTTATTGAAGTCCTTTGGAAGTAGTCTTTAATGTTATGTCTTAAGATTTATTGATGTGTTTTGTGACTTGTTGTGGTAATTTTGGAAAGTGATTTATTGTTATGTTTCAGAAGTGGTCTAATGTTTTTCCTTTTGGATTTATCATTGTTTAGTCTTTAGTGTGGTCTAGTGATATTATGTTATCTTCTCTGGAGTTGGTCTAGTGTTATGGTTAGATGTGCTTGGTCAGGGATCCTTCCTTGTTAACTCCTAGCATGGGGGTGATTGGGTGGAATATGCTTTGCACCCTGTTGGGTTCCCTTTGGATGCAGTTGTTTCTTTTATTGCAGGGTTTTGGCAGATGTTGTTGATCTAGTGTTCTTATGTACCAGATGTATGTTCATACTTCAGATGTAGTTTATCTATTGTTATATCGACTCCCACGTGTGTTGGGAGGATCTTAGTGTAATTTGTTATGTGTTCATTATGTTGTAATATCATATTGTTGTAATGTATATTCAGGCCATGTAATCAGTTGTAAACTATCATTTGTAATTACTTATTATGTTGTGTTGTATCCGTTGAAATGTATATATATTTATTATCTTTATGATTAATTCATTTGTGTTTTACATATATGGTTTACTATGGATTACTTTTATTAATGTGGTTATTGTTAATGGATGTTTTAAATGGTGATGTGAGAATGAATGGTTTTACGTAATTGTTTAATTATTGTTTAATCTATTATCTTTGTTATGGGTTAGTGTAGTAATGTCCTTGTGTACCCCAAGGGATTTAGTTGTGCAACTTAGAACATTGTTATGCTGGAATACTTAAGTACAATCTTATGTTCTTAAAAAAAATTGTTGTGTGTTTACTTGTTCCTTTGGGGTTCGCATGGCGAGGCGTTACACATGTCCCAAATTAGTTTCCTTATCTCCATGATGAGAGGCCTTTGTTCTAAAAAATCACTATTACTTGATGGTTGTGACAATTCGACTTGGTCTTTCATTGCATTTATCCCAACGATTAGTACTTCTTTCAAAGCATCAACTTGAGAATTTGAACCTGCAAAATGTGGCATACCAATTTCTTATAAACTATATTGACTATAAGACTGAATAGGCTGGAAATTAATCTCAACAAATCAATAGAAGTAAGACTTCTCCATCAATAGTTGCACATCAATTCTATCAATGTGAATTCCTGTAATGAATTCCTGTGTCTTAGTATGATAACTACAATATACACATATACACATGTGTATATGTATGTATGTGTGGACATGTATGTGTATGCACTTGAGTGTACATACATGTACATGTGTACACAATATATATAAATGCATGTGTGTATGTGCATACATACATTTTTCCTAAATTTACATTTCTATAAATTCAAAATTGAAAATCCCAAAATTTTAGTTCACCATGTGTATGTATACATATATGTATGCACATGCACGTGTACATATATATGTGTATGTGTGTACATGTATACAGTCATGTGTACATGTATACAGTCATGTGTACATAATGCACGTACATGTATGTGTACATATATATACATGTACATGTGTACATGTGTATATGTACATGTATTATATATACATATGTGTATGTGTGTATGTATGTATGTAAATTATGTATGCATATGTATGTGTGTGTGCATAGATATATATATATACATACATGTATGTGTGTATGTACATGTACATGCATATATATGTGTATGTATTATATATGTATGTGTATGTGTGTATGCATGTATGTATTATATATATACATATGTGTACACGTGTGTATGTATGTATGTATATGCATATATATATGTATGTACATGTATGTATGTACATGCACATATATGTGTATGTGTGTATGTATGTATGTATTATATATGTATGTGTATGTTTGTATGCATGTATGTATGCATATGTGTGTGCGTGTGTGTGTATGTACTTGAGTATGTACATGTACATAAATATATGTATGTATATGTACACACGTGCATGTATATATATATATATGTACATGTGTGTACATGTATGTATATAGACATACTTACATACACACACACACACATATGTATACCTGTATATATACATGTACACACATGCACTCCCACATACATACATGTGTACATACATCCATACAAATATATGCACATGTACATATGTATGTATACACACATACACATATAAATACATGTATATACATGTACACATTCACTCCCACATACATACATACACATAAATGTATATATATATGTACATACACAAATGTATTGAAAGTCTCAGATTTGGAGTTGTCAAATTTAGATTATGTTATCTAAGTTGTTGCAAAAGGTGAACTATTGATGTAGTGCCCCTCCGTGTTGGTCATTCTTGATATTCTAGTAGGTAGTTTGTTGGGTGGTCGTGTTGTCTTCATTGTTAAAAAGTGGTTTTAAGTGTGGATGGTCGATTGGTAAGGTCATGATGATTTTGTGATTTTATTATTTAATTTGATTTTGAGGTATGTGATAACAATAATATTATGATTAGATTTGATTTAGTCAAATTAATTTAATTATATGACCACTCGATTTATTTGGAATTAAATAAAGAATTAGATTTAATAATAAGTGATAAGTGTGTCATCATTGAAAGTTAATTGTTTAAAGATGAAAATGATATAATGGTAAGTGAACAAATTAAATGGAGATAAGATAGTTATTTCAATCAAGAGATTTAAAATAAATTAAATTACGAAATGTAAAGTATAAAGTTTATTATTTAATAATTAAAATTAAGTTGATTTATAAATAGTATGGTCTATAGGGTGATTAATAATGATTGATAAATTATTAATTATGTGAGGATAAATATATAAATAAGATAAAGCAATGTGATTGTGATCTTGAAGATAAGATTTGGATTGATAAAAGTCAAGTGAAAAAAAATGGAAAGCATTCTAAAAAATTAAACAAATATGAAAGATATTATTCGAAGTTGGTTTGTTAAAAGCTAGAAAAGTTGGAAGAAAATAGAAAAAGACGAAAAAAGATTAAAAATAAATAAAAATAAAAAGAATGAGTCAGAAAGGCATGTGCATGCATGGCGGGGGGATAGTAATAATTTGGCTCTGCAAGAATTGAGGGGGATGGGAAAACTTCAATTTGGGGGGTCTTGAAAATTGTGTTCCGAGTTGAATTAAGCAGGGGGTATTCAGAGAATGTTACGCATATGCTTCCATGGAAGGTAATGACAAAGGTCGTGGGGCCTAATTAATGCTAATCTAACAGTCCTTGAGAGGAATGAACGATCCACCGAGAATGATGTAGCAACAAATGGTTAATTTGTGGTGGAGCTCTTGCTATTAGCTCTTCTTCTCTTCAGCTTCGATAGGGAGAGACGTGGTCACCATTCTTGACCAGGTGAGTTGTACCTTACAAATCTCCTTGTTTCCCTCAATCAGGTTTATCACAATATCTACTTAGTTGTTGAAATCTTCTTTGTCAGCTTAATCGAATTCAGTAGATTCTAATAAAATAAAATAAAATGTATTCTTTTAAGAGGCCTTGAAGTTTTTCGGTGCTCTTTTGGGAGGGTATCTTCTGCATGCTACAATATCTTTATAGGGTCTCAAGTTCCTAGTAATAGCATGTTTTGGATTCGGTAGCTTGCTATAGGCTCTGGTCTGTTGTGTATTTCACTCCATTTCCTACGCTTTCCATCATATCTCTTTGCATTGTGATTATGATCGATTTGGGTTTATGAAATCCTATCTTTGTACATTTAGGTGAATCACTGCGGGTTCCTACTGCTAAGGCTTTTGAATGTAATGTCGTCCCCATCAATTGATGTGCTTGCTTCAAAAACTTCTACCTACATTAGCCAGTCAAAAATTGCTTGAAAGTTTTCTAAGATTTTCCCTAGACCATGCATGCGTCATCTCATTCTTCTCACCGACTTGCGCACTTGAACATCATAGGAAATTTCAAAGATTTAAATAACCTGCTTGATCCTTCTGACAATCTATCGCAGTTGCATCTCTTGAAAATAAATCTTGTCAATGTACTAACATAATAGAGAGCTTTTCGTTGATTGTGGTGAGGATTAATTTCCAAATTTCAAACTTGAGCGCATCTCTGGAAACTCGCCACTAAATAGAAATACGTCTAGTTCAAAACAGAAAAGTTGTACATTATTTCTCCCACTCTCAAGTCACGTATTTGCACCTCACATTTCTCTTTCCCTTCAGTCTTGGGGATAACATTTGGGATTTGAAAATAATGCAAGAAGATGGAGATATTTCCAAATTCCAATATTCACTTTCTAATAGACTTGGCAACCTGTCACTGTTATAGCATTTTGAGTTGAGGCATTGTACAGAATTAAGTAGCCTCCCTGAAACCATTGGCGACCCATCACAGCTGCAACTTTTAGACTTGTATAGGCGTTGTGGCTGATCATTTCTTAGTTAACTTGCCTAGATCTACATTCAATGTTGGCTTCTCCATATCCCCTTGAAAGCCTTCAACTTTGGGTTCAACGCCTTCAAATTATATGTGTTTCTAATCCTTTTATTTTTTTCTTTTTTCTTTTTTTTACTTATGTGTGTACACTGAGGGTGATACCTCAAATTCATTGGTCTTTCCTTGTTGAAATGATGTCGCCACCCTGAACCTCACAACCTATGAACTGAAAATTCCACTGTTTATTTATTCCAGTGATATCAATCTAAGAATCCCCAATGGTATGAATAAAGTCTTTTTACTCGTACTAATGAGAACTTAGTATGCTCATGTAAATTGTTATCTCCTAGCTTTGCATAAATAGACCAATGTATCACATAAATATGTGCATATATACGTATCTCAATATATGGGTATGAATACATCAGGATGTATATATATATAAATGTGTGTAATTTGTGTGTGTTGTTCTATTTACAAAATTAGATGGTTATTATTGGTTTTCCTTTAAATTGTATAATTATATATATATGTTTATAAATATATTTATGTCAATCATGGAAATATAATTATATATAAATATGGTTGGTAGGTTTGGTTGCAATATAAGTAAACCATTAGGAAGCCTTGTAAAAGAGGAAATTGGATTAATCACTTTAGTAGTTAGGATGAAACTGGATTCTTTTATCAAGTACTCAAACAACCGAATGGTAAACTACACTGTGTTTAGCATGATTGCATTAGATATCGAACTTGGAAAATAATAATGGTGAGAAGTAGGCTTTCTTTATATAAGCGTGTACTTATACAATTAAGGAAATTAGCTAAAATGGAGGAATTTGACTATCTTTTAAAGTGATTGATTTCCTTGTGTGCGCTAATAGATGAATATTGAACTTAAATGAGTAGCTTGGTAATTCGAGATACATTTATGCCTAGTAGTGAAAGGCTTAATATAGATCATGTTAAGGAGGTATCCATATTGTGGATTTAATGACAACCTATAACATAGTATGTACATTAGAGTACTACAGGAAATGTTTCAAATTAAGGAATTAGATTACTTTTGTAAATCATAGAATGCGGATTATGTTAGCATAAATGTCTTTATGGTAGTTCTTGGAACTTATGGTGTTATGTTACTTAAGTAAGATATGTTTTTATGTTTCCCTTGAATGTTAAAATGGTTTCTTAATGCATGAGAAGATTAAATATAATGACGTGTTAAGTATTCTTTGAAAGTAATCATTTCGATTGTGTTTATTTATTATTATCACTAGTTTTGTATTAATAAAATGGACTGTTGTTAGGGTTTACTTTTAGATATTGTCATTGTGAGCTTTTTATTGGGGTAGGTTGTAAATAAGTTAATAGACTGTCTAACTTAAATAACCCCTTTTGTTAATAAATGATCTTTTGAATGTCGTACCCCCTTTCTACCCATTTTGTTGTTGTCTGTATGTCCTTTATAAGGATCCTTACATAGAACATTGGTGTATGATTGTTTTCTTTACCGGAGTGGATTGATTTTCACCTTAAGTTCATGTATTGGTTGATGGTTTTGTTATCATGGTCTACTATTCTGTTTGATTTTTGCCTTGAATTCAATTTGTAAGTTCGTTAAGTAATGTGTGGTCAAGGGTAACCTATGCAGAGAAAATTGAGGTCTCCCTTTGGTGTAATATGTTGGTATTATGGTTGTTTGAATTGTGGATGGTTTTGGTGGATCTCCCTTGGGGTGACTTTCCTTAAGTTAATCATTTTTTTATAAATTTTATCCTTGTGTTGGAATTATTGGGGAAAACTCTTGTTGCTTCTTTTTACCCTCGTTTGTGGATTATCGTTCTTTTGGCTTCCAGAGGCTGGAGATTATTGACAATTGATGTTCTCTCTTTATGTGCCCTTGATGTGGCAAGTGTTTTGATATCATGATTTTAAAAGGGTTGTATATGAATTGTTGAGACTTTGATTATGTTTTTATAGCCAAATGGGTAATTCCTCGCATGGTTTGGTCTTGAGATTATTTGCTTTATCTATTACGGTACAACCCTTGCCTGGTTTTGATTTATGTTAAGGGTCATAGGGAGAGTGGCTCTTCATGGGGGTCGGCGCCTCGGGTAAGAGGAAGTGCACAGGAGAACCCACGTAAGAGTAGTTAAACAAGTGATAACCTAAAAATAGAATTTAGGGGATGGATAGTAAAACACACAAGATAATAAATATTGGATACCTCGTCTATGCATTAAGGCTATCATAGACTAATGATAGACTGAGATGGTCATGGTCGGCAAAGTCGTAATCTCCTCTTCATGAGAGGTTATCGGCTCCGCATGAGCTACCCTATGGTGTCGGTGCCTCAAGTAGGAGGAAGAGCCAGGAGATCCATAGATGGGTGTCAGCGCCTCAAGTTGGAGGAGGGGCCAGGAGATCCCATGAGAGCTATGCGATGACACTCTCCACTAGACACCTGTATGCCTTGTTCTTTGTTGCTTCTGGAAATGTCTTTTGGATGTTATAACGGTTCTTCTGGTTTTGTACTCTTATGGTTGATTCAGATTCTTGTGAAAATGATTTATGAATGTTCTTTGGTGACTTGCTTAATTGTTATTGCTTGGGTTAAATGTGATGAGTTTTCAGAGCTTTATTTTATTTTGTTGACTCATGAATGTTGTTGATTATGTCATTGTAATCCTTGAGTTTTATGATACCTTTGTATGACGTTGAGTCTTGTGGTTCCTTGTTGGATGTTCTTGGTTGAGGTCTCTTTCTTGTTAGCTCCTTAGCACGGGGGGTGGTCTTCGGACCCACGTGGTCGGGTGGAACGTGCTAAGCACCCCATTGGGTCCCCAGTCGAGGATCGAGAGGTGCGGATTGGTGCTAGTTGCGGTGACTCCAGAGTTGTATCTGTCTTGGAGCAAGTTATGATACTGTGTATTCATCTTTCAGTTGTATCATGTTATCTTATTGTATGGTTTATGTTCTTATTTGGAAACACTTTTGTATCATTGTACCTCTTGAACATTGTACTGTAATGTAAAGTTAAACCTTGTGTGAATATTGGCCATGGTAGTTGTTATTCAATGTGTTGAGTTAATCATGTATATGTTGTATTTATGTACACAAATGGTTTCTTATCAATGATATATCATGTATGTGTTACATTTATTAATGTTTACTTTGTTATGGATTATATCTTTGGCTTTTATTCTTTATTGTCGTTGTGTGGATCTAAGTCTCGTAATGACTCCTCGTGTACCCCAAGGGATGTATGTATTAGTGAATCTACTTAAATGAAAATCATGTTATGACTTAATGTGTATTACATGTATGTTATGTTAACTTTTAAAAAAAAATTGGGCAGTAATTATTGTTTAATTGTCCTTTGGGGTTCGGACGACGGGGCGTTACAATTGAGTTAAGTTCATTGAAGAAGAAAATAAATTATATGATGAAATAAAGGTCATTCCATGCTTACAAGGCCAAGATTTCTAATCAAGCATAGCATTCTTGAGGCCTAAATTCATCTTTCATGAAAGAAAAATATGATATCAAAGGAGATATTGTGCCTACAAAACATGTCTACAATGTTTATAATTTATTCATAAGGAATTTATTTCAAAGAATTTTAACTTTATTACTTTAATATGTTTTAAGTTAGATCAAAAAATTAAGGAAATATTAACCTTTTTATTTAGTGTTTGATTTAAAAAATAATTGATTACAAAGAAAGGCTAGATATATATGTGACCAATTGTAATGAAGAGTATTTTTTTATTTTGATCAAAATTTTAGTATAGAGTGGTTGAAAGGATAAATATATTTTTTTCATATTTATTCTTGGTTGCATATTATATGCATCTATGATTTAATAGGTTCACATAGAGATAGATATAAAGTTTGAACTAGATCTCATTAGATACATTTAAATTTCAAAATGTTTTCTAGTTTTGAAACTTGAAAATTCTACATTTAATTTAAATATACATATATTTTTTTAGTTTTGAAAGAATTTCAATTTAAATTTGTTTAATTCATCATGTAATTTTGTTTTAATGATATGCAGATCTCTATATCTATTTATATGTATCATGGCCGATGAGGGATATCATCATTCCCCTCGTTCTGAGCGAGAAGCTCAAACTAGATCAAATATATTTCAGGATAGTATTGCTAGATTGGAAAATGCTCTAAAATGTTTAGAGCAAACAATTCACAAATCCCCCAATTTGGCTAATCGAGATAGATTAGTCACTATTAGACAGGAGATTATTAAGATGATTGAGACAATTCGATCATACAATCCTTATAATGAAATCAGCATTGAGCAGTTTTATTTTTCTCTTGCCAGGAGTGTTACTGGCATAGTGAAACATAGAGAAGTTCCCAAATTAGTTTCAGGTGAAAATGTGTTATCCATGTTCCCATTTTATAGAGGAAAAAATAAAATTAGAGGATATGTGGTTACGAGGTGTAAATATCCTCTTGTTGCACCATTCATATACCCTAGATGGTTGGCAACACATCATAGATGGCCTCACAATGGCGAGCTACCACTGTATTTTGTCAAACAATTATATGCAGAATTTGATTTACATATAGAGGTGGGCTACACATCTTATCCTGAGCATGTTGGCCAAGGTAAAGGTCATTTTTCTGACAAACCACAGTTTAGACCTTCAAATTTGCCACTGCTTGTGGACACTTGAGGGCATTAGTTGGCCCAAACCTTTTGGTTTTACCAAAACGTTTGGAATTGGCAACAGTAGGGGAGGCAACAACAGGCTCCACTCAGAGTCAGATTTTTTAAAACATTGCCTCTATTACGACACAGATTGATTAGATTTCATTGGATCAAGTTGGTAGATACTTATTGCGCCCACAGATCAACCTTCCTCCCACTGAGGCTACATCTGCATCGTATGATCCATTTATTAGTGCTAATCTACGTACTCTTGTAGATTTCGAGCATATGACCCACACAACTTTGCATAATACATGTAGACTCTCAATTTTGGATTTACTAGCAACATATTAGGTTATCAGTGAGGACCATGGGATTTCTCTTGACAAGGTACCAGACTTTATTAGACAATGATATCCTCATACACATATGAGCCACAGGGTGGCAAATGCAACTCAGGATATTCCACATCAGCCTCCAGGATCCCATGCACATCATGTTTCTGTTGATCCTTTAGCTTGTCCAGGTAGTCATCAGGATGTTACAGGTCACATTGAGGCTATTGTGACACCTGATCCTATCCATGGGACATATATTTGGCTTCTTTTTTCCACTGATATTTTGCATGCTATAGAGCCCCCTGCAATGTCTTTACATTAGATTGTGATTTTAGTGACATTGGTAGAGCCATCAAGTAGGCACAACAGGTACTTTCAATTTATAATTTAAATACATATATTTAAAATTGTGTTCTAAAAAATTATGTAATGCATTTTAAAAACTTCTAGTTGTTTAACTCTTGATTGAAATTGTGTACTTGAAAATTTTAAGTAGTATGGTGATTTGCCAAACTTTGGAAATTTGGAGCATGATGGCGATCCCACGCAATATGCAGATGAGGTACATTTAAATTTAATTTAAAAATAATAATTACTTGATGTTTAAGTTTGAACACATTGAACTCAAGTACATTGTAATTTTAGATAATTTTACATATATGTACTTGAACACATGTAGGGGTTGGGACAAGGCTTAGGAAACAAATCGGAAGATCTTAGATCGGGACATGGATCCACACATCTTGGATCAGCAGAGCGATCGGTCCATGGATCGAGGGAGATATCGGGCTATGGATCGAGGGAGAGATCGAGCCATGGATCAAGGGATGTAGGTCGAGGGAGAGATGGAGGGATAGATCGGGCCAGAGATCTGATGATTCTATTCATACCAGACATCCCTCTCTATGAGATTTTTTTTATAGTATTACATGTTTGAGATCATATTATTACATGTTGGAGACACTTTTTATGATTTATTTATTGAACATTTGCACATGTGTTGTACTTATTTATGTTTTATGGTACACATATATATACTTGTTATGATTTACATTCACATTCATACATTTATGTTTTATGGTTTGAATCTAGGTTTGTTATATTCATGCATTATTATGGTTTGATGTTCACTTACATTGTACATCTATAAATACATCGCGCATTATTAGTTTATGGTTTTATTTATTTAGCAAGGAACACTCAAGTACCTTTATTTAAATTTAAATTTAAATTATGGTTTATTCAAATGCACTTGTACATATCTAAATTTACATCGTGAAATCAAAATGTTGGACTCCACTATCTAATGGTTGCTATTTGTAAATTTAAAAAGATGGACATTTACATGTAGTTAATTTAAATAAACAGTTCAAATGAATTTGTCTTAAATAAATAGGTCAAGAAATAGAAAAAATTGAATGCAAATATGCTTGAGATTAATGCTATATTTTATTAAAGTAGAACATAAAAATGCAATTGGATTTATAGATGATAGTTCTTGAATTCTTTAAAGCTCTAAATGTTCATTTTTAAAGTTAAGTATAGGTTAAATACATTTAAATTGTGCATGTATATCATGTTATACATGAACCTAGAATCTAATTCCATATAATCTAATACACATGTTCATTTGAATCTGCATACAAAGAATTCTTGAACTAGATGATGAGCTATACTTGTGTCCAGTTGAATGTAAATGAAATCAAATTATATATATATATATATATTTGAAAGTGTTCACTTAATAATTCCATATATAATTCAAAGAAAGCATGTAAGCTATAAGTGGAGTTGAATGTAAATGAAACCAAATTTCTAGTCTTGAAAGTTTAAGAATTCCATGTGGAACATTTATATATATGCAATTGGAAATTGATATATTTAAATCTTTAAAGTTATGCACATTTAATATTAAATTAAAAATTGATCAAAAATTCTATATAAATTAAAAATTGATCAATCCATATTTAATTGTACTAGAAAGATGGACCATTACATACATGGTCTCAAGCTATACATGGTAAATAAAGTTAAATTGATGCCAAAATGTAGCTATCTCAAGCACCCCAAACACCATCACTATGATTCACTACAATGTTCATATATTCCAATGCACCTTGAGGTGAACAAGAAAGACCAAACCAAGAGAACCTGGATACAATCTAACATTAGCAAAATGGATTTAATAACTATACTTAAAAGATAGGAGCTAATTTGTTCTTAAAAGAAATTTTGGATTAAAGATGAAATCAAATTATAAGGTCAAGTGATTTTTTATTAGGAAATTGGATTTGAAATGGATGATAGTCCAGATTAAGGATAAGGTCCCTAGATGTTGAAAGCTTTCCAAGTGATGACGAAAGGACAATATGATGTATGGACTAGATTGACACCAAGTAACCAAATTTTGATGTTCAAGTGATGATTTTTTATTAAGGATGGAGAATGGATGTATGGTTGAGATGGATCTAGATGGATAATTTTTAAATGATTCTAGGATGATTATGGTTAAATGGGTTATTACTTGATAAAGTGATCTTAACTTGATGATTAGGATTAGGGATGCTTACCTAATGAAAATAATAAAATTAGGATGTGATGATTAGGATACATGAAAATCCAGATGATCATTTAAAATTATTGAATGGCGTGCATTAATAATGTATAAAAAATAAAGAAAACTAGAGACAACATTTATGTCTAGATTCTTCACCACTCAAACACCAAATCAACTAGATAATTATATAAGTTTGTGGAGTTGAATGTTCAAAGGAAATGAAAGATTCATGTGAACTTAAGAATTTTGTGGAATATAAATAAATTTAAACGCAAAATTGGAACATAGACTAGATTTTGTACAAATTGTTGCATGCATATATATATTCAATCTATCTCATGTATATAAGTGGAGTTGAACAAATATTTAAATGAACAAAGATTTTTAAAAGTGAAAGTTTAACAATTCCATGTCAAAAATAAAAATACAATCAAGGAATCTAGAGATATGATATAAAGGAATTTCTAGAGATTCTTGAGTGAACTTAAAAGAATGAACCATGTCCAACATGTAAAAATGCAATTGGAAATTTAGATGATTTAAAGGAATTTAGGAAAAATTTAAATGAAAGCATTTTTAAAGTCACTAGGTTTTGTATCAAGCATATATACATGATCTAACATACATGTCACATTCTAAAAAAAAAACCATTCTAAATCATGTCACATGTCTAATCAATACAAATATATATATTATCTAGATTTGGAGTCATAGATGTGTATGTATCTATCCAAAAAACAACTTAAAGCTCCTGGTACATAAAATCTGGATCCTCTCTATCTTTAATTATTTCTAAAATCTTTTCATGATCTTCAATAGGCAACCTCCACTTTTGTTTGGCATGTCCTCTTTTAGGTAAAGTTTCTAAATTTATTTTTGTTTCCAAAACTAAGTGACTGTAATGTAGAACCTTTTTTCCTAGCCTATAATCAACAAATATGATACCATTTTTATCTATCTTTATTTGTTGATAATATGTGCCTTCAATAACAACTGGTCCAATGGGATACTCTTGTCCATCACCCTCTATCATTGATTCAACCAATTTGCTTTTTGGTTGTGTACATCTTAGTAGATAGTAATCTACACCTTTTGCATTGTCAGGATTTGTAACTACAACAAAAATATCTGCTATACACACACCACATATATACATATATAAGTAAATTATACATTTAAAAGCTGTAAAAATTTAGATTTTATAAATTTGAAACTTAATTAAACATAGAATATATATAAATTTAAATCTTGATTTTAACTAAATTAATCAATTTCCATACCTGTAACAACTAAATCAGATACACCTTCGTAATCAGTTGAATATAGTGGATCGTAGACATCGACATTGTCATCTACAACAAAAGGAGGCATTGATATTAATTGTTTCATTTCCCATTGTGAAACATACCCATGTCTAATATTCTCACATTGATCAATATTTGCATTGTCCTCAATGCAATCAATACAAAAACATGATTTTTCTCTCACATTAATTGTATAAGGCCTACTACTCCACGTTGTCATGATTTGATGCAGATTTCTAATACCATGAATTGCTTGACAATTATAAGGATTTGATAGATCAATATCTGTTTAAATTCAAACTCAAGAAAATTCAATTTGAAATCATGTATGTACTTGAACTTTGAAATTCAAATTTTTAACAAATTTTGACTAGACATGTACCTGTAACTTCCCAAAAATACCGTGTGTTGTATGTTGAGTCGTGAGCCAAAAAATTACTTTTGCACCATTCAACAATTTTGTTTGCATTCCGTATGGAATTGTGTACAAGTTACACACAAGTTGGCACAATTTGTCACCTATTACGTTTAAGGAACGTAAAAGAATTAATTTAGTTAAATTAAATATATATATCTAATCTTTTAAAAAATATCAAGCTAAATTGGACATATATATATATATGGTGAAAACTTTACATACCAGCAAGTTTATGTTGACGAAGTGCACACTTCACACATGCTCATGCTCCATCATGCTCTCCTTTTCCATGTCCACTCTCATAAAAATTCCGCAAAAATTTGGTGTTGCATCTAGCATGTTGACTGCTTAACCAAACAAAGGCTTTTGCAGACTTAAATTGTCTTCTGAAGTTACAAATAATTTTAAACACTTGAAAACCAAATTAGCTTCAAAAAAGTAAATTTATATATATAGATTTAAGCAATCAAACAATTTAAGTCTCAAAGTTAAAAGTAAATATAAATTAAATAAAAATAATTTAAAAAACAATGTACTTACCAGCACATCCATCAAACAATATCCAGTGTTGTTCTTGATTTATGCGACGTTGTCTTAGGTCTTCAAAAAATATTTTGAAATGATGAGCTACATAGCTTCTATCATGATTTGTATCATCACTGATATAAAAGTGAACCTCTTTGATGATAATTCTATCATCTTTTCTACTTTGTATTCCATCGACCACTAACTCTGCATGCCTGTAGCAAACTTGCACGAAGATTGCAACTTGCTCTTAATGATAATATTGACTTTGGTCTCAGTTTGAGGACTAAATGTATAGTTCTTAGAGAAATCTACAATAGAGAGAATATAACCTGGTGGAAAAAAAATCTTTGAATAACGAAATTGCTTAGCATTCCATCTTGCACCATGACAATGCTGGATATGTGGATATATGATATTGCGAAATTTACTCATGAATTCATTGTAAGGCAATCCACTCTCTTTGAGAACAATTTTTTCGGCCTCAACTCCTGACTTCATTAATTATGTCTCATATTCAAATCTCTTCCAAGTAACTTGCATATCATTATTGTCAACATGTAAAAGATTCTTCAAATCTCCACAATCATTACATACATTTTTTATACACTGAACATTGAATTCATCCGAATTTTCTGATTTTTCACATAGAAGAGACTTCACAAATTGTGTTGTGCTTCTAGGGATGGCTAAATTTTGATCAATTATTGCCATAACTTTTCTATATGATTGTAGGTGTAGATCAAATTCAACATGATTTCGACAACAACAAGTTTCACGTACTTTATTTATACATACAAATGATGGTCATAGTGTTTCAAACATCCTTTGACAAATCTACACATTTGAAAATTCTTGTTTAAATGCTTCAAAAAGTTCACTTTGTGTTGTATCTATTACATGTTTTGGATGAAAAAATTTTGTGCCATCATCACCTATTATTTGTATACTATCCCTTCTATTGGAAGAAACATGAGAGTGGGTGGTCCAATATTCAACTACTTGTTTCTTTACATCTTCTGAAATTCTATCTTTTTGAGGAACCCTACAAATATTTACCCATTTTTTCTCAAATTTTCCATCTATTTCATCTCTCTTTTCAATATATCTTTAAACAGTTCTCCTAGAAACATTTAGTAACTCAGAAATTGCTTGAACTTGTTTTCTATGTGATAATTTCTTACTAGAAATTGCAGTCATCAACGCTCTACGTGCAACACTTAAATCACTAGATTGACTCTTCTTTTCAATACATTCTAATGCTTCTTGCAGGTTTTCAACAATTGTTTATTTTTAAATCTGATGACCATTTCCTATTATCAACCCCTAACAATTCCAAAACAGGGGTCATTTCTTTTCATCTAAATAACTTTGTAATTAACTCTGCTCTTCCAATTAGAGATTTCTCTTCAAAAAATTCATCCTATATTTTTTTAGAGTGTAATTTTAATGTGCTTTTAGATAACATATCTTTAGATGAAATATTATTGAAAAGAGAATCTTCATTCATCTCCATCAAATTTTCCATACCATAGTCCAAAAAATTTATATTAATACTAGGTTCAGTTTGTTCTTGTACCTGTACGCCACCTTGATCATCAATATTTTACATAGTTTGTTGTTCAATAGATGTTCCTTCATCTTCTTTTCTCTTTATTTGTCTTACTCGTGTTCGATCATACTTCCTCGATCTAGTCCTTGGATTTTCAATCACAAATTACACTCAAATTTGAATTCGTGCCTACATACAAATTTGTACACATGAGCTTTCCATGAAACATGTACATGTAAGATAGCATAAATATTTTAAAAAGCTTGTAACTAGATGCAAAACATAAACATAAAATATTTAAACAAAATTATTTAATAAACATAAACATGCAAAACATAAAATATTTTTAATTGAATAATACATACATGTGTATAAAATTCTATATAATTCTCAAATAAAATTATATATAATTCTCTTGAAATAATTCTTTATAAATATATAATTTTACATAAGAGACACTTAAAATTATATATAATTCTCAAATAAATAAATAAAAAATAAACTTCTTGATAATGATATCTTTGATGTTTTTTATATAAATTTACTAATTTCATAAGTATGCTAATTTTATGTATATATATTGGAAATAAAAGTAAAAGCAAAGGTAAATTTAATAAAACATAGGTATTTAAGGAGGACATGTAAGAACAAGAATGAAGAACATAGAATTGGTGATCAATAATAATGAAATCTAAGAATTTAAATAGTGAAAACAACAAATGCATTTATATTCAAACAATTTTTAAATAAATAAAATAATTGTTCAATAAATAATGTAAATAAGGGTATGTGCGAGATCATGATGGGCCAAAAAGTGGCAATATGATGGGTATTTGTAGGGTATGCGGCTGACAACATTTTTTTTACACAAAATTGATGAAATGAAAATGGTTTTTAAAGGAGATTTTTAGCTTTCCACCAATATAAATTATAATTTACTTTGAATTTAATAAATATTTATTATTCATTTTCTATTTAAATTATGACTAAAGTGTTGATTGATAGGCTGATTGAAAAACATTTATAGCTTTCAAATGGTATTACATTTTATGAATCAAAACATGCATCACATTCTATACTTTTCATACTATAGGATTAAAAAAGAAAAATTGAATTTCATGAAGTTTTGACTAAGTTAAGGTGGTCGACATACGAGTTTTTATATTTTTTAAAAGTTGTAATAAAAAAATCATAATTAATTATTTACGTGGAAAAAAATTACAAAAAAAATGCATCACATCTAGACATGAGTCTTATACTTATGTCTAAAATCTTATAAAAAAATATTATCATTTTATTATGGTTAGGGTGGTCAAACAGACACCTACTTCTTTTTTCTTTGAAATTTAAGTACTATGCATTGAAATTTCAAATTTTCACCAAATAGATTTTAAAAAATAAAAATAAACCTAGTAGTTTGGAAACTACATTCAATTTTCTATAGATTCTATTCTTACATATTTTTGAAATAATATAGATAACTTATTCAAATTTTTACGTCAAGTTGCCTAACTCTGATTTTTTTGAATTTGTTGCCACTTAAGTGCCATTTTTTTCCATGATGATCTTGCACATACCCATAAAATAAAATAATTTTCTTTCTATATAATTCTTTATAAATATATTTCTACAAATATTTCTTTGATGTTAATATTTTAATATAAAAAATAGTGAAAACAAGCTTCAAATGCATTTTTCATAAAAAACATAATCAATTAAATAAGTTGAAGATCAATACATACCTTAAAAATATCTCTCCTCCTGTCAAAATGCCTTTTTTTTTTCCGAACTAAGTCTTGTAAATTTTTGAAATTATAAACCTTCTTCAATTGAAAATAGTTGAATATTTTGAAATATTTGTTATTTTTTGTTTTTTTAAATTTGAGAAATTAGAAAGAATTTTTTTTTTTTTAAGTTATTTTTAGCCGAGTTGTTATCAGCCGTTAGATTTCTAGCTGATTTGTTTTCGGTTGATCCCTTACTGGTCGAGAGGGTACAGCCAAAACCTTATTGGCCAAAACCTTGCGGCTGAAAATGCCGAGTTGGCATCCTACATGGTAGGCAACTCATCATTTCTGAGAATTTTTTGAAACATTCATCTTTGACAGAGTATTTCTCTAGTCATATTGATCTTTTTGCAAAAAATAAAAATACTCTTTTGTAGAGCCTGAATTGTAGAATCCAAATATATAATTTTTATAATATTTTGATTAGTTTTAATATGTTTTATTTTTAAAATAATGCAAGTAGATTTTAAAAATAAAAAAAGAGGTTGATTAGATATTAAAAAAAAGATAGTAAAACTTATTAAAATGTTTTAAATCTTATATGGGGCACAAGAGGAGAGAGTCTACTTCAAAAGGGTATATATATTTTTTTTAAATGATTAAAAAAATTGAAATTAGTTTATGGTCTATGAAAACTGTCAAATTCTGACATGTTTGACTTTAAAACGTTATTACGAGAAAAATATACATCAAAATGTGATTTTTTTTTTCCATGCACAAGATATTGAAATTACCTATTTGGAAAAAAAAAAAGGGAGAAATGATTTTTTTTTTTCAATTTGTTTCTTGATGGCTCATGAAGTCATTGTTTTATGAAATTTTCAACATTCCAAAATTTGTCCTTAAATTGATAAAAACATAATGAAAACAATATTTTTTAAAATTTTAAAAATTATAGGAATAAACTACACCAAAAATTCTACATTTCATTAGTTTACACCATTTTTAAATTCAAAATAGAAAGACCACTTTTATGTGGTCGCAGTTCAGAAATTTTTTTGTTGTTGGCTGATTCCTTTATAAAGTGTGACATAGGTTTGTGCTTTTACCCACCAAATACCATGAAACAAGACCTAAAAGGCCACAAAAATGACAAGGGGTCATTTTTCTAAGTTACATTTAGCCCCCACTTTAGTGAGAGAATGAACCTGCTTCAAATTCATGCTAAAGCAGCCATGAACATTAAGAAGAGAGTTCAAATGCACTTACGTTAGCAAGATGGAATACAACAATCAAGAGAGATGATCAAGCCCCCAAGATGAAGATCCCATGGAAAATTAAACATAAGAACAAAGGAACACACAAGTGTTGAAATGAATTGAATGAAGCTTCAATCACTAATCCAAATAGTTGTGGATAAGATCTCTAGGCTAAAATAGAATGTGTACTCACTCTGGGGTGATAGAAGACAAAATGGTCTACTGAGTGAGAAATCCCAAATGTACTCACTCTGGGGCCATAGAACTAGTTGCCCATAGGGTGAGAAGGCCCAAAAAGGTAAGAACATACACTAGTTGGTATGCACTCACAAAGCACAAAAGTGGCTAGGGGAAAAGTCATGCCGCTAGGTGGGCTTCCCACTTAGCCATGTTAACCTAGTTATGTTGATTGATAACTTTAACAAGGTGCCACAAAGACAAATTATTATGAACAAAAAGACAAGGGTACCACAATCATGCAAGTTATGTTACATGCAAGGTGGGAAAATGCAAAAATGTAATGTAAAAATATGTTCAAAGGAGTCTTGTTAAGTTTATGCAAGGTCAGTCACTTAAGAAACATTGTGTCTAATGTCTCCAAGAGAGGACCAATAAAAGAATAGTATATTCACAACTTAGGGGATGTAGTGTGTCGAATCAAACCACCAAGAGGAATGAAATATGCTAAGATAGATCACACTTATGAAAGACATCATACCCAATGTCATCCACAAAATGACAAATGCATCATGCAAATGACAAGGCTACACTAGGAACCAAAAATGAAAATGAATTATGGTAATATATTCCCCACACTTAAAAGGAATTGCTACACATTGGTCTATGAGAAATTACTTGAAAGTAGAGAAGGAAAGAAAATGCAAGAAAAAAGAAACAAGACACAAGAGACAACTTGGAAAGCCCTATTCCAAGTCATATGTTTCAAAGTTAGGCTGCATCATGTCAAGGAAAATGAAAGACAAAGAAAGGGAGTTTCCCCCTAGAAAAGAAAGCACACCAAACACATAAGGAATCTATATATTTGGGTTCTGTATGTTTGTTGTTGGAATGTTTTTATGAAAGAGCTCAAAACTATCATCATTCCCCAAATACACATAGAACTAGAAGAATGACACAAAAGAGTGAAAACAAAGGAAAAATAAAGTCCATTTTGAGTCAAAATGGAAGAGACATTTCGGTATTGATGATTTGCATTGTCCCCAAAAGGAAAACACAAGAAAAAATAAAATGAAAAGGAAAAATATTTTGAGTTGACATCAAGGAGACATTTCGGTCTCAATGCTTTGCATCATCCCCAAAAGGAAAACACAAAAAAAAAGTGAAAAAGACAAAGACCATTTGGGTCAACATGGAAGATACATAGGGTGTATCTACTCTTTGTGCCATCTCCTAATGGAAAACACAAAACAAAAGAAAAGACAAGGACCTTTAATTGGGTCAACATGGAAGAGACATAGGGCATCTCTATGCTTTGCGTCATCCCCAAATGGAAAACACAAAACAAAAAGAAAAGACAAGGACAAGGAATGACAATTAGAAGAATAGAGATATGAATAGAAGAAGTGTACAAAGAGAGGTAACAACAAACACACGTCATAGAGAAACATGATACATACATGAAAGAAAAATAAAAGAAACAAGCAATGCAAGTGTAAGTCAACCATTAACTAAGTTATTGGTTTCTCAATCTTAAAAGGTAAGCAAAAAGTGAATAACATAGTTAAGATACAAAGACAAGTGCACTACAAGGATAAAGGCTAACAACTACTTGTATCCATGAAGGGGGAAACAAGTAGGAGCCAAAGATGATGATGGAGAGGATCATGCAATAGTGAGAATGAAAAATCCTTCAACTATGGCATGATAAGGCAATAGTGTTTTAAGGGATGATAGGAAAGTAGTCAATATCAATGAAGTGATACTTATCCAATATCTCATTCAATGTTTGACATGCTTCCGTTCGGTGTCCAATAATGTGATGATATTTACAATATGGTATGTGGGAATCGTCAGGATGAATGACCAACCTATTGGAAGGTGGTAAGAGTATAATACCTTTGTTTAAAAATATTTGAAGTCTCCTTTCACATTTAGGTGGAGAATGTGTATGAAATTTTAGCTTCTTCAATTTGTATGGTCATTTTCATTTGCTAGGTTCTCATTTTTCATGAATAGGAGGAAGGGGACCCATAGGGATCCTAACATCCTTATCATTAGAAGGAGAGAATGGTTGTTCATGTGGAAGGAGGATATTCAAGTTAGAAGGAGGATTCAAGATCACTGTACTAGTATCTTAAAGTCTTCGAGGTTGAAAAGGATGTATATAAGGATGAGAAGGATCTTGATATCTTAGTCCTGTTGTATTTGCTTCGGTTGGGTGTTGTTCCATAAACTAATGAATTTCATGTTTATGTTTCATGTCACAACCTTGTTTACTCAAGATAGTGAAACTGTTGCCATATGTTGCTTCAAGGTTTATGAAAGTGTTTGTGACTTTATGACCATAAAAGGGGTTTAAATGTGTTGAGTTAAAGTAACTAGATCCTCTTGAGGGAGGAATTGTAGGTCCACCATTTATTTTAGGATGTAAATATGTAAAATGATCAGGAGGTACAACAGGTGGAAGATCTTGTGACTTCATGGAGGGATAAAAGGATGCATTGGCTTCTAAGTTATCAAGGAAGTCATTGTAGAATTGGTTCATGCTAACATCATCTTCTCCAATGATGTCTAAATCATAGGGAGGACAATCATGAGGAGTTGAAAGAGCATGAGCTAGCTCAACATCATTAGGGTCACAACCAACGACACAATTAGACATGTCTACCAATGATTTTAATGAATTCAAAAACTTATTGAAAGAAAATGCCATGATGCAAATAAATTAATATGCAATGAATGAGTAATAATAGAGTTTGGAAATGAAAACAGAATGCAGGAACAATAAACCAAAATGTAGAAAAATTCCAAAAAAATGTTTGAAATTTTGTCTAAGAAGTGCAGAGGGACTGATTTGTCTAGGGTGGCGAAAGAGTCCCAGGATGCAATTTTTTTGTTTTTTTCAATGAAATGCAATGCAAAAATGAAATCTAAATGCACTTTTCACTAATGCAATATGAAAGTCCTAAAATGCAAAAACAAAATAATTTCCTAATTGAATGTTAATGAAAATTTAAACTATGATGCAATATGAGAATGAAATCAGCAATCTAAAGTGTTCAAAAGTTGAGTTCACTAAAATGAACCATAAAATTTTGGGTCACTATGGACAACTCTAGCTCTTCTAGGGTTTTTCACCTAAAAGGAGAGAGATAGGACCCAAAAATGCATGGAATTCATTCAATTAATGTTATGTGAGATGTTGTTATTCCTAAATGAAGTAAACTAAATTAAATTGATTGATTAAAATGAATTAAAATGAATGCAAGAGTGCAATTTAAGCTATGCTTGAAAACACATTGTGATATGCAAATAACTAAGTAAATGAAGAAATTATGCAAAACAAAAAGTACAGGGATGAGTTTGAGTGCACTTGGATGAATTGCGATGATTCTATAGTGTTCTAGATGTTGATGGAAATTACTAATTTTTCATAGTGGGACTCATTTTCCTAGGGTGGCAAATTAATCTACCTACTAGTGAAAAGCTATTGGAAGTTGGGTTCTATTTGTCATGATCTGAAATCTGACAAAACTCAAGTTTCTAGTCCTAAGGTGGGACTCATTCACTACAGGTAGTGAATCAATCATCTCTCAAATTTCTAAAAAACTAGGAGACAACTCTACAACACCAAATTTGGGAGTGTCTGCTTATCAGGTTGCAAAAGTCAAATCTATAGAAAACAGACAAATAACTTTCTCCAAGCTTGAAATTGACTTATGTTGACTTGAAGCACCTAGTTGACTTGGAAATCAATATTCAACACCTAATAACCTGTCAAATATGCATACAAAGAGCTAACCCTTGGTGTTGTAAATTTGAGGTAATGTTAATGCTTGATTCAAAGTGCTTTGAATGTTGCTTGAATTGATATTGTAAGATGCTTGAATGCTTTAGATTGAATACATGAATGATAAGATTTTTTGGAGACGTAAAATGAAGAGAAAAATTCCTATTTATACAATCTTACAGTGTCGTAGTTTACCATGAATACGTCATCACAGGCTGACATCAAGTGATTTTTAATAAATCTTGGAAAGAAATTTAAAATATTTTGAATTTGGGGCCAAGGGGGACTCATTCACCACCCATGGTGAATGGGTCCCACCTAGGACCTAACAACAAGTGTTGGGAATTAAGTTTCATTTAATGGTGTTTGTCAGGATAATATCAAAAAAACCACTTAATTAAAGCATATGAGGGCATAAAGGGGTCAAGTAAGTCATAAGAAGAGATAATAGTGAAGTTGTGCCTAGGAAAGTGTGAAATCGTGTTAAAATAATTTACAACACTTCAAAATAGGACTTGGTGATGTGTAAAAAGGTGATTTTTAGGTGAATTGTAATGAATAGTGTCTAGAAGAATGTAGAAATGTCTTACAACACTTCACAACACCTTCACAAGACATCATTATTTGAATTTTAGTACATAAATATGCATGTTAATGCCATGTTGCAATATAAAATAAAACCCAAAAATATCAAATACTATTCAAAACAAGACCTAAAAGGCCATGAAAATGACAAGGGACCATTTTCCTATGGCACACTCCTTAATAATTCTAGTGGTATTTAGTGGGATGGTTTGGTGGATGACTTGGGGAAGAATATTGAGTGGGATATAGAGATATCAAAATATGGTAGAATAGGGAAAATTAATAGCATTTAATTGGTCGATTGCAATAAAATACAAACTAATAGAGGGTATGTGCAGGATCATCATGGAAAAAATAGGCCCTTAAGTGGCAAAAAGTTTAGAAAAATCAGAGTTAGGCAACTTGGCATAAAAATTTGAATAACTTATCTATATTATTTCAAAAATATGTAAGAATGGAATCTATAGGAAATTGAATGTAGTTTCTAAACTACTAGGTTTGTTTTCAAAAAAAAATCTATTTGGTGAAAATTTGAAATTTCAATGCAGTGGTACTTAAATTTCAAGGAAAAAATAAGAAGTAGGTGTCTATCTGACCACCCTAACCACAATAAAATGATAATATTTTTTTATAACATTTTAGATATAAGTAGAGGACTCATGCCCTGATGTGATACATATATTTTTGTAATTTTTTCAAGTAAATAATTAATTATGATTTTTTTATTACAAACTTTTAAAAAATATAAAAATTTGTATGTCTGACCACCTTAACTTGGTCAAAACTTCATGAAATTCAATTTTTCTTTTTTTAATCCTATAGTATGTAAAGAATAGAATGTGACATATGTTTTGGATTCAAAAAATGTGATACCGTTTGAAAGCTATAGATTTTTTTCAATCAGCCTATCAATTAGGAATTTAGTCATAATTTGAATAGAAAATGAGTAATAATTACTTATTAAATTCAAAGTAAAGTATAATTTATATCAGTGGAAAGCTAAGAATCTCCTTTAAAGACCCTTTTCATTTCATTAATTTTGGGTAAAAAAATAGTCGTCAACCACATACCCATCATATTGCCACTTTTTGGCCCATCATGATCCTACACATACCCTAGAAAAGTGTGCAAGATTCTGTAGAAGGGTAGTATTTCTCATTCAATGTGTGCAAGTTCAATGGTTATTCCACTACCATTTCCATTGAATTTTCAAGGAGATGGAATAATATGCAAGTTTTTGTGAAGGGTTTTAATTTCATATTGATTAGAAAACTTACCCAAGTGATTGTTGGTCTCACAGTAGAGGGAACCAAGGCATTCAAGTATAGAATACTGAGAGATGAAACCATCAACAATTTCCTCAAGAAAAGGGAGAAGATCAAAAAGTTGAACTTGAGATATGTTAGGTACTACCTTAAGCCTACATAGTATGATTTTTCCATTTGCATAATGCAATACATAAAATTGAAAGGTAGGTTTACTTTAGTGTTTTCCTATCATTTTGTTCTTTAAAGTCACATTTAATGATGGTAAAATTATTTCATTCCCATTTTATATTAGCTATGTTCTCTAGAAAATTTAGTCATGAATTAGAAAAGGGTTCAAGGGGTTATAACCCTATACCAAGGTCTTATTTTACTATTTTTGAGTTACGTGAGATAAAAAAGCCTCCCCCAATGTACTATATCCCTATCTTGACCTCAAACTTGTAAAACCGCACATTCTCTCCTCATAGAGAGATTTTTGGTTACACTATTGATTCAAATTTTGGCACTACTACATTCTTCCTCACTTGTTCATCTCAAAGCCTAAATTTTCTCAAAATCCATAATATATTGAAAGATAAGTCAAATGAACTTAGTTATCTTTTTTATTCAATGTTAGGATCTTTAAAGGGAATGACCAAGTTGTTCCTTAAGCTAGATATTAGACACTCCATCTCATAATTGAATGATCCCCTCTCTACATTGAAATCTTAGATGTATAGTCTTCCAAAGGGGAAGACTATTGGAAGTTTGTCATTGTTGATGTTTTTTGGCAACATGAGCATGAGGTGCATATACTATATGATCTAGTGTTGTCATTGATGTCAACATTGTTATGATCATTCTAGCTCATGGATTGGAATAATTCTTGAAGACATTTGGATAGAAAAAGTTGAACCGAAAAATCTGGTTATACAAGAATTTGGCTAAGTATTCCTCGTGATAGTATTGTGGTTTAGTGCATAAGTTTTGGGTCTACACTCCACTGTAAGTTGATATATCACTCTACAATTCTAATTGTAGTTTTGAGATCAACTATTGCATGTACATTCAATATTTGGTGACATTTTGTGAAGTATTCTAAAAGATATGAATGATAGAGTTTAGCTCTATATATTACAGTAATTCCTTATATAGTGTGTCAGTGTGGGAGATTCTACATGTCTTCACGATAATTATTCTATTCTACAATGATGAGGATAAGCTATTAGTTTTCGTTTGAGTGGGAATTCAAACAATATTGAGTTTTGAAGTCCCACATATGGAAAATTGTATGTAAATATGAAGATTTTATGTTTAGGTCTTATTTTGGACTGACCTAATATGTTTGATGTTTTATGGAGGACAAGTGAGTGATTTTATCTTATTTGGGATCTATATTAGGTCCATCCTGACCTATCTTAAGGTGAATTTAATTTTAAATTATGGTGAGAGATGTGGATAAAATGTTTTGAGGATGACATGTTCAAATTTTATGTGTCACTTCTAATTAGGCCAACCTAATTGAAGTTACACTTGATATGGATATATATAGGAGATTAACTTTATAGTTTTAGATATGGAAGTGATGTATGTTGAAGTGATGTATTTGGAAGTGGTATGTATGGAATGAGAATGATGATGGGGAAGAAATAGAGAGTGCAGATTGAATGCGAGTAATGAGAGACATATGACGTCTATGTTATTCTACCTACATGTGTGTGATGAAAATATAATCATGGTTGAGGAAATTGTGAAAAAAGTATAGTATTATTTCAAATCTATGTGAAGATTATTTTTTACTTCATTAGAATTGTAATCCATCATATGATAGATGTTATTGTATTAGTTCAAATAGGTTGTGTAGCTACCCCTCTTTCTATCTTTCTTGTTTTTTGTGGAAAGTGAGTTCATTTGGATAGTGAGTCCACTTAGTAGTGATCCTTTCTATAATATCTTATATCCAAATATAATATATTGTGAACTAACCATCACCGTGGTTTTTCCCTTTTTGGGTTTTCCATGTAAAAATATTGGTGTTCATGTGTCACGTGATTTTTTGGATTTATTCATGTTTTCAATGATCATTGCAATTATATTGATTATGATAATTGTATGGATTATGTTTAATTGGTTTAATGGAATACTAATTCACCCCCAGGTCTCAATAGTTTAGGTGTTCAACATATAAGGAATAGGGATGAGGGTTGAGGGTGTATGGTTTAGGGTTTAAGGTATAGGGTGAAGAGTTGAGAGTGTATGGTTTAAGGTTTGAGTATATGGTTGAGGTAAAATATTTAGGGTTTAGGGTATAAGGGTGATTGTATAGGGTAAAGGGATGAGAGTTGAGGTTGTAGGATTTAGGGTTTAAGGTATAGGGTTGAGGTTTGAGGGATTAGGGATTAAGTATAGGCTTGAGGGTGTAGGGTTTATGGTTTAAGGTATAGGGTTGAGGGTTCAATGTATAGGCCTAAGGGTATAGGAATGTTTCTTTGAATTGAAACACACCACACAAAGGGTCATGTCATGTACAATGACACATATGACATATAACAAGGTAATTGTGGTAAAATTACATACATAGCGCTTACAAGATGTCATCATTTCTCGAAGAAAGGTCTCATAAATATACGTCAACTCAACCTCCTACACACATGATAATGTTCAAGAAACTTTAACAAATTCATCAAATGAAAAATGAAAGCACACTTTGAAAATGTTGAGATTTTGCACCGTTTAGAGCAAGAAAAAGTGTTCTCATGCTTTGTGCAAGTAAAAACACACTTTCATTATAATACAATAATATTTTGTACACTTCTAAAAACAACAAAAAGGTACGAAACTCGTGATCCAAGACCACATGCTCTATTATTCTCTTGCTTCTACATGTTATTGAATGAAAATTTCTTTTTCACGCTATTAGGGAAAGCACACATAGTTTTAAAGCATTCAACCACCTTTGCACTATCTTTTTATTGTTTTCCAACTTAGGAAGAAGGAAATACTAGATTTTTTACATAAAATTTGATTATATGAACTCAAATTTTCATATTTGTAGTGTTGCAATGTTAATTATGATATTATTGCTATAATTTCATAGTATAGATTGGTTAACTATATAGATTTTAGTAATTATATTATAGTTATATAGAATTGAATGTTGAAAAGGAAGCAACTTCATAAAAATCTCAAATTCTTGAGGAGTTTGATGCAAGAAGAAAAAACAACAATGCATAATTGGGTAGTTTTTCAAAATGAATCTTGGATTTTAAGGTATGTCAAGCCTTTATACATGTGCTATATATTTTCCTTCATTTTCTTATGTTTCTTTATCACTTCTTATCATACATGCTTAGTATAATGGTTTGATTTTGTTATCATGTTGATTTTGGGATTAGACTTTTCTATCTATTCAAAATTATGAGTGGGAAAATCATACTCATTTAGACTATAACTATTTTCTTAAGTTAAAAAGTCCAATCAACTACATCATAATAATCATATAATTTTTTAAGAAAAAGTGGCAAGCCACTATATAATATATTATATTTTTAAAATAAGTAATACAAAAATCCCTAATTCAATAGGGCATACCGACAAGAAAGAATTAGGAAGAAAACCTTCGATTATAGCCCAAATAGTTACATAATTTCAATACAAATTATCCCTCTTTTCTTTGATACAGTAACACTTTATGCATACCAAAGCCTATTTACAATTTTCTGTCATGATACAATTTCCATTTGTTGCACCTTATGAAAACCAGGAGTGAAAATTTGCTAAAACATTATGGTAGTAGCACCACAAAAAATGTACCAAAAATATCCTTTGGATTATGCTTCAATTTGCATGATAACTAGTGAATTCCATCATTTCCCTCCATTACCCGCATCCTTAGGCATATTATATAGGTCAAAATTTAGGCTAAAATCCTATCAGCTATTAAATTTCATAAAAACTCAATCTCCATTGGAGCTACTTGCTCATTCTCATCTTGGACTACTTTTGTCATGTCAAAAATCTTCTCATCTTACACAATAGGTAAAGACTAAAAAGTGTAGGAAAACTGAGACTCACCAACTTGCATTTGACCAGAATTTTGTACTCCCACTTGCAAAAAAATTGTATTTTTCTCATCAACCACAACCTCAACCAGAGGCTCTTCATTAAGATTGAGCTCACTAGTAATTAAAACTCCAAACAACTATAACTAAACATCCCCAGTTTGCACATTTACCTCTGACATTTCCTAGGAAAAAGCACTTTCCACTTTGGCTTCATGTTCACCCACAACCTAAATCGAATTATTCCCATTTAACTGAATTTGTGCTTGGAAAGACACAAACATAGGTAAGTCATGAAAATGTGTAAGAAGCACCAAAATAGCACGTGCTTTTACTTTTACCTTATCAATAAAATTTGGAGCAAACCCATGAGCATAATTTCTAAGAACATTCAACATAAAACTTGAATTCTAGAATGGCAGAGTCTTACTAATTGCAATATATAGTTTTTGAAACTCTGTCCTATGTAGGAGAAAATTCCTAGGGAAGAGTCTTCCTACATACCCATGCCCTTTCTAGAAATTATACCTTTGACAGGCTTTTTGAATAATCCCATTTTGCAAATAAACCTCATTCACAACTTTACCTATGATAATCTCCACCAAATTGAAATCTTGCAATAGGTCCATTAGATTGGATATAAAATGGATAGAAATTGAGAAGGCTAGATTAACCTTTTTGCTTTTGGCTCCAGAATTTCCATTCCCACAACCCTTTTGATGTGTTTAATAAAGATTGAGCAATGATCTTTAAAAACTAGTTGTAGCTCTGTATCTCCAATTTCTTCTAATATTGGCAACTCCCAGTCAATGATTGGTATGAAAATTCTATAATTCCATGGATAGAACTTCATTTGTCTTCTTGTACTCTCAAAACATAAAAGCTTAGGAATACTAAGCTCACCACTACTAGAGTTGTTCAACGAAAACATATACCTTGCTTTCCAAGCCTTTCTACCAAACCTCAATTTCATTTGTGAAATTTTGAAAAACATTCTATTTAATTAATTTCTCATGCCTTTACTGGCATATCTTTTCAAATTTTGTGAAAATTGTACTCTTGTACCACAAGGATTATTTTTTAGATTTCAATGAATAACTTCCAACTTGGTTGCAATAAAGTATAAAGTATGGCTTTCAATTAGAAAAACAAAAATAACTACAAATAACTTATCTAAATTTAGATATAGTTCCTTTAGATTTTGTCAATCAATTCATTGTATATGGTACCATCATGTTTATTTCATACACTCAGCTCACACATTTTGAGACAATGTGCAAAATCATATATTTGGCACTTGTAGCCCGCATAGAACACAAATGTTAGAGCAATCTAGTACTATGCATTCCTCGCAAGGACATCATCATAAAATTTGATTTCCTTTTGGTGTACTGAATAACATTCTTTCCGCCTCACTCCAAAACATGGAAAGCACATTTTGCAAAACAATTCACATGCAACTACTGAAGCCCATCTGAATGCTAGTAGTTTCATACAAACTTGGAAATACTCCAATGGTACCACTTTATACCATATTTTTAACATGTATTGTACTAGTTTTATGAAATTAGTACCAACCCATTGTCTATTACATGTGATGATGCAATAGCACCATGCATTGTTTTTTTCACTTATCATAATAATCATATTGAGTTTCTTCTTCCATGAAATCATAATCAAATTCATCATATTAATCATCCTTACCTTTATATTTCTCAACATACCCTTCCTTAGAAGATAAATTTTCATCCTTTTTTATTGAGAGGGAATTTTCATATTCAAATGAAACAAATTTAGACAAAAGAAACCCAAAGTATATTATAATTTATTGTATAAATTTAACTCAATATAACTCATTAATAAAATATATTGGTTGTTAGTGTGCTAAAATCACCACATCAAATTGCTTTTCTCTTGTAAAATTGACTATGTGATTCCATGCCACATTCAATTTGCAAGGAGCATATAGTCCTTATTGGGATATCTCATCAGTACATAAATTTTACATTGTGTCATTCTTGCCTGTGTCATGGGAGTCACTTTGATTCCAACTCAATTTCCTTATGTTTCATGATTCTATCTACATCAAATTTGAATAGTCTCATGCTTGAATATTTCATGTCACACTAGCTCCAATTCTATGATGCATTACATTTTATACCAAGTTTATATGGTGTCATGTGTGCACATGTTGGGCCACACAAGTACTAGCTCATTGATTGCATTATGTCTCATGTTTCATCTATATCAAATTTATAAGGTGGTCATGCATAAATGATTCAAAGAAGGGTGGATTCTTCTAACACAATCACAAATGAACAAGTTTTGCAACTTTGGAGCCCTAACTTGGTGTTTTGCTCACAATTCCTTCAAACCTCCTTGTAGGTCTCCAAATAGTGATTTCCTGCCATATCTTTCAAATAATACTCCATACCCAAAATTGAATCACCATTGTAGATACCCTTTATTCCACTTTGAAACATATCAAGTTTATGAATATGGTTGTTTTGTAACAACACCCTTTAATTTGTACTAATGCGCTGCCAATATGCATAATTAGGCTTGTTTCACAAAGCAACTATGGGTTTTACAAACTCCACACTTATTTTCTTCACTCCAGGGACTTTCACATATCATATGGGGTCTGATTATGCATTTCCCATTGATTGAAACAATCACCAAATTTCCTCTTCACAAAACCCTATATCTACCTACTTACCTAAGCCTAATACATAGAGATATTAGGCTAGGGCTTGATCAAACTCGACCCTAACTCCAACCCTTGAATCTAAAAACCCTACCAACATGAAAAAATCATAACTAATCCCATTCCACTGACATTCAGAATTTTCACCAGTGGAATGGTCCCCTAATTCTTGTTTTTCCTATCAAACCCTTAAACCTAGGGTTTCCTGACTGTTTTGAGTAAAATCACTTTAAGTCTCTTCAAAATTTGTGAAAATGAATGAAATCAACTACAAATGATAGAATACTAAACACACCATTGATCCAAATCAGTTTTACATCATTTATAGGCCATATGTGGCTGTACTAATAACTGTAGCGGCATTAAATCAATGAAAATTATAGAAAATAAAGTCTCTTTATTGCTTGATCACAAAAAAACCTATAGAAGATTGCCTCAAACATACCAAGGAAAATTTAAACATGTACAACTCCAAAAAAATGGTTACAAACTACCTTTCAAATGAATGACCGTTCAACTTCCCATATACATCAAAAATGCAAACTTGCTTTGCAACATTTGCAACATTTTGCAACAAATAACAACTTGACTCCAAACCGACCCCACATGGCTTAAAAACATCACACATGGTCTAAATAGATCTTATTACATCAAAAATGACTCAAAATCATGAAATAATCACATTAGACCATTATTTATATTATGTGGACTAGGTGCCCCTACACCATACTCCAGGGAGAACAAAATATCAAGCCCCACTTGAGATCAGATCTTTAACTATTGTACCATGCTTCTTAATTTCTTCCTGTATTATCCAGATGGAATCCTCCATTGGAAGGCTTTGTCACTTCACCAAGTACTCATTATACACCTTACTCCTTTTTCTTTTAGCTTCCTTTGTGTCTAAGATACATTCAAGCTTCAATGGTTGGCTTGGTGGAAAATAACTGACCCAATCTTCATATGGAACTCTTAATGTACCAGCATCTTCACCTACAATCACATATACTTTAAAAAGATATAGGTTAGAAACATTAAAAATTAGAGAGATGGAAACTCTAGGAGGGAGTTCTATTTTATGAGACCATAAATTGTCTCATATTTTATCAAAGAAAATCATCTATTTCCTCCTAATGTATTAGTGTTAAAGTGGATTTGAGTAATGATTGAAAATTCTTTAGCTTGTTTATAGTAGAATATAAAGTAATGTTTATTTTATTTTTGGTAATCTATGTGATCCAAATTGTTTCTAATATCACTTCATAAGTGTGTGTAAGATGCTATAATGTAGGTGAATACATTATTGAATAATTCATGACAATAAAGAGCTTCATAGACACTTGTAGCAAAGATCTCTAGACACTTGAAGCAGTTAACTCCTCATAGCTTTAGAAGGCTCTGAAGAAATAATAATAAGATAGAGAAGACTCCCATAACACTCCTACATTCATGCAAAATCATCATGCATCATTCATTCCTAAATTAATGGGATGAGTATTTGTTTCATGTTGAGTTTTAAGATCTCTCACAGTTATTAAATTTTGTGCTTCCTTCTTCCAACCAAAGATAACTCAAGTTACCAAATCACTCAAATTTTGTTGCATAATTATGTAATTTTATTCATTCTAAGGATCAATTATTTGGTTGAATGAACTGAAGAATAATTCCTTCATTAATGCTCAACACTTGAAGACTTCCTAAAAAGTAGGCACCCAGAAATTGTCAAAAATGTAGACTCAATAAAACAACGATATCTCCCTCGTTTCTCAATGAAATTCAAAAATTCAAAATGATCTAGAAAGTAGATTGGAAGAGATAAAAACCATTTTGAGAATTTGGCATGATTTTCATCAAGGAATAAGTAGTATGTGAAAAAAAATGACTGAGGCAAAGGTGGCGTGATGGAGGACAACAACTTCAAATTTTTTAGAGTTTTGTAAACGACCCCTCAAAAATAGGTTCTTGGATCCACATTCTTAGTGGATTGGTTGGATATATATATAGAATACAAATTCTATAAATACAATGTAATCATTTGATAAATGGGGGATTAGAAAGGCTTGTTTTAGCATGAGGGAATAATATAGTTTTAGTTTCATTTCCAACAATTTATTTCCAAATTTCTAAGAGTAAATTTGAATTGATGCAAGCTTTTCATTTCTAGAAAGTGTGAAGTAGTTTAGCCTTTTCAATTATTGCAAGTGTTCCTTAGATTAGTTCCCTTTCATGCAACATTACTTTCATGCAAATAGGATTTATTTCTGCAAGTAGAATAGATTGTCAAGCAAGTTTTTTACTTTCTATCTTGTAGATAGCCATGAAAACTGCCTTGGATTGATAAATTAAATTATGAGGATTACAATGATTCCATCATTTTTGGCACTATTTCTGAGGATCTAGGTGTCATTAGGGAAGGGAGAAAATTAGTTTGGTAGCCTTTTATATTTAAAAGTTCCTCAAGAAAGATTCATTTCTCAAAAAACCCCCAAAATACTAGCTCTAAAGAGAAACCCCCGTATCTATTTCAAAATATCCTTAGTTGGAGGACCATCACTCCAAATTCTAACAAAGGATATTTCTTTAAGGAAATAATTGATGGATTATTGCTTGCAAGAGGTGCATAATACAATGAAGAGATCTTATCTTCATTACAAAAGCTTGGAAAAAAAGAGATTTATTTGGAGACCTTCAAAGTCCAAGAATGGCTACCCAATCAAATTTTTGAAGTCAAAGTAGGGCTTCCCAATTAGAGATTTGAAGAAAAATGAGGTATTTCTAGTGATGCATGCAATAGATCAGAAGGAAGGATTGGAAGATCTCTCCAATCAGCTAATGTATTTGCTAGAATTGGAAATCATGGAGAATGTTTCCACTTCAAAGGAAGGTGAAGCATTGAGTTTCAAAGCTTTTTTCATCTTCTTGTCATTCTCTTCTCTTGAAAAATTGAACGCATGGAAACATATATTGAGAAAGGGAAGATATTTTTTTAGAACCAGTTAATGGTTATGTGTAACCTCTCTACATCATTAAGTAGAGTAGGTTAGGGTAAGTTTTATTTTTGTAAATAAGTGCTTTGCACATGCTATTTCCTCTTCTCTAAGGCTATAAGAATGTACTTTTCTATACAAGTTGTTGCTCTAAAAACTTGTAGAAGATATTTTGGCATTATGGATGACTGGTTAGTGCAAAAAAAATAATGATGAAGCAATTTGAGTTGGTATTTAATGTAAAAGGTCAAGTTGCAGCTCTCAAAATTTGAAGAAATTCTTTGCATGCAGCATGGAGAAAGTGAACTACAACTCATGCATGATATTTGCATGGAAAGCTAAGATAAAATTGGGTATTTACTTTATTATTTTACTCTTATTCAACTTAAATTTTTTTCATTTTACTCAATCACTCCAAAGAGAAGAAGAAGAAGAAGAATTGCCTAAAAGCATATCTTGAGGTTTATGGATTGTTTAGGAGTTGTTTGGAGCTAAAGAAAAAACATCTAAAAGAAATTCTAAGATTTAAGGATCAATTTGAACCTATCTAGAGCTATTTTGGAACTATTCAAGAGTTGTCAGGAGCTACCTGGAGCAACTACTAAAAAAATGAATTTATTGAATTTGAAGACTCATTATGATTTACAGAGGGACCTATAACATTTTAGGTGTGGGGGAAATGATGAGACAATAAATTGTCTCATATTTTATCAAATAAAATCATCTATTTCTTCCCAATGCATTAGTGTTTAAAAAGTGGATTTGAGTAAAGATTTAAAATTCTTTAGCTTGTATATAGTAGAATATAAAGTATTTGATTTATTTTTGGTAATCTATGTGATCCAAATTGTTTATAATATCACTTTATAAGTGTGTGTAAGATGCTATAATGGAGGTGAATACATTATTGAATAATTCATGACAATAGAAAGCTTCATAGACACTTGCAGCAAAGAGCTCTAGACACTTGAAGCAGTTAACTCCTAACAACTTTAGAAGGCTTTGAAGAAATAATGAGAAGATAGAGAAGACTCCCAACACACTCCTACTTTCATGAAAAATCATCAAGCATCACTAATTCCAAAATTAATTGGATGAGTATTTGTTTCATACTAAACTAAAGAATAATTCCTTCATTCATCTTCAACACTTGAAGACTTCCTAAAAATCAAGTGCCCAAAAAATGTCAAAAATGTAGTTTCAATAAAAAAATGATATCTCCCTCATTTCTAAACAAAATTCAAAAATTCAAAATGATATGGAAAGTATATTGGAAGGGATAAAAACCCTTTTGATAATTTGGTGTGATTTGCATCAAGGAAGAAGGAGTACATGATAGAAAATGACTAAGACAAAGGTGGCGTGATGGAGGACAACAACTTCAATTTTTTTAGAGTTTTCTAAATGACGCCTCAAAAATAAGATCTTGGATCCACATTCTTAGTGGATTGGTTGGATAGATATAGAGTATGAATTCTATAAATACAATGTAATAATTTTATAAAGGGTGGGGATTAGAAAGGCTTGTTTTAGCTTGAGGAAATAAGATAGTTTTAGTTTCATTTCCAGCAATGTATTTCCAACTTTCTAAGATTAAACTTGAATTCAAGCAAGCTTTTCATTTCCAAAAAGTGTGAAGTAGTTTATCCTTTTAAATTATTGAAAGTGTTCCTTAGATTATTTCCCTTTCATGCAACTTTCCTTTCATGAAAATATGATTTATTTTTGCAAGTAGAATAGATTGTCAAGCAAGTTTTCTACCTTCTCTCTTGCAAACAGCAATGGACACTGCCTTGGATTGATAAATTAAATGATAAGGATTACAATGACCCCATCACTATCTCATAAGAATTGGCTCCAAATTTGTGGACCACTCTACATGGCACAATCTTCTTCATCTACAATTTGGAATACTTTCCTTTAGGTAGCCTTTCTTTCCTCAAATGAGCTAAGACCATGTCCCCTGCTTTAAAGTGAACTTCTCTCCTTTTCAAGTCTACATGTTGCTTGTACTTATCCAAATTCCTTTGAAGGTTCTCTCTAACTTTCTGATGTATGTCTTTGATGGCCACTGCAAACTCTTCTCCTTCAACACTCCTCTCCACACCACTCAAATCTCTGAGTTCAAACACCCCCTAGGTTTCAATCCATACACAATCTCAAATAGGCTCTTACCAACACTTTAGTTCATAGAGTCATTATATGCAAACTCATCTCGGGGAAGAATCAAATCCCATTGTTGGGAATGTTCTTTTTTCAAGCATCTAATAAGATTCCCAAGACTTCTATTGACAACTTCAATCTCCCCATCTGTTTGAGGATGATAGGTAGAGCTAAAGGTCGAATTTGTTCCCAACTTCTTCCAAATGGTTCTCTAAAAGTGAACCAAAAACTTACTATCTCTATCAAAAACAATTGCCAATGGTAACCCATGAATCCTAACCACCTCCTTGAAAAAACAACTGAGCAATTTATGATGAATCATTTGTATTTTTATAGGGTATAAAATGATCCATTTTTCTAAACCGGTCTACAACAACAAACACACTATCATAGCCTCTCTAAGTTTTGGTAAACCCCAAAAAAAATTCCATGTTGATGGACTCCCATGGCATATTTGGGAATGGAAATGGTTGATTAATACCTACATTTGTACTACAACCCTTGTATTTTTGACATACAACACACTTTTCAACAAATTTTCTGATATGAATTTGCATCTTGTGCCAATAGTAATACCTTCTTACCTATTCCAAAGTCTTATCCACCCCAAAATGACCCCCTAAGCTTCCACAATGCTTCTCTTTAATCAGATTAGTCCTCATAGAGCATTTAGGAATACATAACTGAGCACCCTTAAACAATAACCCTTCTTGAATCAAGAAATCATAATTTTCTTCATGAAAAATACCATTAAATTGATTGCAAGAAGCATAAATATCCTTGAAATCAGCATCTCCTTCATACATACCTTTCAAAGCATCAATACCTACACTTTGGAGTTGAATTTATTGAACCAAATATTCCCTTTTGCTCAAAGCATATGCCACCTTATTTGACTACCCATTTTTGTGCTTTATGGTAAAAGTGTAGCTTTGTAGGTACTCCACCCACTTCACATGTCTGTGGTTGAGTTTGTCTTGGATATTTAAGAACTACCAAGCATGATTGTCAGTGAAAATAGTAAAATCTTTAGGAAGGAGATAGTTTATCCAATTCTTTAATGATTGGACCATGGGATATAACTCCAAGTCATAAGATGAATACCTTTCATTTGTCTCATTGAGCTTCTCATTGAAAAATGAAATAAGCTTTCCCTCTTATCTCAATACTACCCCAATTGCATAATCACTTACATCACATTCTATTGTGAAAATTTGTTAAAATAAGGCAATGCTAAGATGGGTTGTTGTGCTACTCTGTCTTTCAGATATTGGAAACTCTTTTATGCCTGATCAGATCATATAAATTTCTTTATTTTATCCCCTTTGATTGTATCAATGATTGGAGAGCATATATGACTAAAATTCTTCACAAATTTTTTGTAAAAGCTAGCTAGGCCATAGAAACTTCTTACCTCACTCGTTGGAGTTGGTGTAGGCCAATTGAGAATTGCTTCCAACTTGTTGGGGTCCATCTTCAAAGAACCTTTTGAGATCACAAAACCAAGATAGACTAACTCTTCCTTCATGAATTCACACTTATTCAAATTGATCATCAACTTTTCTTCATTCAACCTCTTCAAAAACATGTCCAAATGTTGCAAGTGTTGCTCTTTAGTCTTACTAAACACAAGAATAACTTCCAAATAGACAACCATAGATTACCTATGAAGGGTTTTAGAGCTTCATTCATTAATCTCATAAAAGTGCTTGGTGCATTTGAAAGCCCAAATTGCATGACAAGCCATTCATACAACCTCTTGTTTTTTTTAAGGTAGTTTTCCTCTCATCCCCCTCTCTAATTCTAATTTTGTGGTAGCCACTTTTGAGGCTAATTTTAGAAAATTAATGAGCACCTCCTAAACAGTCCATCAAATCCTCCATTCTTGGTACATGGGAAACCTATACCTTATAGTTATCTTGTTACTTTCCCTTGAGTCGGTGCACATTCTCCAATCTCCTCCTTTTTTAGGTGCCAAATGGTGGGAACAACACATGGGATAAGACTCTCCCTTATTAGGCCTTTGTTAAGTAGCTCTTGGATTTTCCTTCTAATCTCTTCATTTTGTTTTGGAGTCATCTTATATCAAACTTTTTTAGGTAGTTTTTCTTTTGGTATGAAGTCTATTTGGTGGCTCACATCTCTTATTGGTGGCAAAGAATTAGGGAGCTCATCTACTACGATGCCTTTGTATTTTCTCAACAAGGTTTGGACCTCTTTAGGCACATCTTCAACCTTTATTGTTGTCATGATAGATTTTGGTCTGATTATAATTTCATAACCTTGTCCACCTTCTTCTTTCATAGTTTCCAAGAACTCTTTTTCCCCAACTAGCATTATACTAGACCCAACTTGTTTATCTATACCTTCATCTTTCAATGGAGTAAGGGTGAATGAAATTGCATCCTTTTCAATCACATAGGTATTTTTATATCCATCATGTTTAGCTTTTCTATCATACTTCTAGGGTCTTCCTAAGAGCAGATGACAAACATCCATAAGAATGATGTCACACAATATTTTATCCTTATACCCTCCTATGTTAAATTCAACCCATGTTTGCTCATTAACTAGGACTTGTTGACCCTTATTCAACCAGGATACCTTCTAAGGAGTAGTATGTGGGACTCTTTTCATTTTCAACTTTTAAACCGTCTCTAAAGAAACCAAATTATATATGGAACTGAAATCAACAACAACCTTACACACCTTACCTTAGATTTGTAAGTGGTTCTAAACAAAGGTTTTCTTTGTGGAGACTCTTTCACCATAGGGAATTTGAGTAATGTTAGCCTCATCATTATATATTCTCCTATTTCTCTAGTAGCATGTTGAGAAGTAGATTTGACACTCTCACAATATTCTTCTTGCACCAATTATGTTCTCCTTTCTCCACCATGTGAGGTAGAAGGTTGCTTATCGAGACACATCCATGCTTGATGGCAAATCTGATTGCATTGATAGCATATTCTTGAGAATTTATTTGATCCTCTATCTTTTACCACCAAATCTGCCTCTACTATTTGATCTCCTACCTTTGAAACTAACTCTTGATTCTAAGCTTTGTTCTTGATTACAAATTGTTTCTCCTTATGGCTTTTGAGATTGTCCTCTTCCTCAAAATGTTCCTCTACCCCTAAATTTTTTACCTCTGCCTCTACTTTATTTTTCCTACCTTCACTTTAACTTCTCCTCTTCCTTTACTGTCAATTGGAAGCATTCTTGAACTGTTCTTTGAAGAGCCATGCTTAACTCATCTTGTATATTGAATCTTAACCCATTTATGTACCTTTCTACTTTCTCCACCTCATACTCAACATGACCTGCTCTACTGCTTAACTTGTGAAATTCCTCTATATAAGCCATGACATCCATTTCCTTTTTCTTGAGGTTTTGAAGCTTCCTAAAGGTCTGAATTGCATAGTCACGGGGTAGAAATTGACTCTTTATCTTAGACACCATTATGTCCCATGAATTGATTTTTTTCTTGCCCTTTTTCACCCTCTCTTCCTAAAATTTACCAAAACCTATTCTCTAATACCAATTGATGCAAATTAGGGTGGAGTTTTCTAACACAATCACAAATGAACAAGTTTTCCAACTTTGGAACCCTAACTTGGTGTTTTGTTCACAATTCCTTCAAACCTCCTTATAGGTCTCCAAATAGTGATTCCCCTCCATATCTTTCAAAGAAGACTTCAAACCCAAAATTGAATCACCATTTTAGATACCATTTATGCCACTTTGAAACATATCATGTTTATGAATATGGCTATTTTGTAACAACACCCTCTAATTTGAACTGCTACACTGCCAATATGCCTAATTAGGCTTGTTTCACAAAGCAACTATGAGTTTTAAAAACTCCAAACTTATTTTATTCACTCCAAGGCCTTTGAAATATCATATGGGATCTAATTATTCATTTCCAATCGATTGAAATAATCACCAAATTGTCTTTTCACAAAACCCTATTTCTACCTACTTACTTAAGCCTAATACATAGAGATATTAGGCTAGGGCTTGATCAAGCTCAACCCTAACTACAACCCTTGCATCTATAAACCCTATAAACATGAAAAAAATACTAACTAATCCCATTCCACTAACTTTCAGAATTTTCCACTAGTGGAATGGTCCCCTAATTCATGTTTTTCCTATCAAACCCTCAAACCTAGGGTTTCATGACTGTTTTGAGTAAAATCACTCTAACTCTCTTCAAACTTGGTGAAAATGATTGAAATCAACAAAAAATGAGAGAAGACTTAACAAACCATGAATCCAAATCAGTTTTACATCATTTTCAGGTTGTACATGGTCGTACTAATTACTATAGCAACAATAAATCAATGAAAAAAGTGTAGAAAATAAAGTGTCTCTTTATTGTTTGATCACAAAAAAAATTCTAGAAGATTACCTCAAACATCCGAAGGAAAATTTAAACATATACAACTACAAAACAATGGTTACAAACTTCCTTTCAAATGAATGACTATTCAACTTCCCATATACATAAAAAATGCAAAGTTGCTTTGTAACTTTTGCAACATTTTGTAACAAATGACAACTTGACTCCAAACCAACCCCACATGACTTAAAAACATCACACATGGTCTAAATAAACCTTATTACATTAAAAATGACTCAAAATCATGAAATAATCACATTAGAAACTTATTTACATTATGTGGACTAGGTTCCAATGCACCAATACACATTATGGGAGTCATACTAATTCCAAATACATGATTCCCATATGTCATAATCCCATCTACACCACTTAATCATGTGTACTCTTTGAAGAGCGTACACTTTTTCCAACTATAAAACTCCCTATATACCATAGAACACATCACATCAACTATCACATCATATTACAATATTTGATTCACACATGTTGAATGAAATGATTGATGATTATGGTTTTTTGTGTACTTGAACTTTTTGCAATTAATGATTTGGTGTTAAGGTAAAAAATGAAGGTGAGTTTTTATAGGTACACAATAATATATAGATTCCATCTAAGATCCAACAATGTATCATTTTCATGCTTTTCCACTTCTTTCAGTGCATTTTTTTAAATTTTGGAATAGATGAATTCTATCGATTTTCACAAACATCAAAAAAGTGGAGGGGAAATATAAAGGATAAAAAAGAATATACCTTATATTTCAACAACATGCATTCCCTCTTCATTCCCTTTCTTCCCTTTCTTGTCATGCTTGAGCATATAGCCTCTCACTTACTATCAAACCCGTAACTCCTTGCATTTGGCTACCCTTTGATTGTTAAATGTCTCTTTGGATTGTCATATATTATACATCATAATTTGATGACTAATTTTAGATTTGTTTAAGATATTTCTTTATTCTATAGTAAAATGAAGGGACTAATAGTTATATATTTTTCATGCTACAGATACAATTTTTCATGATGTCGAAGAAATAATCAAGGACACATCATCTAACACCAAATGAGAAGGAAGCATTGAATGCAAAGAAAAGAGAAGAAATGAGGCAACTTCGTGAAAGAAGGAAATTGAACACGATAGTAGAAGACATGCCAATTCAAGAGGAACACAAACTATCAACAAGAGATGGTATTGTTGGCACAAAGGAAACAGATGAAAAAACATCCTACAAAGAAAGATTTGAATCCCATAGTTGTTGATGGAAGGATACCATCTAGCACATCTCAACTTGTAAGTACATCATGTTGACAAAACAAGGATAGACAACTGAGACTAAGGGTGAATCAGTTGTCACAGAATATTCAAAATTTTCACACTTAGCTTAATCTCATATTTGATGAATGAACAATAAACTATAAACAATCAGCACATTAGAAACACAAAGAACACCAAGATTTTTATGTGGAAACCCTATTAGGGAAAAAGCCACGGTGGATGTCAGCCCACAATATTATACCATGTTAAAATTATAAAGAAGAATAAAGGGAATGCACATCCATTTAGGCACACTACCTAGATTTCACTGCTCAAATACAAGATTACTCACTGCCTAGAGAAGACTAAGAAAATAGTTTCTACAAAATAGCTTCCACAAAAGCATGATTATAGTTTTGGTTAAGTACAGAAACACTCCTTCACACTACACTCAAACTTCTTCACACTCTGCTCTGCAATCGAATGATTAGAACACTATTTTCACATCTGCACTTTCTTTCATTACTGTACATTCACACTAATGAACACTTGACTTCACTCAGATAATCATTCTTATATATCCACAATATTGAAATATAAAAATATAAAAGATTCATGCAATGTCGGCCCAAATTTACAAATAGGTTTTCATTGCAAATCAAACACCGTCATCCAATATTATGTTGTGACCCAAAACAACATCCTCGAATGCACCAAAGATTCAAATTTTAATCTCCAAGGATCCACAAGATGCTACAACCACCATGTCAGCCAAGAACACAAAAACTAGAACACATAAGAGATAAATCACCAACCATGAGCATTCTCTAGAAGCATCCATGAGCATTAAGAACTAATAGAGAAACAACCAAAGCAATTGAGATTACTATAATGACATCAACTTCAATTAGAAACATTAAGTGAAGCCAAAGAAAAAATGTCAAAATGCAACTATTCATAATACGAGAAAATCTTCAAGTGGACCTCTAAAACTTTTAGTGGATAAACTAGATACACTCAAAAATAAACCCTTTAGTCCATAGAGACTAATCTTAAACATAATGATCAAAACACCTTCATGACTTCACTATTCTATTGGCAACCTACAACACTTTCTTTAACAATTTTCTCAATATCCTCAACACATACAGCTTTCAATACCTCAATACTAATAGTGTTGACACAATGACAAACACATATCAGCATCACAACCACAACATCCAACAATCTCCCCCTTTGGAATTGATGGCAACACATGATGTGAAAAATACCATCAACACAACTCTCAATCAGCACTTACTCCTTAGATTTTGCTTCTTTTCCTCATGTTGTTTTTCACATTACACTTCTCCACCTTTAACATCAATGGAAAAGATAAGCATTATCTCTCCACATACAAGTTGTGTAGCACATATCTGCACATTTGACTACTCCCCTTGAGTAACAACCATGAAAACATCTATTTGGATCATAATATGATCATGAAATGAATGGATTGATGCAATACAATGCATCTCTAGTTCATGTCAGGAGGGGTAATCACCCTTAGCATCCCTCTAAAATAGTCAAAATTATCCTTTGGTAATGGCTTGGTGAAAATGTCTGCAATCTATTCTTTGGTAGGTACATAATACATTTTGACTTCTTTCTCACTCACTTTCTCCGTCAAGAAGTGAAAATTGATTGAAATATGCTTGGTCTTAGAGTGTAGCATAGGATTCTTCCATATGTTTATTGCACTCGAGTTATCACAATATATAATAATAGGCTCATCATATACTACTCTGATATCTTTTGGCATCGGTTTCATCCATAGCACTTGAGTACAATTATTTGTAGCAGCAATATATTCTACCTCAATAGTAGATAGGGAAATGGAATTATGCTTTTTACTAAACCATGACACTAGCTTCTTCCCTAGGAAGATGGCACCACTACTAGTGCTTTTCCTGTCATCTACATCTCCTGCCCAATCTACATCAGTATAGGAACTCAAAGTGAGATCATCATCTTTAGGATACAAAAGCCCAAAATCAACTGTCCCTTTCAGATACCTAAAAATTCTCTTTACAATAGTCACATGAGATTATTTTGGATCAGATTGATATCTATCAACCATACACACAAAATTCATGATGTATAGTCTAGTCTGAATTAAGTAGAGAAATCCACCAATCATTGACCTATATCTTGTTTTATTTTCCTTAGGAGAATCATCATTTTGTGTTAACTTTCATCTAGTCACCATGGGTGTACCAATAGGCTTTGATCCATCCATGAAAATTTTCTTTAACAATTCTTTCACATATTTGAACTGTGATATGAAAATCCCATTGTCTAACTCGGTGACTTGCAATCCCAAAAATAACTTCATCTCTCCAATCATACTCATTTCAAATTCACTCTTCATTTCATCAATAAACTTCATACATAGATCATAATATCCTCCAAAGATAATTTCATCAAAAAAGACTTCAAGAATCAACTCTTTATCATGATCCAACTTAAAATACAAGTTGTTGTTAGCAACACCTTTATTGAATCCATGCTTAATTAAATATTTATCCAATCTACCATACCAAGCTCTGGGGGATTGCTTGAGTCCATATAGAGCTTTCTTCAATTGAAAAACCATGTCTTCCTCTAACTCACCATTCAGAAAAGCTAACTTCACATCCATTTGATAGACCTTGTAGTTCTTATATGCAGCATAAGCAAGAAATATTCTTAGAGCTTCAATTATGGCAGTAGGGACAAAAGTTTCTTCAGAATCAATACCTTCCATTCGTGAATACCCTTTACATACTAGTCCTTCTTTATTCTAGACCACTTCACCTTGTTCATTCAACTTATTTTGAAAGACCCATTTAGTACCAATCACATTTTTATCTTTACATTTGCAAACAAGAATCCATGTATCATTTTTTTCAATCTGTAATAGTTCTTCCTTCATAGCTTCCATATAGTGTTCATCATTACAAGTTTCATTGAAATTGTTAGGCTCAATCTTGGAAATCAGACAATACTCTTCTGCAATACTTCTAGTCTGCACACATTTACTCTTGTCTCCTATAATTTTATTTTCAAAATTATTTAGCCTTGCATACCTAAGAATTTTAGGACTCTCTCACACTTCAGGTTCTTCTTTTCTTTCTTCTACACTTCCACTTGTCTCTCCTTCTTTACTTTCTTGATTTACTAGAACAATTTGGATTTGATTATGTGTCTGAGCATTTTTCCCTTGGTTTGTACTATCTTCCTGGTCAGCTGAATCATATCCATAGTATCTAGATGATCTAGCATAGTCCTCATCAACTCTAACATTTTCACTTTCAACCATTTTTCTTAATCTTCTATTAAAGCACCGGTAGGCCTTGCTTTTAAAAGAGTAACCTAGAAAGATTCCTTCATCACTTCTTGCATAAAACTTACCTATGTCCTCATCTATCTTGATATAACACTCGCTTCCAAAGATCTTGAAATATTTAACTGTAGGCTTATAACCAAACCATAGCTCAAAATGAGTCTTACTAGAAATACCATTGAAATTTACCCCATTTAGAGTATACACAATAGTGTTTATAGCTCATCTCCAATAGATATGAGGCACATTTCCTTCTATCATCATTGTTCTGGAAACATCCAAAATTGTTTTGTTCTTTCTCTCTACAACTCCATTTTGTTGAGGGGTTTGAGGAGTAGATAACTTTCTTCTAATTCCATACTTTTCAAAAAATGAATTGAACTCCCAGAAAGTGAACTCACCGCCTCTGTCTAACATTAGAAATTTTATCTTTAGACTTGTCTCATTCTCTGCCATAGCTTTGAAACTTTTGAACTTATCCAATGATTCACATTTTTCTCTTAAGAAAGCAACCCATATCATCCTAGAGTAGTCATCAATAAGTAGTATAAAGTGCCTTTCTCCTTGTAGACTTCTAGCTTTGGAGGGACCACAAAAATTAGTATGCACCTACTCCAGGACTCCATTAGAATGATGTTGTTTGCTTCAAAAAGAGACTCTAGTCTAAATTTCCCCATTTTACATTCCTTGCATATTGTGTTAGTAGGCTTCACTGGCTTAGGTAGATCTCTTATTGCTTGAGTGGAGCTTACCTTGACAATGTTATCAAAATTCACATGACACAACCTTCTATTCCATAACCAACTTTCATCTACTTGAGAAATTAAACAACTTTCACTAGCAACATTTAGGTGAAAGATATTACCTTTTTTTTGTGAACCTAACGCAATTATATTTCTAGAGCTTCCAAGTATCATGCATCTTCCATTTTTAAACTAAAGATCATAACCCTTATCCACCATCTTCCCAACACTCAACGGGTTGTGCTTCAAGCCTTCAACATAAAGGACATCATCAGTGTTATGTTTACCACCAAGACAAATAGATCCTTTGCTATGAATTGCACTAGAATTTTTATCCACAAATATTACAACCCCACCATCATATTTCTCTGGACTTAAAAAAATTCCTTTTGTCACCAATCATATGATGTGAGCATCCGCTATCAATAACCCACTCATCCTTTTCTTCAATTTAGGCTGCAAGAGCTTTGTCAACTTTAGTAGATTTAGTAGACACCAAACCATTTTCCTTGATAACAATAAAAACCCATTCATCTTCATTTCCATTTTCTTTATTAGATTCTTCATCAGTCACACCTTAAGAAAAATAGCATTTCTTTTGAAATCTAGGTTTGTAGTTCTTGGACCTAGGAACTCTTTCAGGACACCTTGAGGAAAAATGACCTATTTTATTGCAAGAGAAACATTTAATAGGAAAATTTCCTTTATTCTTACCTTGTCCTTTTCCTTATTTCTTCACAATCAGTGCTTCCAAATCTTCTACCTCTCTTTTTTCATCTTCAAGTTGTTTCATCTCTTCCTCATACTTGAATGTCTTTCTAGAACTTTCTCCTGAATCATATATTTTCTTGTTTCTTTCGAATATAGAAGCCTTAAATGCAGATTCAGTCTTAGGGGTAGAATCACCAAATTCACTCAACTCAAAGGTAGCAAGTTTACCAATCAACATATCTCTTGTCACAGTTGTTATTGATCTGAGTTCTTCAATAGCATAAAGGTATGTGCAGGATCATGATGGGCCAAAAAGTGGCAATATGATGGGTATGTGGCTGACGACTACTTTTTTACCCAAAATTGATGAAACGAAATGGTTTTCAAAGGAGATTCTTAGCTTTCCATCGATATAAATTATTCTTTAATTTGAATTTAATAAGTAATTATTATTCTTTTTCTATTCAAATTATGACTAAAGTCCTAATTGATAGGCTGATTGAAAAACATTTATAGCTTTCAAATGGTATCACATTTTTTGAATCCAAAACATATGTCACATTCTATTCTTCGCATAATATAGGATTAAAAAAATAAAAATTGAATTTCATGAAGTTTTGACCAAGTTAAGGTGGTCAAACATACAAGTTTTTATATTTTTTTTTAATTTGTAATAAAAAATTCATAATTAATTATTTACTTGGAAAAAAATTACAAAAAAATATGTATCACATCGAGGCATGAGTCCTATACTTATATCTAAAATATTATAAAAAAATATTATCATTTTAATGTGGTAAGGGTGGTCAGACAAACATCTACTTATTTTTTCCTTGAAATTTAAGTACCACTGCATTGAAATTTCAAATTTTCACCAAATAGATTTTTATTTTTTTTTTAAATCCTAGTAGTTTAGAAACTACATTCAATTTTCTATAGATTCTATTCTTACATATTTTTGAAATAATATAGATAACGTATTCAATTTTTTACATGGGTATGTGCAGGATCATGATGGGCCAAAAAGTTGCAATATGATGGTTATGTAGTTGACGACTATTTTTTACCCAAAATTGATGAAACGAAAAGGGTTTTTAAAGGATATTCTCATATTTCCACCGATATAAATTATGCTTTACTTTGAATTTAATAAGTAATTATTATTCATTTTCTATTCAAATTATGACTAAAGTCCAGATTGATAGGCTATTTGAAAAACATCTATAGTTTTCAAACGGTATCACATTTTTTGAATCCAAAACATGCTTCACATATGCTTCACATAATATAGGATTAAAAAAAGAAAAATTGAATTTCATGAAGTTTTGACCAAGTTAAGGTGGTCATACATATGCATTTTTTTATATTTTTTTAAAAGTTGTAATAAAAAATTCATAATAATTATTTACTTGGAAAAAATTACAAAAAATATGCATCACATTGGGGCATGAGTCCTCTACTTATATCTAAAATATTTTAAAAAATATTATCATTTTATTGTGGTTAGGGTGGTTAGATAGACACCTACTTCTTATTTTTCCCTAAAATTTAAGTACCTGCATTGAAATTTCAAATTTTCACCAAAGGTTTTTTCTTTTTTTAAACAAACCTAGTAGTTTAGAAACTACATTCAATTCGCTACAAATTCTATTCTTACATATTTTTGAAATAATATAGATAACTTATTCAAATTTTTACATCAAGTTTCCTAACTCTGATTTTTTTGAATTTTTTTGCCATTTAAGGGCCTGTTTTTTCCATGATGATCCTGCACATACCCACATCAAGTTGCTTAACTTTCATTTTTCTAAATTTTTTGCCACTTAAGGGTTTGTTTTTACCATGATGATCCTACACATACCCATAAGCCTTATATTTGTAAGAGGGAGGCAATGATTTGAGCACTTTAGCTACAATTTCTTGTTCATCCAAGGTACCACTGGCACATCTAATACCCATCACAAGTTTATTTATTCTTTGCATGTAAGAAGAAATATTTTCATCTTCACCCATCTTCAAAGTTTCGTACTTGTCTTTCAAACTTATTAGTTTTGTGACCTTCACAAGTGCAGCTCCTTCATACAAAGTCTCCAACTTCTTCCATATCTCATGAGTTGTTTTTCGATCCATTACATTAGTCATTTTTGAATTTTTCAGAGCACTCGGCAAAGCTTCAATAGCCCTAATATTAGTCTCAGCCTCTTTAACCTCATCAGGAGTGGAAGGACCATTTTGAGGAATAATATATCTATTTTTAATAATCTTCCAGAAGGGTTCACCAATACACCTTAAATGACATTCCATTCTATATTTCCATAGAGAGTAGTTAGTTCCATCGAATATAGGACTATCCTTCTTGTATGATTTCGTCTCGGATCACCTCTAGCTTTTAAACTTCTTTAAAGGAACCTACTCTAATACTAATTATTGGGAAAACAAGGATAGACAACTGAGAGGGGGGTGAATCAATTGTCACAGAATATTCAAACTTTTCACACTTAACTTAATCTTAAATCTAATGAATGAACAATAAACCATAAGCAATCAACACATTAGAAATATAGAGAAAACCAAGATTTTTACATGGAAACCCTGTTAGGGGAAAAACCACGGTGGATGTTAGTCCACAATATTATACCCTATTAAAAGTATAAAGAAGAATAATGGGAATGCATGTGCACTTAGGCACACTGCCTAAACCTCACTGCTAAAATACAAGAGGGATCACTACCCAAAGAAGACACATAGTCTTACAGATATTTAGAGTATATCCATAGGGTATGAACTAGAAAATAGCTTCTATAAAAGCTTGATTACAGTTCTGATTAAGCACAGAAACACTCCTTCACACTTCGCTCAAACTTATTCACACTCTGCTCTGTAATTGAATGATTAGAACACTATTCACAGTTATGCACACTTGACTTCACTCAAATAATCACTCTTATATATCCACAATATTGAATTACATCAACAACTCCGTTGGCCAGAAGAAATATAAAAATATAAAGCATTCTTGTAATGTCAGCTCAAATTTACAAATAGATTTTCAATGAGAATTAAACACCATTGGTCAATATTATGTTGTGACCTGAAACAACATCCTTGAATGTGCCAAAGATTCAAATTTTAATCTCCAAGGATCTACAACACACTACAACCACCATGTCAGCCAAGAACACAAAAAATCAAACACACAAGAGATAAATCACCGACCACAAGCACACCGATCAACGCGGACATGCAACAAAGATAAAGCACAATATTGAAGCATCCACGAGCATCAAGAACCAACAAAGAAACATTCAAAACAACTAAAATTACTAGAATCACATCAACTTCAATCAAGAATATTAATTGAAGCCACAGAAAAACTATCAAAACACAATTGTTCATAACACAATAAAATCTTCATGTGGACCTTTGAAACGTTTGGTGGATAAACTAGATACACTCAATGATAAACCCTTTAGTCCACAGTGACTAATCTTCAACATATTAAGAAAAATACCTTCATGACCCTCACTATTCCACTAGCAACTTGCAACACTTTCTTTAAAAAATTTCTCAATATCCTCGGCATATACAGCCTTCAATACCTCAATGCTAATAGTGTTGACATCAATGACAACCACATATGACGAGGGAGAAAACCCGAGACACAGAATAACACTCAAAAAATAGATAATAATATTTTATTCAAAAATATGGATCTCTTACATGCAGAGGATCTAAAATCCTCAAGCTCTGTTATACATGCAAAATTACAGAATTATCGAAAATCCCCTTTTCGCAGCATGCGAACTCTTTCCCTCTTTCCCCAAAAAGTTAACCAAAAATTAGAAACTGGCCCATAAATAGCCCATTTCCGGTTTCGAGACAAAAAAAAATTTCAAGATAAGAGTTCTGGTGGTTAGGCGGCAAAAAATTACAATTTGAAATTCAAATATTGAGTCCTAATTCGAAAATTGGCAATTTTCCAAAAATCGGCCAACTTCCGGAAGCCATAACTTTTGATTCGGGACTCTGTTTTTCAAACCGTTTGTACCGTCGGAAAGGTCTCAGAGTGAATAATGCATTAAGAACCCGCTTTTCAGTTATGATGATTTATGGGCTCGTACAGGACCATTTAGTGCCTCAAACTAGAATCAAAAGGTTTTTCAAGGCAAAAAGTAGAAACTGAAACTTGAATAACTTTCAAAGCGTGACTGATCTTGACCCGATCCTTTCACCAAAGTGCTTATTTTTCCATCATGAACCTTCCCATAAATTTTTGTCTTCCCACACCATAAAATTCCCACCTGCTAAAAATAGCAGTTGAGCAGAAAAAGTAGAAAAGCAATTTTGAAAGTTGGAAACTCATATTCGACGAAAGGGGTATCCAAAAATGCAAAAACATCTACAAAAAGAAAACAAAAGCAACATAAATGGAAAGCATCTTTTTTTGGGTGATGCAATATTTCCCTCACACCACTAGATGCTCCTGCATCAAACATCTAGGGTAATTTGAGAAGTGACCCTGTCATGTCTCAGATGGTGGAGGAAAACCCAAGGGGTCAACCTCTGCCTTAGACAGCCAAGATGAATCTTCCATAGGACTTCCTCTCCACTTCACCAGATATTCTTCATATTGCCTATTTATGGTACTCCTTCCCACATGGCTATCCAATATTTCTTCAATCTCCTCCTTCTCTCAAGTAGGTGCTAGAATGCCACACTATTCCATTGTTGGTAATTCCTCTGCGCCACCGTCATGATACTCTATCAAATTTGAAATATTGAGCACAGGGGAAATGTTGACTCCATCTGAAAACTCTACCTCATATGCATTCCCTGATTCATGCCTCTTCAAAATTTTATAGGGACCGAACTTCTTCATCTTCAATTTGTTATAGGTTCCCACTGGAAACCTTTCTTTCCTCAAGTGGACCATCACTTCATCACCAATCTGAAACTCCTTATACCTCCTCTTTTGATTTTCCTTAGCCTTGTACTGCATATTCATCTGGTTAATATGTTCTCTTACCTTCTCATACATATTCTTGATGTGCTCTAAAAATTCTTTAGCTTCGACACTTGTCTTCTTCTCTTGGTCCATTTTTATTAGTTCTGGAGCAGTCTTGGGACTACCTCTATACACAATCTAGAATGGTGATCTACCAATGCTTTTGTTGATAGAATTTTTGTAAATCTAGTCCCATCCCTTGGGTTTATCTCCTACCAAGCATCTCAGTAGGTTACCCAGACTTTTATTCACAACCTCAGTCTGCCCATCAGTTTGTGGATGGTGTGCAGAACTGAACTTCAACTCTATCTTCAAATTTTTCCACAAGGTCCTCCAAAAGTATCCCACAAACTTGGTATCATGATCTGAGACCATACTCTTTGGCAGACCATGTAGTCTCACCACTTCTCTAAAGAACAAGTCAGCAATGTGGACTGCATCATGGGTCTTCTCGCATGGGATGAAATGTGCCATCTTTGAAAACCTGTCAACTACCACAAATACTGAATCATTCCCTCTTTGTGTCATTGGCAAACCAAGAACAAATTCCATACTTAGATCCTCCCATGGCCTCTCTGGTATAGGTAATGGTTGATACAACCTAGTATTCTAGCTCACTCCTTTATCCATTTGACATAACCTGTAACTCTGCACAAACTTATTCACATCTTGTGATAACTGAGGCCAATAATAATGCTCACTGATAATGGCAATGGTCTTATCCCGACCAAAATGTCCTGCCATTCCTCCAATGTGCTTCTCCTTTATTAGGTTCTCCCTCATGGAGCTCCTTGGAATACACAATTGGCTTCCCTTAAACAACATGCCATCCTGGATTATGAAATCCAGCCACTTCATCCTATCAACTGTAGCAGGATCCTTGCAAGCTTTCCAAGCTTTTGCAAAATCAGGATCTTTAGGATACAACATCTTGAGTTCATTGAACCCAACCACTTCAATCTGCATCTCTATCAATAATGTTTTCCTCCTACTTAAGGCATCTGGAACCCTATTCGACTTGCCACTTCTATGCTTTAAAACAAAGGTATAAATCTACAAAAATTCTACCCATTTCATATGCCTCTATTTTAATTTTCCCTGACTACTCAAGTACTGTAATGTTTGATGATCAGTAAACAAAAAAAACTCCTTTGGAAACAGATAATATCTCCATTTCTTTAATGCTTGAACTATTGCATAAAATTCCTAATCATATACAGAGTACTTTCTCTTTGCATCATTTAACTTTTCACTGAAATAGGCAATGGGCTTACCTTCTTGGCTCAACACTGCTCCAATGGCACAACCACTAGCATCACAATCCACCTGAAACACCTTATTGAAATATGGGAGGGCTAAAACTAGTTTCTCTATCACCTTATGCTTCAACAGATCAAAACTCTTCATTGCTCCAGTGCTCCACTTGAACTCTTTTCTATCCCCTCTCATTGTTTCAGTCAGGGGTGCACAAATACTACTAAAGTTTCTAATGAAATTTATGTAAAAACTGGCCAAACCATGGAAAGATCTCACCTCAGTAGCAGTTCTTGGGGTAGGCCATTCCAAAATAGCCTTCACCTTCTCTGGGTCCATCTTCAGACCCTCTACTGAGACAACAAACCCCAAGTACACTAACTCATTTTTAACAAAACTACACTTTTTCAAATTTATCAATAGTTTCTCCTCTCTCAACTTCTCAAAAACCCTAAGAATATGCATTAGATGCTCATCCAATTTCTTACTAAAAATCAAAATATCATCTAAATACACAATGACAAAACTTCCTATAAACTCTTTCAGTGCCTCATTCATGAGTTGTATGAATGTGCTTGGTGCATTGGTTAGCCCAAAAGGCATGACTAACCACTCATACAGGCCCTCCTTGGTCTTGAAGGTAGTCTTCCACTCATCACCCTCTCGAATATGGATTTGGTGACATCCACTTTTCAGATCGATCTTTGTGAAGTACTGAGCTCCACTCAAACAATCCATCAGGTCATCCATCCTTGGCAAAGGAAATCTGTACTTGATTGTTATCTTATTTATGGCTCGGGAGTCTGTACACATCCTCTACTCCCCATCCTTCTTCGGTGCTACAACTGTAGGTACTGCACATCGGCTCAGACTCTCTTGAATCAAACCCTTTCTCAACAACTCCTGAACTTGTCTGTTCAACTCCTCATTTTTTGCAGGAGTCATTCTATGAGCTGCCTTATTTGGAATACTAGCTCTAGGGATCAAGTCAATCTGATGACTAATCCTTCTCATTGGTGGTAAACCCTTTGGTACGTTATCAGAAACAATATTCTAAAACTCATTCAATAACCTAGAAAATTCTACTGGCACCTTCTCACTATCTTGCTTATCCATTCTAGGAATCAATGCGTAACACATAAGCTCATGCTTCATGCCTTCTAAAAATTTCCTTCCATCAACAAAAAAAATTCTAGCACTACTGCATACCTTTTCTTCATCCTTCTTCAGGGGATTCAACTTATGGCAGACTCCATCCTTCATCAAGGAATAAGTGTTTACATGGCCATCATGTACTGCATGCCTATCGAACTGCCACGGCCTCCCCAACAATATGTGACATGCATCCATGGGGATGATATCACATAGTACCTCATCACGATAGCTTCTAATCTTGAACTTCACCAAGCGTTGCTCATTGACCAAAACTGTGTGGTCTTTCTGCAACCAGGCAATCCAATATGGATGTGGGTGCCTTTCCCTTTTCAGTTTCAACTTTGTAACCATCTCTTCTGACACCAAATTATTGATGCTCCCACTGGAAATAATGACCTCACAACGTTTGTCCTCACACTTTCACCTTGTGCGAAATAGATTCTTCCTTTGTTCTGCCTACTTCTCTTCAGTCACTAGGGCTCTTCTAACCACTAGGGCTTCTCCCCTTTCTGCATCATCTAAATGCTTAGATTGAGCTTCCTCACCTTAATGTGCAACCCTTCCACAACCTTTTGGCCTTCTATCTATCCTTCCTTGGTGTTGTGAACATTCATAGGCTCGATGCCCTTCTTAACCACAATGGAAACAAGTTCCTCTGAAACTACCTCTTACGGGTCTTGGTCCAGATCTTCCTCGTCCTCTACCTCTTCGATCACCACTATTTTGATCATGAGGGTGGTAGAAGTTATCATTATTTTGGCTTCGACTAGTACCCACATCTTCATTTCTCCTTTCATCCTCATTTCAGCTTCCAGAAGATCTTCCACTACCCCTTCTGCTTTGAGCTCCTCATCCTTTTTGCTTGTTGTCAAATCTTTTGTTTAGCTTCTCCTCAACTTTCAGAGAAAATTGGTATGCATCCTCAATGGTGGTCATTCTGACTAGGCTTAGCTCCTCTTGAATGCTCGGTCGTAACCCATTAAGATAACAGGCTACCTTCTCCTTGTTGGCCTCTTCATGGCCCGTTCTGATGATCATCTTGTGAAAATATTTTGTGTATTCTTTCACAGATCTACTTCCTTGCTTCAACCCTTGCAATTTCTTTAGAAGATCTAACTTGTAGTCCACTAGTATGAACTGCTTCTTCAGTTTCTCCACCATGTGATCCCAACTGTTTATCTTTCCTTTTCCTCTTTGATTCCTCTCCAACTGGACCTCTTTCCACCAAATATTGGCATGGCCCTTCAACTTTGTTTTTACAAACTTAACCTGATATGGGTCCTCTACTTCTTCATACTCAAAATATTCTTCTAGCTCATTCATCCAGTCGATCAACTCTTCTAGGTTCAGACTTCCGGAATAACTGGGGACTTCTATTCTGGGTCTTTTTCCAATCTTTGAAATGGCCCTTATCAGCCACATCTGATCTTGATCAATCACTTCTTCTTCCTCTTCTAGGTCTGAATCTTCCACCTCTTCTTCATCCTCACTTTCTCATCTCATTCCTAGGTTTAACCCTCTTCTCATTTGTTCCTGCAATGCATCAATATGTCTTTGGAGGGCTCTAAAACCCTTGGCCGCCAATGGATCTCTTCCACTAGCATTTCTTCCACCTCTACCACCTCTGGCACCACCACGCCTACCAGGAATCACTCTTGGAGGCATATTGAAGATCTTGAACCCACAACCACAGTCCTGGTGTGAACTGCCTCACGATCGGCGATCTGTCTGCACACTCAAGAAAACCTGCTTTGATACCACTTGACGAGGGAGCAATCCCGAGACACAGAATAACACTCACAAAATAGAGAATAATATTTTATTCAAAAATATGGACCTCTTACATGCAGAGGATCTCAAATCTTCGAGCTCTATGATACATGCAAAATTACATAAGTTTTAGAAAAATTATAGAATTACTGAAAATCCCCTTTTCGCAGCATGCGAACTCTTTCCCCAAAAAGTTACCCAAAAATTAGAAACTGGCCCATAAATAGCCCCTTTCTGGTTTGGTGCCAAAAAAAACATTCAAGATAAGATTTTTGGTGGTTATGCACCAAAAATTACAATTTGAAATTCAAATATTGAGTCCTAATTCAAAACTTGGCAATTTTCCAAAAATCGGCCAATTTTCGGAAGCCATAACTTTTGATCCGGAACTCTGTTTTTCAAACTGTTTGCACCGTCGGAAAGGTCTCAAAGTAAATAGCATGCTAAGAACTAGCTCTACCAATTCTAATAATTTTTGGGTCTGTACGAGACTGTTTAGTGCCTCAAACTGGAATTAGAAGGTTTTTCAGGGCAAAAAGTAGAAACTGGAACTTGAATAACTTTCAAACCGTGAATGGTCTTGACCTGATTCTTTCACCAAAGTGATTATTTTTGCATCATGAACCTTCCCATAAATTTTTGTCTTCCCACGCCATAAAATTCCCACCTGCTAAAAATAGCAGTTGAGCAGAAAAAGTAGAAAAGCAGTTCTGAAAGTTGGAAACTCTTATTCGACGAAAAAGGGTATCCAGAAATGCAAAAACATCTACAAAAAGAAAAAAAAAAGAAACATAAATGGAAAGAATTTTTTTTTGGTGATGAAAGATTTCCCTCACACCACTGGATGCTCCTGCATCAACATATTAGTAGCACAACCACAACATACAACACATCATCACTCACATGTGAAGATGGAGGTATGACATCATTCCCATCTCAGCTTCAAGTTATGCCATCTATTCCATTTTTAACCAAAGGTATGCAATATCTCCCATCTCATTTAAATATTGATGATATTCCTAATGTTGAGAAAAATTTACCTTTGAGAGCATCTCCTAGAATTTTGCATAGAAATCCCAAGTTTTTTATTGATATTGATCAAAATATTTTGCAAGCAATGGATGATAAGATTCCAAAACATACTTGTAGAAGATATGCTAATAATATTTGAAGATTATTCTTTGATAAATTAAATTAAACTAGAAGATGTCAACTATTTGTTGAAATGATGACTAATCTAAAGTATTGGTCCATTATGAAGATTCTAATGCTATGAATATTGGAAGCTTCAAGTTACAAATCTATTGTCAAGAATCTAATGAGTGCATATGAAAGTGTGGGTTTCACCTCATACACAAAAGATAGTAATTCCATACAAAGTGTCATAACATCAACAATAGTAAGTAATCAAATGAATAAATCTCATCTCATTAGAAAGACAAGTCAAGAATTGAGAATAAATAGAAAAGAATTATTGAGAGCTATTGGAAGGTTCCAAAGAATTGAGGACACTAATGACAATTAATTATGGAATTCTCATCGAGACTACCATTAAAAGATAAATGAATTATTGAAGCATTGAGATCCCTAATTGATTTTTTTTAACAATAACAAAAGCATATCTCTGAATCAAAAAGATGTGGTAAGAAGGAGAATTGGTAGTCAAAACTATGAGCCACATCCAAATAATCTTTTCAATATGGATCAAACACAACTTTTTGGTAAATTTTGAGAGATGTATCAAGCTAAAATTTGTCAAATATTTTTTTAAATGTTAAAGTCTTTTTTTGTCAAAATAAATCGCAAATGCACTACATGTTGATGTAGAGTACATATTGAGTTTTCAAACCATTTTGATGTGTAGCGATGTATATGTTTAGATTTTCCTACTACCAATGTTTTACAAGATCATGACATACATGCACCACCTACATCTTAAAGAGAATTTATATCCACAATTTAATTTGAAAGAGTAGATGGTCATTTATTCTACAAGAAATTATGCTTGGATAACACATGTAAGTATTGTGGTGGCTTGCAATGTATGCCAATCTATGAACATATGGAAAGTACACATGCAATTGGAAATGAACTAGTAGAATTCAAAAAGTATAAGATAGTGGCCAATAATACAAAATGTGGTAAAGAAACAAAAAAGGTGTGATTTGGTTATTGAAAAGATTCTAGTCTATTAGTTTATATTCATATTTCAAGAGACTATAGTGTATGAGTATGCAAGGCATACCCATAGAGATTAATTATTGCACATACAATTCAAGTTATGTAAGGAAAAAATTTTCTTTATAGCATTGTTTTAGTCATCAACTTTGCAGAGAAATACAATCTACAACCATACCGTGAGGTGCAGTCGCAGTATTACAACTCCAGATAGGTTGCTATATTTGTGCACATAGAATTATTTCATGCTAGTGATAGTACATAGGATAATAGAAAGATTGTAACAAAGTATCAATTTTATATTAGTGATGATCATATGTATTCTACAAAGTTTGTGCAAGCTTTCTTTCAAGTGTTTGTGACACATTTTTTCCTTAATCATTTTTTATTTTTAGCTTTTATACATTTTTGGCTTCGGATGTGTTAGGACTCAATGCAAAATTCACTCTGAAAGGTGCACAATGCACCACATGGTGGCTGTGTGGGATTTTGTTTATCGTCTTCCTTTTGAAAGAAGGCCAGGCCACGTGTCAGCTCAATGAAGAGTTTTCTCAAAAAAAAATCATAAATCTAAGAATCCTCACCCACACAACACATCATCTCTTTACTATGAGAAAATTGTGCTTTTAAGGAGCCTTCACTTTGAATTTTATTGGCATATTGGGTCTTTCTTATCCTTAGGATGGGAATTTTGAGTCAACTCCATCAATCTACATGATTGATCAACTAGATTTTTCTAGTCTATTTTCTAGGATCTAATTATTTTCAGATGATGGTCTTTGGTAAATATCTAAGGGACATTAATGCAACAATTGGGAATTGATGAGAAAATATTTCCATGTCCCAATTAAAGATCTATAATTGGATCACGAGCTATTACATGCAGACATTTGGTAGTAATTACTTCTGGGTGGGGGTTTTGTTTCTCTCTTCTTAACTATAAAATGGAGGCAACAATAGAAGGAAGGGGTTCTAAGTTCCCTATAAGTTCCTCTTTTTGAAAGAAAGAAGTTTTTAGTTTTCCTTAGTGATAGAAACATTTTCAAAAGTTGGAAGAACGCTGCTTTTCTTTTCCATGTTATATTGTTTTAACTCAAACTATTGTTGGATTGGCATCCGACCTCTATTTTAAACTTCATTTCATATTTAAATATAAATTGTTTGGAAGAAATATTTGAGACTGTGCATGTTATGGCCTTTATCAAGTTCTTAATTATTTCTTTCAGAATGAAACACTTTGGTAAGCTTAATTTGAATAGTCTGAGTAGTTGATTTCCATGTTGTAGGCTTATATTATATGGTAATAAACTATAGAAATTGGATTATGTCTATGAACTTCTGCAGTTTTTTTTAAGGTTTATTGTTTTTCACATTATGTTGTAATGAGAGGAAGAGTTTATACAATTTCTGAATGTTTTTTGTTATTGTTGGAATTTCTATGCTTGATCAGAGCTTAATGAACACTTTTTGTGGGGAGATTTGAAAGACTGCATTGTGCTTTTATCTAGGCTTTTTTGTTCATTCTCTTCCCAAAAATGAAGGGTTATGGCATTTCGTGTCTAAATATATTGCTCATGTAGACATCCAAATTTGGACACTTTCATTTGTCCAAATTTACCCCTTTTCATCTAAACATCCCCTTATTTGCATTAATTAAGTAATATCACTATTATTTAATTAATACCTATAAAGTTATTATAATCCCTAAGGTATTTAATTAATAATTAAATACCTTGTCTCTTTAATCCTCCTTTCATCAAATGAATTAAATAAATATCCTCACATGTCACATCCCTTCCATAATCTTAATCAGCCTCCTAATTCCATCATTAGGAATGTGCACATTCCTAATCCTTGATTAGGATGTGTCACATCCTCCAAATTTTGCAAGTTGGCCTCTAATCTCTCTTAGCCACCGAACCCTCCTCTAATCCTTCATTAACTAGCCTAATCAACCTCCCAAGGAATTTTTAATTCCTTTTATCCTTCCAAGGAATATTAAAATCTTTTTTCTCTTCCCCATGTGACCTTTGACTTGTCACATCAAGTCACATGTGGACTCTTCCCCATGTGACATTTGACTTGTCACATCAAGTCACATGTGGACTCTTCCCCATGTAATCTTTGACTTGTCACATCAAGTCACATGTGGACAAGTGTTTCCCTTTTTGGAACCTTGTCTTGTCCATGGGATTCTTCCAAGCATGTGAATTTTTAATTCATATTTATTCACCCAAGATTCTTCTCATCCCCCAAGGTACTTGCAATGTACTTGTCCTTCTTCCACATCATGTACCATCCTTCCACCTCATTTACATCACCATCCTTAGCCACTTCACCTTCCACATGTCAAGATGTGAGGGCTTATGAGTCCTCAACTCACCATAGCCCTTCATCTTGGCCTTGGTGGTTCAATCTCAACTATTGAATTCTCTAGAGAAATCAACTTCCTCTATAAATACCCCATCTTTTCTCTCATTTAGAAACTTTTGCATTCCATAGCCAAACTCTTGCAAATTTTTAATTTGAGCCATACTTAGCCATATTTTCACAATTTGCATTCACTATAGCATTCTCATACATTTCTCATCCATCTTGCATTATACTTGTGCATCTTTTTCCATCAAGAGGAGCATACACAACATCAAAAATCAAGCACCAACCAAAGGACAACTTAGCAAGGTATAATTGTTTCATCTATTTTGTTAAGTTCAATGGTTTTTCCCTATCTTGAGGTGTTAGGTGCTTATTTTGTTTCTTGCATTTCTTTTGTTGCTACTCATTTTTGGGACAATATTTTCACCTAGTCACAGTTCATAGAAAGGAATTAAGTTTGAAATGTTGTAAAAACTTTGGCACATCGCCATTTGTATGTTTTATATTTACATTTCCTTCGCCGTCTTTCTATAAAAATCCTAGAGGTATTCAGTGAGGCTCAGTTTGGTCCAGCACTCACAAAATTTCCCATAAGGCTTTTGGAGAGGTACAAGCTTTGATGGTAAATAGTTCTTTTTCTAGCACGCCCAGTTGGACCCAAAGTTTTCTAAACGTCTGATTGTAAGTCTAAAATATTTCTTGAATCAAGCCAGGGAAAGAAGCTAGAAGTTTCATGCCCAGAATCTAAATGAGAGCATCCTCACGAGGAAATTTATAGTACTCCTAGTTAGTTGCCTAGGTATCTAGGAGAAGAAGACTTACTAGTTATGTATCACTTGTAAGTAGTAACAAAGTAAGAAGTGCAAGCCCAAGTTCTAGAGCCTTATCTACTCCACCTAAAGGCTGAACTTTTCAAATCATAATACCAGTATACCTGATATATAGGAATCTTTTCTCCATGGCTCACATAGCTACCCCTACCCCTAGAAATGTAACCTAGGATAGTGGTAGTTCACTACAATTGCCTACACCTCCAGATGTATGGCTTGCCACACCCGCTAATTCCCTCAAGGTTATCTCAAAAAAAATTAGAGAAGACTTCAAAACCCCCTCTGAACACCTCCAAGATATAGTAGAGGTATGTAGGGTACATAGCATAATAGAGGAAAACATCACTCTTAAGTTGTTGGCTGCCTCTTTCAGAGGAAAAGCTCAAGATTGGTATTGATCTTTGGTTTATTAGTTTTATCTAGTCCTGGGATCAGCTCGAGGAGAGGTTGTTTGAATGCTTCTCAAAGAAGGTAGATCACTCTTCATTACTACACAAACTAATCACTATCAAAAGAGCCCCGAAAAAGGCCATGGGTGATTTCAACACCAGGTTTCACAAAACCTAGCAAAGAATCCATGTGACTACCTGACCCCTAGCTGCGATGGTGTTTATGTTCTATCTGAAGGCTTTCAATTTGGACATCTCCATTATGATAACCTCTATGGGAGGAGATATCTTACCCAACACATATGATTTGGTAGTGTGTGTAGAGAACTGTTTGATAGACGCTAGAAAGCTCCCACCATGACCTCCAATGCATGTGTTTTTAGAAATATCTGATGCTCCTCAAGAAGAAGCTTCCTCGACCATTTCCACTTTGCAAGTGGCAATATAATCTATGTCGCAATCCATGTACGTGTACCCCACCACGCAACCAAGCATGTTGGGTTGTTCCTCCATAGTGACAAACATCAATGATATGAGGAGTCTCATGTGGTCTTTCGGTAATGAGTTAGTTCTCATCAAACAATATCAAGCAACACTTCTAAAGCAAACCACTTAGACCTATCAAGGAGGAAGGCCATCCTATCCACAAAACACATACCAAGGACCCTCAAGAGAAGCAAGTCAACAAATGACGTCTACAAACTAGATAGTTTTGGTCACTATGTTGCTATAGATAGTCAAGGATACTAGAGTAAAGAGTTAATCCCAGGCCATAACAACCTAGTGGAAGATGAGAATGCATGGTGCTTCCCATGTAGTGATAGTCACATGCCCCAAAAAATTTTGAAGGGAAATATGCAACAGAAGATAGCAGAACAAAGAAAAAAGGGTGTGCTCCCAAATATAGAAGAATATGAGCCCCTTGAAATGAAAAATGTCCACTTTAGAGTTCAAATGCAAGGAATTTCTTTAGACCAAGAACTGGATATTGCGCCTAATCAAGCACTATTTTCATGGATGGAGGAAGAAGACATGGTTTTTATGAATGAAGCTCTGCTGGCTAGTACCCCATAAGTTAAATCATACTACAACATAAGGTCCAAAGGAAGGCTCATGGGAGAATGCATACAACTAACTCTATCACATTCTCAACCATGTCAATTGATGTTGCAGGAAAAGTAGGCTCTATAGGCCACTTTCCAACCTACTCAATATTTGGGAGCTCTGTTGTTACCAACAAAGGAGTTGGATAAGACATCGAGCCCATTCATGATGGATCAATTTCCTCTAAAAATGAGAGAGATACCACCATTTAAGTCCAAGATTCCAACCATTGGAATGCTCAATGTGGTGGAATAGTTGAAGAAGGCCCTAAATAACATACCTTTGTGGGATGTCATATTCATCTCCAAACAAAAGACATTGCTTCAGGAAGCATTAAAGAAGGAAGAACAAATACCGCAGATGGATGCAACACCATTCGACCAAAATAGAGACAAAATACCCATGTTGGACCCTCAAGCTTTGAAAGCTATAGCTTATGTGAATGACATGAACAATGCAAAAGAGAAAGAGGTAAGCAAGACAAATCCCACACCTTTCTTTTTTGCACTTAATCTAGGAGATACAATTTTTCATAATAATATGATTGATTTGAGAGCTAGTACAATGGTCATGCCAAAGCAAGTGGCTGATGCCATGCAACTTAAGTATGGGATCCTTGATAAAGGAATCATGTAATTGGATGGGAAGAGGGTTCCAAAAATTGGACACATTAAAGATATATATGTAACCCTCTTCTCATGCCCAAGCCAAATAGTCATATAAGAAATAGTGGTGATAGACATTCCCCTGGTATTCGAAATGTGTCTCTCAAGAGATTTCACCACAAATATTGGTGAATACTTAGCATTTGATTGGTCTCACTTGATATTGAGGACCAAGCATGGGGTAAAGAGGAAAATCATGTTTGAATCTTTGCATCTAGAATACATAGTAGGAAATGCAGTTCTATGTTTTGAAGTAGCACATACCTCTTTCTCACAAAGGGAGAGATACTGTGTAGAGATGTTAGAAGATGAAGAAGATAATCAGACTCTCGATGAAGAGGTGCTCCTCAACCAATTCATCAACTCTAACCCATTCAAAAAAATTCACACAATAGGATTAGGAACCTATGTGATCTTTGCTAATGGTCAAGTATTTCCAAAATTAGTAAAGGACTAGGAAGAATATGATGATTTGGGTAACAATCGTCTATGGACCTTGTATTTTGATGGCTCCAAATGTAGAGCTAATTCTTGAGCAAGTGTCCGATTAGTATCCCCGACGAAATCAAAGACCCTCAAGGCTTTCCATTTTTAGTTTTCATGCTCAAATGATGATCTGGAATATGAAGCCTTGGTTCATGGTCTATTTCTTGCACAAAAAATGGGCATAAAGAGAATGCATGCATTCAGAGATACAAAGTTAGTTGTGGGCCAAGTTTGTGGTCAAGCGACTACAAATTATATAAGAATGAAGTTGTAGAGGCATTGGATATGGGATCTGATTGAGAGTTTTAAAGCTTTCGACATACAATTCATTCTTTGATCTCAAAATAGTGTCGTTGATTAGATGGCTTTAGTCGATTCGCAATTTGATCGAGTCTTCAATTCAAAAATAAAGAAGAATGTAGTGCAGGTCATCATCTGACCAACAATCCTTGACAATGATCAAAATTGGAAAGTATTTGAGGATGACATCTAGATCACTGCTTTTCTACAAAAAGTAGGAAGAGCTCCTGACTTCCTACAACCATGAGTAGAATCTCCCGAAGAGCAGGTTATCCAGTTAAAATGAAATAAGCTTCCTCAAGGATTAATCTCCTTCAAAAATATTTTTGACTGTGAGGATGCAAGGAATGTAAAATAGAGGTTCACTAGAGATGCAAGGGATTATAAAGAGCTCAATGTTGGAAGCAACAGAAAGTTAAAAGTTGGAAGGGACATTCCATGGAAGGATAAGGAAAGACTAAAAGATCTATGTTCCAAATATGACGCAGTTGTAGATTGGACCTATGATGATCCTAGAGGGTATGTTCTAGGCATAATTCAACATACTATTGACTTGTTTGAAGGGTCAAAGCCTGTCCAACAAAAAAAAGGCCAGTCAATCTGAAGGTTCAAGCGTTGATGGCGCAAGAGCTCACCAAGTCGATTGAATCAAGGATCATATATCTGATTAAACCTTCTACCTAGGTGTCTAATCTAGTATTGGTTCAGAAAAAGAATGTTGATATCAAGATCTATGCTGATTTCAGAGATTTGAATGAAGCTTTGCTAAAAGACCATTACCCTTTGTCATAAATGGAGTAGATCCTATAGACTGTGGCTGGATCAAAAATGTTTTCATTGCTCGATGGTTTCTCAAGTTATAACTAGGTATATGTAAAGGAAAGTGAGCAACATAAAACAATGTTTACCACCAAGTGGGGAACATTTTCATACTCAAAATTTTTGTTTGAAATTTAAAATGCTAGTGCGACTTTTTCGGGAGCAATGGATATTGCTTTAAGAGGGTTTATTAATCTAATTATTCTCATATATAAAGATGACCTAACGGTCTTTTCAAAGTCTAAGGATGATCACTTTGATCATCTAGAATAGGTTTTCCAAAAATGTCAACAATTTGGGATTTCCTTAAATCCCAAAATATGTGTTTTCAGAGTGCCCCAAGGTAAGCTACTTGGTTTTGTGGTGTCAAAAGAAGGAATAGAAATAGACCTCGAAAGAGTAAGATCTATAATAGAGTTACCCCTACTAGTAAATCAGAAAGGGCTATAGTCTTTTCTAGGAAAGATTAACTTTGTTAGTTGGTTCATTTTGGACTTTTCAAGCATCACAAGACCCATCAAGCTGATGCTCAAAAAGAATAAGATATTCAAATGGACCCCAAAAGGAAAATCATCTTTTGAGCAGATAAAGATAGCTATCTCCACCGATCTGGTGTTGGCTAATCCAAACTTTTCTAAATATTTTCTACTCTATGTATAGAGCGGCTAGCATAACATAGGTTCAATACTCACTTAGAAGGACGAAGGAAATAATGGAGAGCATCCTATCATGTTTCACTCAATAACTCTTAATGGATATGAAGCCAAGTATAATTTTGTTGAAAAGTAGGCTTTTTCTATTGTTAAGAGCCTAAAGAAGTTCCAACACTTGGTGTCGACCAATAGATCACTATTCTTGTCGCTCATCCTAGCGTGCAGGAGTATATCACTGAAAGCGAGATAACTAAGAAAAGGGCCAATTGGATTTCCAAGATCCTAGAGTATGATGTGGACATTAGACCAACTAAGCTAGTTCAGGGAAGATGTATGTGTGAATTCTTGTGTAGGAATCAAATCTCGTAGTGGGGAAGGAGATCAATCAAGTATACACAAACCAATTCAACTCTGATGAGTCTTGGCTAGAAGATTGAATGTGGTACATGAAAAAGGGAGAGTATCTTATCAACCTTCCATCTCATAAAAGGTGATACTACCAACTACAAGGCACTAGGTATGTATTAATTGAAGGTATCTTATTTAAGGGGAATTATGATGGTGTCTTGCTCTGATGTTTAGAAAAGCCATAGGCAGAAAGAGTCCTTAATAAATTTCATAGGAATCCTAATGGTGGAAATTTCTCTGCTAAGAATACCACCCTAAAGATAGTGTGAGCAGGGACTAGCTAGTGCAAAAATGTATTGAGTGTCAGTATTTTGTTGGAAAAAGAAATAATTCTACCTTTCCTTTGAGCCCATTTGTAACTAAGGAAGCCTTTGCTCAATGGGGTTTGGATTTTGTCAAAATTATAAATTCAATTTCCAATATCATCCATAAGTGGATTGTCACGACAGCCAATTAATTCACATGGTGGATAGAGGTTGTTGCCCTAAAAAGTGCTATAGAGGGCGAGATAATCAATTTCTTTGAAGAGCTGGTAACCAGATTTGGCTCACCAAAAACTATCATATCTGACAATGCTCGGGCTCTTGTAGGTTTGGGGATATCATATTTCACTATCAAACATGGGTTCAACCTTAAAACATTATCAAACTACTAACCACAAGGAAATGGGTTAGCAGAGTCGACCAACAAAAATAATTAGGTTAATCAAGTGCATCAGGTCTAAGTGAAAAAGGGATTGGCACAAACACCTCTGATCCACTCTGTGGGCAGACTGAATTATTCCCAAGCAGATCCTAAAGGCCTCTCCTTATGAACTAGTATACAGAAAAGAGGTGGTTCTACCTATTTCCATAGAGATCCCTGCCTTGCAACTACTAAAATCCTTATAGATTGAAGAAAGTGGCAAAATGGAAGTAAGTTGGCAGAACTCCTCAAACTTGAGGAGGATAGAGAAAAAGCTTATGGAGCCATGATCCATCACCAATAGAAATAAAGTGATAGTTCAATAAAAAGACCTGCAACCCAAATTTCAAGGAAGGGAGCCTGGTACTAAAGTACAATGAGTGCACTGTGAAGCCAGGACAACATACAAAATTTGAAATGTTATGGAAGGGACCCTTCCACATCAATGCATGGAAAGAAAAGAATGTATATGAACTTGAATATATTGGAGGTAACGTCAGATATACTAGTGAATGGTATTTATCCAAAATTGTTTCATTAATGCACATAGATCTTTAAAAAAATTCATAGTTATGTACCATATGGTAAAAAAATTGTAAATACACTTTAGTTTAAAGAATAAGCCATGAGAATAACACATGGAAACAGGAAAATAAGGTATTATATTATATTCATCAAAAATTTCACAATGTAATACAAGCCCGAAGCTCATATTTAAACATGGAACTCCCTTGAGAAAACCCAAAAAGAGTCACAAAGAAAAAGAAGTAAAAATGAGGAAACGTGCTTGAAATAGTAAAGCTAAGCCTCCAACTATGAATAAGTAGTTGAAGTAGCTCATCACTGGGTTCTTCTTATTCTTCTTCTTCTTCTTCTTCTTCTTCTTCTTCTTTGTCAAATAAAAAGGGGGGGTTGAACACACAACACACAGGTTATGCACAACATGGACCTCAGTCCTAGTCACCACATTGATATGCCAAAAACTTGAAGTGTTTCCTCCAGTCAAGCCCTTGGACACATTCCACGTTGTACTCCTATAGCAAGAAGGTGGCTACTGGCTAAGATGCACAACAATGCCTCTCCAGGTCCATTGTGTAGAAGTCACTAAGAAAGGGAAACCAAGCTATGCCTATCCTATGGTCAATGTGCCTATAGATATCCATGGTGCTTGGAATACCAATGCCATGGATAGCCACTTGCACAATTTTGTTGAGGCCATCTAGTAATGCAGAATCAAACATCTGGTGGCACAATTCAATTATCATGGGATTGGCAATGTTTAGGTCAAGGAAGGAGGAAAAAATGTGAGAAACAACATTGCAGTTGCTTCTCAATTGGTTCTCATCTTCAATGAAGTCCTGGCCAACTACCCACTTGAAGGAAATGACACCAAGGTGGTCACATTTCTTCACTAGGCGCTTAATTCTATCAGAGGTGATCTAACACATGAAGGCATATTGTGGCCTCCATGGTAGAAGTTGAATGGAAGTTCCAAGGCCGATCAACACTATGATAAAGCAACAATAGAATTTAGTGGAATGGGAGATAGCAAGAAAAGATTACTAAACCTAAAAGCTATCTTTCGACTGAATATTGTAATAAGGTGGCATAACTATTTATAGAAAAGATGTGCTAGAAAACCAAACCAATGGGAAGTCTATTTTGGGTTGTATGGCAATGAAAAAAATACCAAAGTAGCTAGAGTGCAAAAGATGAATCATATAGAAAATATAACAAGAGGTCCTGAGAAATAAATTTGGGCATTGGGTGTAAATACTCATAGATGTCAATTGTTTCCATGTGTCCTTTGCCATCATTAGTACCAACTAGCTTGCTTATTTGAAAAGACATGGATTAATGTGTTATGTTTTGACAAATTAAATGGGTGCATCTTTTCAAAAGTACCTTGCAGTACTTAAAGCATGTTTCTCTTAGCTAAAAGCATGCTTTCGAAAGGGCTAAGCTTATTTGTGAAAGTGGCGGTAGGAAGAATATACTAATTCCATTCTCACGACATTTTTGGCATTCCTGAGGGATACAAATCTAAAATCCACATGTATCACCTTGGTGGCAGCATTTAGTGGACCAGTGGTAATGATAAGGCCTTATCTAAATGTACAAAAAGAGAAATTAATTACACCAAAAATAATTTTTTTCTAAGTATGAAGAAAGCAAGTGACCATTTCATTGAAGAAACTCTCTACAACTTCTTGGCATAGCAATGGCAGAGCCATCACGATTTGGTAGAAATTTTGTAGTCTCATCCAAAAGGTTGAGTTATGTCTATACCTTTGGGAGGAATTCATTCACCAACGCCCCTATGCTAGAGGAGTGTCCATTTGAATTCTATAAAAAATTGCAACCAAACCTTCAAATCAAAAGAGAGGCAGTGCAGGGTTAACACCAAAAGCCTCAGGGAAGGGGTGTTGCAAAGAATGATGCGACATGGGTCAAAGCAAGGTTTTGTGTCTCAGCTCTAGAATTGTGGTTTTCCACAGTTAATGTTGCCTACCATACACCCATGTTTGGAGTTGGTAGACGCATGTGTCAAAATATTTGACGAAGAGATAATAGCCATTGTGGGCAACAAGGTCAAGGTTACAATTTCTTCCACAACTATATGAGATATGATGTGTATCCCTATGACTTGGGGTGCTAAATGTTTTGATAAAGAAACAATGCAAAATTTTTGGGAGGAAAGAACTAAGAAAGGAAGATTTTATGATGATGAAATGAAGGAAAGACCAGAGAGGGGTCACTTTTCTTTTCCTCTGGCATGTCAAAAATTCAAGAAAGACACCCAATCTATTTTCTCAATCTTGGCCTCGATTTATGGACTTGATAATGATGAAGAGGTCGATCCTTTTTAGATGGGAATGGCCTTCATGCTTAAAAAGGAGAAGAGTCAAAAATATTATTATTTTTCTAATGCAATAATATAAGGAATGCTCTAGCAATTAAGGACATTTCATACTGAGTATAAATTTAGGTATTCTTCTTTCTTGGTCCACTTGATTTTGCATCAAAATTATGAGTTTCTAGAGAGAATTTTTACAATGATTAGGTTCAATGTAAAGGGTTTCTATCAGCCAATTTCTATATGGACTTATGTGCTTTCAAGAACATGGGATTACTACTAGTTTGTAGAGTAATTTATGAGGCTACTACTTCAATACTTGTTGCCACACCCTATGGTTCATTTATCTCATGAGGTGTTGCAATGGGTGAAGACTTCATTTATTCCTATGGATTATTTCCTAGTTGAGAATTTTACATTTATTAGATTTCATGGTTTCGTCGAGGAACCTTTCTGACTCCCCAAATTTTTAATGGATAGAGTTTTCACTTTGGAGCCATGCTGACAATTCCTATGGCACCAAAAGGAATAAGACAAGGCTATACGTAATCTCCTTTAGCATTTCCAACAACCAAGTAACATTGATAAAATGGAAGGCGAAGGGTGAGCTTACAAACTAGCTAGAAACTTTAGGCTTGGTTCTGATTTATGACACATGGGACTATAATCCGATAAAGCACCTCTCAACTTTGAAACATGACAAGGGAGTATTTTGAGTCAAGGAAGAATCTGACTCTGCAAAGGTCTAAAGTGTACATCAACTTGGCCAACATATCACTCAAATGACAAAAGTAGTTGAATTTATATGTGGTATAGGAAGATTAGCAAAAAAACCTCCCAATGGGTAAATCCCTCAATACACAATTGAGATGCAAGGGGTGGTCAGAAAGGAAAAAGGAAGATTTTTGGAGGTTCTGACAAGAGATGAGGTGCCTCAATGCCCTGTAATGAGACTTCCAGCCACATGATGAAAGGTTCGATGAGGTTTATGATGAAGAGGTAGATATTGACAACACTAATCTGAAGATGAGTCCTGAGATTGACCAAGAGGAGCTTCAGCACCATGCTTCAAAGCCCTAGAAATCAAAAAAAGAAGAGGATCGAAGCAAAGGGACTCACAAGTCATGTCCTTTGTAGAGCCCAAAGAAAAGGAAAAAGAACTCAACAGTCCCCAAGAAGGTACCATGTGATTATCGAAGGAAAATTTTTGACAGGATCAGTTGCCAAAGGATTAGAACATACTAGTTCCAATCATGCAAAGATACAATGAGTATAGGATCTAGGTGGATCCAATAACTTAGTTAGAGGAGAAGAAAAAGTGGAGTCTATTTTGCAAAACATTTCAACTGCCATGACCCAGGTAAGTTTTTCTCCCTCTCTTCTTTCTACCTCTACATCTCTAGTTACTCCTCTACCCCCATCTATAGAGAAGAGTATTTCAATTGTGTACTCCGATCTTTTCGTCCTGAATGAACCCCTTTCTATTTTTAGCAATGTACCTTGTGAAGTAACCCCACGCATTGAGCAAGCAACATCCACTTCAGTCATTGTTGATTCTTTAATCTCCCTATATTGGCACCCCATTGAAAGAGCTAGATCATCCATGTTTCCCATTACTCCAGATCCATCCAGTTCTTGGAAAAAATCTCTCCTACCTATTTCTCTTTTCACCCTGATTGGTTTTCTCCTTTCCTAATCTCAATTCGGTATCCTGCCATTTTCCATGATAACACTCCCATTAGCCTCTTTGCATGCTCATACATCTAAGGTATCCCCTTCTATCACCCTTCTTTTTCTCTCTCTAGGTGCTTCCATTATAACACAAAGCATTAACACCCCGTAGAGTTTCCAAGAGCATTTTGATGCAACCAAGTAGGCTCAACAGGCTAGAAAGTAGAAAAAGATATTAAAGAACACACTATTGTTGGTTGCCAAGAAGATTGAAGCTTGCTTCAATGAAGAGATTTTTTTTTACTAATCACTACCATGAAGCCACTCGTGTCCAAGCTCGAAGGACAAATGAAAATGGAATATTACAACATTATAACCATGCATTTGGATTTAAATGATACTCTTTCATGCAACAAGGTGGTCCTAGCTAAGGCCAATCAGAAAGTGGTATATACAGATTATAAAAGGCTAGACAAAAAATTGAAGAAGCGTGAGGTAGAGCTGATAAATGTAAAGGATATGGTGAGCAAGCTATAGAATGATATCAAGGCCAGAGATGTCGATATGGCCTACATAAGATAGATACAAAGTCATCAAGGAGAAGCAACCAAGTTACTTGAAGAAGCCCTAGGTGAACAAGTTTAGCTATATGTTGAAATTGAAAAGTTAAGATTTGAGCTCGCTAATAAGCACCAAACAAACACAAAGTACCAATGTACTCAGGAAAACATATAGAGGGATTTGGATGGTGTTTGATCTCAAGCTTTCAAAAATCTACAAAAGGCCCAAGCAGTAGTAGAGAAGATAAGAAAAGAGAAATACAAGATCACATCCACTCTACAAGCTCGTGACCAAGAGATCATAAGATTGATCTCCAAACTAGTGAATGCCCTCCAAGAGAAGAATCAAATGGAGGACAATGAAAGAGCAAGAGGTGCTCAATTTCGTTAGTAGTTAGTAGTTGTACAAGGTTCTAGGACCCTCTTGATATTGAAGAAGTTGATATCCATGCACTTAGAATGAATCATAGTTGTCGTTGCCATTCTCAGGCCAACTTTACAATTTTTAAGGGATGCTTAGGAATTGAATGAAAAGGTTAGCCCATTGGCTGACCAAATTCAACAAACATATACTCCCGAGTGGTGGAATCACAATGTTTGATTTCCATATTATGTGTGGCCATGGATGAGGCCCTAAGAAGTGCATGAATTTTGGATCGAAGGGTTGCATCTAGTAAAGAAAATGAATTCATCAACCACCACAAGGTTGTAGCAAAGAGCAAGGAATGTCAGGTAGTGTTGAAAAAAATGGTTGAAAAAATTGAGAAGGATTTTAGTGTCCTACATAGCTTCAAGTTACCTCTCTTTTTCTCACCAGATGGAGATGTGTTATTAGTCAAGCAGGTCACAGATGCAATCAAACACAAGGTTCAAACTTCTACAGAACTCCCAAGTTCAAGCGCGATGCCTAACATTGATGATATCGAGCACAAGATCTTCCCCCTTTCTCCTTTCTATTATCACCTTGGGATTGTTTCAGTAAGATGGGGATTTGTTTCCTTCAAAGAAGTCTTTGAGTTAGATTGAGCATACAAGGTCATCTATAATCTTGTTCGACCGACTAATGTGGGTTGGGAGGTGTAGCATTCCAACTTCCTCAAACTCTATGAATTCCTAGAGATCTAGGTTCATGCCTCCATGAGTGAAGGCCCCCTATGAGTCACCAGAACTGTGAATAATTTTTGCCTCAATCATTTTCTATTTTTGGCTTTTATATATTTTAGGCTTCGCATGTGTCCATGCTCAAAGAAAAATTTATTTTGAAAGGTGTGCAATGTGCCACGTGGTGGCTATGTGGCTTTTTGTTTATCATCTTCCTTTCAGGAGAAGGACGGGACACATGTCATCTCAATGGAGAGTTTTCTCAAAAGCAATTTTCATAAATATGAGAATCCTCACCCAAACAAGATGACATCTGTTCACTATGAAGCAGATTGTGCTTTTAAGGAGCCTTCTCTGTGGATTTTTTTGGCATGTTGGGTCTTTCTTGTCTTTAGGTTGGGAATTTTAAGTTGGCACCATCGATCTATGTGATTGGTCAACCAGATTTTTCATGTCTATTTTCTAGGATTTGATATTTTCAAATGGTGGTCTTTTCTAAATATCTAAGGGACATTAATGTAGAAGTTGGGAATTGATGAGAAAATATTGCCGCAACCTAATTAAAGATCTACAATTGGATCATGAGCTATCAAGTACATACATCTGGTAGTAATTACTTCTAGGTGGTGGCGACGTTTCTCTCTCTTCTCAACTATAAATGGGAGGTGGCGATGGAAGGAAGGGATTCCAAGTTGCTTGAAAGTTCTTTTTTTTTTTATGAAAGAAATTTTAAGCTTTCCTTAGTTATAGAAACATTTTCAAAATTTGGAAGAACACTTCTTTTCTCTAGCATGTTATATTGTTTCAACTCAAACTATTGTCAGATTGACATCTGACCTCTATTTTAAAGTTCATTTCATATTTAAGTATGAATTGTTTGGAAGAAATATTTGAGACTATGCATGTTATGGCCTTTATTAAGTTCCTTCTTTATGATTTCATTCATGATGAAACACTATGTTAAGCTTAATTCAAATAGTTTGAGTAGTTGATTTCTATGCTTTAGGCTTATATGATATGGTAATAAGCTACAGAAATTGGATTATGTTTGTGAACTTCCCTAGTTTTCTTTAAGGTTTATTGTTTTCATGTTATGCTCTAATGAGAGGAAGAGTTTATGCAATTTCTGAACATTTTCTATTATTGTTGGAATTTCTATGCTTGATCAGACCTTAGTGAACACTTTTTGCAGGGATATTTGAAGGATTGCACTATGCTTGTATCTAGCCTTTACTATTTGTTCTCTTCCCAACAATGAAGGGTTGTGGAATTTTGTGCCTAAATATATCATTTACATAAATTAATTAGGTTTGAAATGTTGTAAAATCTTTGGCACATTACCATTTCTATTCTTTATATTTACATTTCCTTCTACCTTTTTCTCCAAATTCAAAGAAGAGTCAGCTTTCTATAAAAATCTCAAAGGTATTTAGTGAGGCACAATTTGGTCCCCCACTCACTAAATTTCCAATAAGGATATTAGAGAGGTGCAACCTTTGATGATCAATAGTGTTCTACCATGATTTGGATAGAAGGGGCATATCATTCAGTCAACATATCAAATGGTTAGATAATTTTGCATCATAATTCAAGAACTCATAGATGTTTTATTAGTTCAATACGATGCTTAGTATTACAAGTGTTTAGAATATGTGGAACTTTTGTGAGGCTAAGCATGGAAAGGAGGAGCATGTACCAAAAGATCCATAGCACAAGAAGAGTTAAAGTATAAAGAAAATGCAATGATGACAGATGTGAAATCAATAGTCAAGTGGTGTAATGCAACAAAGGGTCTAAGTAATGAAGGTAAGTCTTCAATTCATAGATATTTTTGGTTGATATATGATAATAACATTGCAAAATATGAGGATTTTTGTACATTGATAGGATTGAGTAATCTACACTCTTTCAGAAGCTAAAATGTAGATTCATCAAGTATTCATACATGGAAGATGGTATGATTTTTTTCTTCTTATACATATCAAGCTTGGAATGAGTTTGAATCAAGGGAGTGGGTTGATGAATGGTGGTTACAAATTCTAAGCCCTCTTGACACATATCAACTCCCAGTTGCATTATAAATCACATATATGGAATCATTAGATGACTTTGATCACATATCACATCTAGTTCAACTAGGTAATATATCTACTTGCATAGTTTATGAAATTCCTAATTTGATATTACTTTGTATTATTTTTGTAATGTTGATTAAATTTATCTAATTTGATGCACATATCAATGAACGGTGTATTTAAGCAGTTATTGTAGATGAAGACAATGAAGAGGGAACAAATTATTACTTATGTCACTATGTTGACGTCAAAAATAAATTAGAGGCCCTAGTTATAGATGGAGAAAACATAAAATATCCTATAGGTTTAATGTTTGTTACTTGGACATGGCTTACAAGGTAGCCAATTAAGAACTTTAATGCCTAGTTGTTTGAGGACTTTGACACACATTAGAAGATTCTTCATTACTCAAAAATTTTCATGGCATCCAATATTCATTTGATCAAATATTTGAGTAGACCTTTCAAGAATAACTTGTGGAAGGTATATGATTCTAACCATGAGGCAATACTTGACATAATAAAGAGTAAAGCAGACCCAACTGGTTCACTCGTTTGATTTGTAAGTATTTACATTGAATTTGTAAAGTCATGTTATTGATCACTTTATTTTGGTTATATAATGACATAAATTGTATGCCCTTCTTGGAGATGGTATAATTACTCACCTAATATGGTAATGTTTAACATTAAAATGGACCTAATGTTTCCTTGATCTAGTGTTGTAATGTATTTTCCATATTCACATTAGATTTAAGGCCCATTTAAGCTAAATAAATCTAACTTTTCCTTGATTTAATGTTGTAAATTGTATTCGTTTACACCTTCACATTAAATTTAGGGCCCTTGGACCTAATGGTACCTTAATCTAGTGTTGTAATGTGTTATACACATTCACATGAGATTTAGTTCCCTTTTAAGCTAAATTTTACCTTAATTTGATGTTGTAAAGTATATTTATTTACACTTTCACATTATTTTTTGGCCTTCTTGCATTTATGACCTTTTATGTCATCATTAATAAGCCCCTCAGACCCTATATTATGCATCTTGAGGCTTATTTCAACCAAAAACCTGACAAGATCAATAAATAGACTTAATTTCTTAACTCCCCATCACTTTCTCTCTCTAAAAATGCCCTGTGTGACCCATATGCCACCTTGGGCATATGATTCCCACCTAGGTGGGACCCATACATCAAAAATGGTGTATGAGTCCCATTTGGCCCCTTTTTAGGTTTTTGAGCTAGAAATAAGGGTTTTAAATTCAAATTTTATGAATGTCATCCCCTGGGATCTAATAAATGGTAAATTAGGTGCATTTACTATATAAACAAGGGCTCAAATCATTATTTCATTAAGCTTTCATGATAACAAGTCAAGCACTCAAGAGTTAAGCATTCCAAGACTTCACAAGAGCATGAAGAGAGTTTACAAGATCACTTCTAAGGAATTCAAGGGAAGAATTCTTCATTAATTATTGAAGCAATTCAAGATCCATCATCATGTCAAGATTATCAAGCATCATGCATTTTGTTGAGCTAGTGTTGTGATCCAACAGTGAAGATCCATTCACAAGCATAGTTTCATATCCATACTAAAGATCTAGATCTACATTCTTCATGGCCACTTTATGTTAGATTGTTGGTTTATAAGACATCATTCAAGGTATCATTTCTCATATTCCATGTTCCATGTTTCATGTTTCATGTCCTTATTTCATTATCACATCATTTAGTTTAATCACCTTAAAGGGGTTTGACTAAGGCAAACCCCCATTCCCTAACAATCAATAATTTTTTCTCTTTGTACATGTGTAATTATAGATTAAGGTGTATTGGAACTTGAAGGATCTTTGAAGATTAGGTTACAAGGTTGAAGGAAGTTGTTGGACTTGTCTCCTCACTTGCAAGGTCACAAAAAGTCTTCTATAGGTTTGAAATCAAGGTTTCAAATTTGGAAACAAAGTGTGGTAGAGAGAGAACAGATTGGAGAGAAGAATTAGACCTTAACCTTCTGAAAGAGCACACTGGGACTGACATGCCGCCTTGGGCATATGAGTCCTAGTACAACCAATTTTTCAAGGTTTCAGCAGATTCATAATAAGCATTGCCAGATTCCAATTTTGGTACAAAAAAACTAGTCTAGGATTAAATCACCCATACTAGTGTGTGAGTCCCAGTCAGCAGAAAAATTAGTGTTTTTAGCATTTCAGGTCCTCATTCAAGCATCTATACATTTCTAGGTGTAGACTTTTGATTTTTCAATTTTTTGTTCTAATCTACTTGCATTTATAGGTCATTTAATTAGGTTTTGTATATCATTAAATTGTTGGAAAAATAAGGACAGACAACTAGAACGGGGGTGAATCAGTTGTCACAGAATATTCAAACTTTTCACACTTAACTTAATCTTAGATCTGATGAATGAACAATAAACCATAAAAAATCAACACATTAGAAACATAGAGAACACCAAGATTTTTACGTTGAAACCATGTTAGGGGAAAAACCATAGTGGATGTCAGTCCACAATATTATACCTTGTTAAAAGTATAAAGAAGAATAATGGGAATGCAAATGCATTCAAACACACTACCTAGAGCTCACTACTCAAATACAAGAGGGATCATTTCCTAGAGAAGCCACAGTGTCTTATAGAGATTTGGATTAGATCCGCAGGGTATGAACTGAGAAAATAGCTTCTACAACAACCTAGTTATATTTCTAGTTAAGCACAGAAACACTCCTTCACACTTCGCTCAAAATTCTTCACACTTTTCTCTACAATCGAATGTTTAGAACACTATTCACACATCTGCACTTTCTCTAGCATACATTCATAGTTATGCACACTTTACTTCCTTCAAAAAATCACTCTTATATATCCGCAACATTGAATTACATCAACTTTTTCGGCAAGAAGAAATATAAAAATATAAAACATTCATGCAAAGTCAACCCAATTTTAAAAATAGATTTTCAATGTGAATTAAACACCATTGACCAATATTATGTTGTGACCCAAACAACATCCTCAAGCGTGCCAAAGATTCAAATTTTAATCTCGAAGGATCCACAACATGCTACAATTACTATGTTAGCCAAGAAAACCAAAACTTGAAGACAAAAGAGATAAATCACCAACCATGAGCACACCAATCAATGTGGATGTGCAAAAAAGATAGAGCATGATCTAGAAGCATCCACAAGCATGAAGAACCAATAGAAAAACATCTATGGCAATTGAGATTACTAGAATCACATCAACTTCAATCAAGAACATTAACTAAAGCCAAAAAAAACTATCAGAACACAATTGTTCATAACATGAGAAAATATTCACACAGACCTCTAAAAATCTTGGTGGATAAACTAGATACACTAAGAAATAAACCCTTTAGTCCACAGTGACTGATCTTCAACTTACTGATAAAAACACCTTCATGAAGTTTACTATTCCATTGGGAACCTACAACTCTTTCTTTAACAATTTTCTCAATATCCTCAACATATACAACCTTCAATACCTCAATGCTAATAGTTTTTACATCAATGACAACCACATATCAACAACATAATAACAACATCCAACAATCTCCCCCTTTGAAATTGATGGCAACACATGATGTGAAAAATACCATCAACACAACTCTCAATCAACACTTACTCATTAGATTTTGATTCTTCTCCTCATGTTGCTTTTCACATTACACTTCTCCCCCTTTGACATAAATGGAAAAGATAAGCATTATCTTCCCACATACAAACTCTAAACCACATATTTTCACATATGACTACTCCCCCTGAGTAGTAGCCAAGGAAACATCAATCCAAATTGCAGTATGATCATGAACTGCATGGATTGATGCAATAAAATGCATCCCTAGTTCATGTCATGAGGGGTAATCACCCCTAGCATCCCTTTGAGATATTCAAAAGTATCCTTTGGAAATGACTTGGTGAAAATATCTACAATATGTTCTTTGGTAGGTACATAATCTAGTCTGACTTCTTTCTCACTCACTTTCTCCCTCAAGAAGTGAAACTTGATTGAAATATTCTTGGTCTTAGAGTGTAGCATCGAATTCTTTGATATGTTTATTGCACTTGAGTTATCATAGTATATAACAATAGGCTCATCATATACTACTATGATATCTTTCAACATCTATTTCATCCATAGCACTTGAGTACAATTATTTGCAGCAGCAATATATTCTTCCTAAGTAGTAGATAGGGAAATGGAATTTTACCTTTTACTCAACCATGACACCAACTTCTTCCCTAGGAAGAAGGCACCACCACTATTGCTTTTCCTATCACCTATATCTCTTGCCCAAACTGCATCAATATAGGCACTCAAAGTGAGATCATCATCTTTAGGATACCAAATCCCAAAATCAATTGTCCCCTTCAGATACCTAAAAATTCTCTTTACAGGAATCACATGAGATTCTTTTGGATCAGCTTGATATCTAGCAACCATACACACAACATTCATGATGTGTGGTCTAGTCTGAGTTAAGTAGAGCTATCCACGAATCATTGACCCATATCTTGTTTTATTTTCCTTAAGAGAATTAGCATTTTGTGTTAACTTGCATCCGATCACCATGGGTGTACCGGTAGGCTTTGATTCATCCATTCCAAACTTCTTCAACAATTATTTCACATATTTGGACTAAGATATGAAAATCCCATTGTCTGACTAGGTGAATTGCAATCCCAGAAAGAACTTCATCTCTCCAATCATAATCATTTCAAATTCACTCTTCATTTCATTAGAAAACTTCATACTTAGATTATCATCTCCTCCAAAGTCAATTTCATCAATAAAGACTTCAATAATCAACTCTTTATCATGATCCAACTTAAAATACAAGTTGTTAGCAGTACCTTTATTGAATCCAAGATTTAGTAAATATTTATCCAATCTAGCATACCAAGCTTTGGGGGCTTGCTTGAGTCCATATAGAGCTTTCTTCAATCAAAAAACCATGTCTTCCTTGTCAGTGAGTTGAAATCCATCCACTTGTTCAACATATACCTCTTCCTCTAACTCAACATTCAAAAAAGGTGACTTCACATCCATTTGATAGACCTTGTAGTTCTTATATGCGGCATAAGCAAGAAGTAATGTTATAGCTTCAATTCTGGCAATAGGGGAAAATGTTTCTTCAAAATCAATACTTTACCTTTGTGAATACCCTTTACATACCAGTTTTGCTTTATTTCGGACCACTTCACCTTGTTCATTTAACTTATTTTGAAGGACCCATTTAGTACCAATCACATTTTTATCTTTAGGTCTGGGAACAAGAATCCATGTATCGTTCTTTTCAATTTTCAACGGTTCTTCCTTCATAGCTTCCATCCAGTGTTCATCATTACAAACTTCATTGACATTGTTAGGCTCAATCTTGGAAATTATACAACTCTTCTGCAATCCTTCTTCTAGTCTACACACCTTTATTCTTGTCTCCTATATTTTTATTTTTAGAATGATTTAGCCTTACATACCTCAAAATTTTAGGATTCTCTTGCACTTCTAGTTCTTTTTTTATTTCTTCTACACTTCCACTTGTCTCTCCTTGACTTTCTCGATTTATCAGAACAATTTGGCTTTGATTTTGCATCTGATCACTCTACGCTTCGTCTATATTGTCTTTCTGGTCATCTAAATCATATCCATAGTATCTGGATGATCTAGCAGATTCCTCATCAACTCTTACATTTGCACTTTCAACCATTTTTCTTATTCTTCTATTAAAGCACTGGTAGGCCTTGCTTTTAGTAGAGTAACCTAGAAATATTCCTTCATCGCTTCTTGCATCAAACTTGCCTATGTCCTCATCTCTCTTGATATAACACTTTCTTCCAAAGATTTTGAAATATTTAACAATAGGCTTATAACCATACCATTGACATTTACCCTGTTTAGAGTGTACACAGTAGTGTTTACAGCTTCTCTCCAATAGATATGAGGCAGATTTCCTTCTATCATAATTGTTCTAGCAGCATCCAATTTTTTTTGTTCTTTCTCTCTACAACTCCATTCTATTGAGGGGTTTGGGGAGCAAATAACTATCTTCTGACTCCATGTTCTTCACAAAAAGAATTGAACTCCCAGGAAGTGAACTCACCACCTCTGTTTGACCTTAGACATTTTATCTTTAGACTTGTCTCATTCTCTACCATAGCTTTGAAACTTTTGAACTTCTCTAATGCTTCACATTTTTCTCTTAAGAAAGAAACACATATCATCCTAGAGTAATCATCAATAAGCAACATAAAGTACCTTTCTTCTTGTAGACTTCTGACTCTGGAGGGACCACACAAATTAGTATGCACCAGCTCTAGTAATCCAATAGAATGATGTTTTCTATGAAAAGAGACTCTAGTCTATTTTCCCATTTGACATTCCTTGCATATTTTGTTAGTAGGCTTCACCAGCTTGGGTAGATCTCTTACTGCTTGAGTGGAGCTTACCTTGACAATGTTATCAAAATTCACATGAAATAGCCTCCTATGCCATAACCAAATTTCATCTACTTGAGCAATTAAGCAACTTTCACTAGTAGCATTCAGGTGAAAGATATTACTTTTTGTTTGTGAACCTGATGCAATTATATTTCTAGAGCTTCGAAGTATCCTAGATCTTCCATTTTTGAACTAAAGATTCTAACCCTTATCCACCATTTTTCCAACACTCAACAGGTTGTGCTTCAAGCCTTCAACATAAACTACATCATCATTGCTATATTTACCACCAAGACAAATAGATCCTCTACCACAAATCACACCAGAATTGTTATCCCCAAATCTTACAACCCCGCCGTCATATTTCTCTAGACTTACAAATTTTCTTTTGTCACCAATTAGATGATGCGAGCATCCACTCTCAATAAACCACTCATCATTTTCTTCAATTTGGGTGGCAAGAGCTTTCTCAACTTTAGTAGATTCAGTAGCCACCAGACCATTTTCCTTGATAGCAATGAAAACCCATTCATCTTCATTTCCATCTTCTTTATCAGATTCTTCATTAGTCACACTTTCTCTAGCAAAATAACATTTCTTTTTAAATCTAGGTTTGTAGTTCTTGGACCTAGGAACTCTTTCAAGACACCTTGAGGAAAAATGACCTATTTCATTGCAAAAGGAACATTTAATAGGAAAATTTCCTTTAAACTTACCATTTCCTCTAGCTTCTTTCTTAACAATTAGTGTTTTCAACTCTTCTAACTCTCTTTCTTCATCTTCAAGTTGTTTCATCTCTTCCTCATACTTGAATGTCTTTCTAGAACTTTCTCTAGATCATATCTTTTCTTGTTTCTTCTAGATATAGAAGTCTTAAATGTAAATTTAGTATTAGGGGAATAATCATGAAATTCACTCAACTCAAAGGCAACAAGTTTACCAGTTAACATATCTCTTGTCACATTTGTTACTAATTTGAGTTCTTCAATAGAATGAGCCTTAGATTTGTACGAGGGAGGCAATGATCTAAGCACTTTAGCTACAATTTTTTGTTCATCCAAGGTACCACCGACACATCTAATACCCATTACAAGTTCATTTACTCTTTGCATATAAGAAGAAATATTTTCATTTTCACCCATCTTCAAAGTTCCATACTTACCTTTCAAACTTGTTAGTTTAGTGACCTTCACAAATGCATCTCCTTCATACAAAGTCTCTAGCTTCTTCTATATCTCATGAGTTTTCTTCAGATCCATTACATTTGGCATTTTTGAATCAGTCAAAGCACTCAGAAAAGCTTCAATAGCCCTAATATTAGTCTCAGCTTCTTTAACCTCATCAGGAGTGGAAGGACCATTCTGAGGAATAATATATCTATTTTTTGTAATCTTCCAGAAGGGTTCACCAATACACCTTAAATGACATTCCATTCTAGCTTTCCACAGAGAGTAGTTACTTACATTGAATCTAGGATTGTCCTTCTTGTATGATGCTATCTAGGATCACCTTGAGATTTTAAACTTCTTCAAAGGAAACAAATCTAATTCCAATTATTGGAGAAATAAGGACAGACAACTGAGAGGGGGGTGAATCAGTTATCACAAAATATTCAAACTTTTGACACTTAATTTAATCTCAGATATGATGAATGAACAATAAACCGTAAACAATGAACACATCAAAAACATAGAGAACACCAAGATTTTTACATGGAAACCCTATTAGGGGAAAAGCCACAGTGGATTTCAGTCCACAATATTGTACCATATTAAAAGTATAAAGAAGAATAATTTGAATGCACGTGCATTTAGGCACACTTCCTAGAGCTCACAACTCAAATACAAGAGGGATCACTTCCTAGAGAAGACACACTGTCTTATAGAGATTCGGATTAGATTCGCATCATATGAATTGAGAAAATAGCTTCTAGAAAAGCCTAATTATAGTTTTGACTAAGCAAAGAAACACTCCACACTTCACTCAAACTTCTTCACACTCTGCTCTGCAATCACATGATTAGAACACTATTCACACATCTACACTTTCTCTGGCATACATTCGCACTTATGCACACTTTACGTCACTCAAAAAATTGCTCTTATATATTTGAAACAATGAATTACATTAACAACTCTGTCAACTAGAAGAAATATTAAAATATAAAACATTCATGCAATGTCAACCCAAATTTACAAACAAATTTTCAATGTGAATCAAACACCATCAGCCAATATTATGTTGTGACCCAAAATAACATCCCTAAGTGCACCAAAGATTCAAATTTTAATCTCCAAGGATCCACAACATGCTACAACCACCATGTCAGCCAAGAACACAAAAAATCAAACACATAAGAGGTAAATCACTGACCATGAGCACACCAATGAATGCAGATGTGCAACAAAGGTAGAGCATGATCTAGAAGCATCCATGAGCATCAAGAACAAATAGAGAAACATCCATAACAACTAAGATTACTAGAATCACATCAAATTCAATTAGGAACATTAATTGAAGCCACATAAAAACTGTCAAAACACAACTATTCATAACATGACAAAATATTCATGTGGACCTTTGAAACTTTCATTGGATAAACTAGATACACATAGCAATAAACCCTTTATTCCATAGTGAGTGATCTTCAACTTACTGAGCAAAACACCTTCATGACCTTTACTATTCCACTGAGAACCTACAACTCTTTCTTTAACAATTTTCTTAATATCCTCAACATATACAACCTTCAATACCTCAATGCTAATAGTGTTGACATCAATGACAACCATATATCAATAGAAAAACCACAACATCCAACATAAATTTCATTATTAGGTATTTTATTTCATTCATCTTTCCAATCCCTAGGTTGGTGGTGAACCCCTCATTAGTTTATAATTGACCCTAGGACAACCGTATTATAGTATTTTTTTCTCTTTTGCATACTTTAGATTGAGATCTCTAGGGTTTTCCTTCAATAAAATGATTGTGAAGTGTGTTTGTTCTATGTCCTAAGCCACAAGCAACAAATCCCCTTTCCATTATTACATTTTGGTGATCCTACATTTAGAAAATTTTGTTTTCTAATTTGGAGTACATTATCATCCTAGATCTAGCTCGCATTAACTTTGCATTAGGGTTTGTATTAGTTAATTGTCATATAGGGTTTCTAAATTTTTGCATTAGTAAAAGTGCATGTAGGTTAGATTTTGCATCTTGCATAATTGAATTTCATCTTAAATCTACATTTTCACTTATACTAGACATCACTCAAACCAAAAAGCATAAAATTCATTTAAAATTTTCTAAAAATTTAGCAAAAAACCCTCACTGGGACTCATATACCCCTCTAGGCGATTTAGTCCCAATGCAGATCTAAAAATACCTTTTATAGGATTAAAAACCTTATTTCTACACTTTTGTTTTCTGCCATTAGTTATCTATTTCAGTTGGTTGAGTTTATGTTACATGCATTTCACTAAATCTAGCTTAACTTTTCTTCATTTCATGCATTGCTTAATTCCAAATTTTCATTTACAACATTTCAATTTAAAATCGTGGCATAGTGTAATCAGTAAATTATCGGGTTTGAAATCTAAAACTTGCATTTACACATTTCATTCTAGGTCTTTAAATTGAATTTTAAGTCTATTTCCATTTTAAATTTGCATAGATTATTCTTCATAAATGTTACTATCCATCTTTTCCAAGTTTGGAAACAAAAATTTAGCCAATATGAATGTTAGTCATTTCTTCAATACATTTCCTAGTTATGAGAGTATCTAAGTGCAAGAAAGTGAAAATGTTAATGCTTACCTTAAACCTACAACCCCTCTTATCTCTTCTACTTGTGGGAATGTTGTGATAGAAGATGACACAAGCATGGACATTCATGACATTCATAGTTGTTATTCTCTCGATACCTATCCTTTTAGTGATGAAGGTATCTTGGTGAAAGAAGATACAATCATTGAGAATCATGAAGATCTTGTTTTTCCTCCTCCTCATCCCCTTTGGGAATATATTATAGCACAACTTAATTAAATCATAGACACATAATTTCTAAGCATAACCTTACCTATTTTCCATTCTACCTTTGCTTGTGAGAATGATTTACTGGAAGAGGATGAGATTGTAAATGATGAGGATATGTTGGTGTTAAATGATAAAATCTTTAAGGTCTATAACAACCCTCTTTATGATCCTTCCAATACACATCCTATTTTGGAAGACATTAGGGAACAAAGAAATGAAATCATAAAAGATAATGAAAATCATACTTGTCCTTCTCCTAGTTGTGAAGAAGATACGTTGATCGATGAAAGTCATGAGAATCTTAGTTGTCCCTCTTCACCTAGGGAAACCCTTATTGAGCAAGACAATTCAACCATTTATCACCACTCTAATTGCAATCAAGTCATTTTGGAAGAACCAATCCTTGAATTTCAAGAAAATTTGGTTTGTAGTTCTCCTAAAAAATCTCCTCCTATGGAGGATATAATGGTGCTAAAAAATGACAACAATAGTGATGTGTCTTCCTTGGATTATGATGAAAATATGATACTAGATTTCCCTTTATTAGAAATACATCAAACCAAGACCGCTTAGGTTATGAATGCACAAGTGTCCATTATATCACCCTTGACTATTAGGCCTCCTACATACCTTGTGAGACATCCTTTGAACCGTCTAATTCTTTACCCACCCTCATAATGTCCACAAACTCAAAAGAAACTTGAACTTTTCCTTTACCCACATAAGAATAATTTTTCATAACAACCGAGTCATAATATCGTTGCTCATACATATAACACTAGAAATAATCCACAACCAAGACAAACACCTTCAACATCCATCCCATTTCCTAATCCTATATTTTTGGGTCCTCCTCGTTTTCCTACAAAAGTGGAAAGGAGTATGATCTTTCCAAACAACTAAAGAATACTCCTACTAAAATATCATTGTGAGACCTTATTCAAGCCTCCCCTCATTATCATAACATTATTCAAAGTGCTTTACAACAATTTACTATCCCTCTAGTGTGCAACCAAATGACATAGTAGCTCTGATTCAAGAAATGAATGATGACATTGTTTTCTACCAAACTGAGCTCCCTACTTTAGAAGTGCAAAAAAAAAATGATGCTCTCATGATAATAGCTCAATCTACAAGAATAGGGATAAAGAAAACCCTTGTTGAAAATTTATTTTCCCTTAATGTGTGTAGTGTGACCCTTTTGGATGGACTTGGCGTGGATAAATAAAAAATTCAACTCAACTCTTTATCTATTAAGGGATTTGGCAATGTAGGAAAACAACTGCTTGGAGTGATAATTACATTTCCTATTGCAGTTGGAAAGGCCACATAAGAAATACCGATCCATGTTATTCCTCATGATCTTTCATAAAATCTCCTTTTAGGAAGGCCATGGATTCATGCAATGAATGGGGTGCCTTCTACTCGTCATCATATAATGAAGTATGTCTACAACAAAAAAGTGTACACACTCAAACCTAACCCCAAACCAAATAGTTGTTTAAACATTGAGAAAAATAAAGAGAATCCTTTGAAAAAATTAACACCAAGTACACAAGTAGAACCCATGCAATATAAATACCAAGAAAAACACATTAAGGAAGCATAAGGTCATTAGAAGATAATTGGGGTTCCTTAGATTTCACACCAACATTCATGGGAGAATACAAGATCATAAACCAAGAATATGAAAAGGGAAAAGAAAAAGCGATAATTTCAACACAAAATTTAGAAGACCCTTCAAAAGAATCCACCTCAACCACTTTAGAATAAAATACAACAAATTACACAACAAACTTTGATGAACTTAATTATGAGCAACCACCAAATCCAAAAGAGATAAAAAATATTTATGGAAAAAGTTATGAAATGATGAAACAACTTGGATATAGAGGGAAAAGGATGTGGTGCTAGAGAACAAGGTATATGTGTCCCTATAGAGCCTCACATGCAAGAAAATACTAGTTGTCTTGGTTATTTCCCCTCGAAAGAAACAAATAAGCCTTCACTTAATATCAACACTATTAAAAAAGATTCCTCTAAGATGACTTTAACACTAGTGTATCTTGAGTTGATAGATAGTAGTGGGTTTTATTGTTACCCTTTGAAAGAAACAAAAGAAATAAAGAAATCTTTGCTTAATGTCAATGTCATCATACAAAACACTAATGATTCAAATTTGTTAGCTTTTACTCCCTCCTGTAAAGGATAGAAAAAAATCTCACAATCTAAAGAGTGTTGTGTATGTATGATACCGTTTCCTAAGCAAGTGATATCTTTGTTGCAAAATAAGGCAACATCTTCTACTTGGGATCAAGAGGGTATCTTGTTGAGACTCTTCCAGGATCATCTAATATCTCTCCCTCCAACGACATGAAAGAAATTTTACTACAAGAATTCATTTTGTGCATATCATAGAGTTCATGGTCATTCTACTAATGAATGTAACCCTTTGGGTTATAAGATTCAATGTCTTAGGGAGTGGCGTGCTCTTCCTTGTGTTGAAGCACCTAGTTCCTCTAATTAATACTTATTTTCATCCTATTTCTCTCACTCTTGTCCTCCACTAAGTGGGGGCAAGGGGTTAGGTATCCTTGTCCTCATATGTCACTTTTCACAGTCTCTTTTGGCTAGTTGACTACCTTTCATGTACATATAAGAGAAAGCTTGGGATTTGGATGACATGCCTTAAGTTGGCTTGCATGTGGTGTACTAAGTTATACATTTTGGGGGAAACCCCTTCTCTTTTCATGACATATCTTATTGGAAACATATGAATTGGCATAGGGCTTTCCAAATAAGCTCTCATGTCTTCTTCTACTTTAAAGAAATTGCTCACAACGATGGTGTTAGCAATTGCTTTAAAGTGGGTGTGTAATCAAAACTCATGTTTCACTGTGTGATTTTCTTTCTTCTTGCGATTCATCCTTTTCTTGGTGGTTTCATTGGGTTCAATTTCCTCCAAGAGCATGATATTTATAATAATTTTCCTCTCTTGGAGACATTAGGCATGATGTTCCCTAAGAAGATAACTTACATGAACAAAGCAAAATCCTTTCTAACAAACCTTACACTATTTCACATTTACAATTTTGGTTATATGGCCACATTGCATAACACACTTTGCATGCCTATGGAGCCATCTTGTTTGTCCATGAATTATAAGAATAGAAATCTTTACTTACCTCTTGAATCTTGAAGTTTATTGTTTTGTGGCAACTTATCAAAGTTATCAAAAGGTATAGCTTTGGTATGGTTGTACAAGAATTCAATCCAAGGAGTGACTTTTCCATAGCCACTCGCATGTGTGTTTGAGTGCATACCGACCATATGTGTATGTGTCTCACGTCTTTAGATACTCACCAAATAGATAGCATAAAGTTTCATTTCCCAGAGTGAGCATGCATTTTTGGACAAATAACTTAGATCTGATCCACATCACGTTGGACAAACGGTCGAGGCTTGGTCCACCTCTTTTTATCTTCACTTGTTTTTGTTTTCTTTCTTTTAGTTATTGACATTGTATGTTTGGGTATCTTGTCTCACTGCATATCATGCACCTTGTGTGTTTCCTTTTGTGCTTATGTTAGTTTGATGTAGGATCTTGGATTCTAGGGGATTGACCACCCCCTTGATCTTTTACATCCTAGACTATCCACATAAGTACACTTGGACCCCTCTTGAATATTTACTGTAGTGTGAGTTTGAAGCAAGTTCCTCCTCTCACTAAAGTAGGGGCTAGATGTAATGATAGAAATTTTACGCCCTTCTTGGAGATGGTAAAATTACTCACTTAATCTCAGAATGGTTGACATTAAAATGAACCTAATGCTGCCTTGATCTAGTGTTGTAATGTGTTTACCACATTCACATTGGACTTAAGGCTTGTTTAAGCTAAATAAATCTAACATTGTCTAGATTTAATGTTGTAAAGTGTATTCATTTACACATTCACATTAAATTTAGGGCCCTTTTACCTAATGGTTCCTTAATCTAGTGTTGCAATGTGTTATACACATTCACATGAGATTTAGGGCCCTTTTAATCTAAATTCTACCTTAATTTTATGTTGTAAAGTATATTTATTTAAACTTTAACATTGATTTTTGGGCCCTCTTGCATTTATGACCTTTATCTCATCATTAATAGGCCCCTACGACTCTATATTATTCATACGAGGCTTGTTTCAACCAAAAACCCCACAAGATAAAAAAAATAGACCTAATTTCTTAACTCCCAGACATTTTCACTCTCTAAAAAGGCCCCACGTGACCCATTACGCTACCTTGGGAATATGTGTCCCACCCAGGTTGGACCCATATTCTAGAGATGGTGTATGAGTCCCATTTGGCCCCTTTTTAGGGTTTTTTTTGTGAGAAATTAGGGTTTTAAATTCAAATTTTATGAATGTTAGTCTCTGGGATCTAATAAATGGTAAATTAGGTGCAATTCCTATATAAACAAGGTCTCAAATCATTATTTCATTAAGCCTTCATGATATCAAGTCAAGAACTCAAGAGTTAAGCATTCCAAGACTTCACAAGAGCATCAAGAGAGTTTACAAGATCACTTCTAAGGAATTCAAGGGTAGAATTATTAATCAATTATTGCAGCAATTCAAGATCCATCATCATGTCAAAATTATCAAGCATCATGCATTTTGTTGAGCTAGTGTTGTGATGTAGCATTGAGGATCCATTTGCACTCATAGTTTCATATCCATACTCAAGATATAAATCTACATTCTTCATGGCCACTTCATATTAGATTTCTAATTTACAAGATATCATGCAAGGTTTCATTTCTCATATTTCATGTTCAATGTTTCATGTTTCATTTCCTTATTTCATTATCGGGTATGTGCAGGATCATCATGGAAGAAACAAGCCCTTAAGTGGCAAAAAGTTTAGAAAAATCAGAGTTAGGCAACTTGACGTAAAAATTTGAATAAGTTAAGTTATCTATATTATTTAAAAAATATGTAAGAATAGAATCTGTAGCAAATTGAATGTAGTTTCTAAACTAATAGGTTTGTTTAAAAAAAATAAAAAATCTATTGGTGAAAATTTTAAATTTCAATGCAGTAGCACTTAAATTTCAAGGAAAAATAAGAAGTAGGTGTCTGTCTAACCACCCTAACAACAATAAAATGAAAATATTTTTTATAATATTTTATATATAAGTAGAGGACTCATGTCCTGATGTGATGCATATTTTTTTGTAATTTTTTCTAAGTAAATAATTAATTATGATTTTTTATTAAAACTTTTAAAAATATAAAAACTTGTATGTCTAACCACCTTAACTTGGTCAAAAATTCATGAAATTCATTTTTTATTTTTTAATCCTATAGTATGCAAATCATAGAATGTGATGCATGTTTTGGATTCAAAAATGTAATACCGTTTGAAAGCTATAGATGTTTTCAATCAGCCTATCAATCGGGACTTTAGTCATAATTTGAATAGAAAATTAATAATAATTACTTATTAAATTCAAAGTGAAGCATAATTTATATTGGTGGAAAGTTGAGAATATCCTTTAAAAATCCTTTTCATTTCATCAATTTTGGGTAAGAAAAAGTTGTCAGCCGCATACCCATCATATTGCCACTTTTGGCCCATCATGATCCTACACATACCCTATCTCATCATTTGGTTTAATTACCTCAAAGGGGTTTGACCAAGGAAAACCCCCATTCCCTAACAATCAACAATATTTTTTGTCTCTACATGTGTAATTTTAGATCTAGGTGTCGTGGAACTTGAAGGATCTTTGAAGACTAGGTCACGAGCTTCAAGGAAGTTGTTGGAGTTGTCTCCTCACTTGCAAGGTGATGAAAATTCTTCTACAGGTCCAAAATTAGGGTTTCATATTCAAAAACAAAGTGCAGAAAAGAGATAAGATATTGGAGAGTGGAATCATACCTTAACCTTTCAATAAATCATACTAGTACTTATACGCCACCTTAGGCGTATGAGTCCCAATGCAACCAATTTTCAAGGTTTTGGGAGATTCAGAATAAGCACTACCAATTCTTGTTTTGGTGCAAAAAACCCAGTCTATGAATAAATCACCCAGACTGGTGTATGAGTCCCAATTAGCATAAAATTTAGTGTTTTCAACATTTTAGGTCCTCATTCAAGCCTCCACAGGTTTCTAGGTGTACACTTCTAATTTTGCAAATTTTTGTTCTGATCTACTTGTATTTCTAGGTCATTTAATTAGGTGTTGCATATCATTAAATTTCATTATTAGGTATTGTATTTCATTAGTCTTTACAAGCCCTATCTTGGTGGTGAAAACCTCATTAGTTTATAATCAAACCCTAGGACAACCCTATTACAAGATCTCTTTCTCCTTTGCATACTTTAGATGGAGATCTCTAGGGTTTCCCTTCAATGATTGATTGTGAAGTGTGTTTGCGCTATGTCCTATGCCATAAGCAGCAAATCCATTTTTGGTTATTATAGGTTATTAAAATATGTATCATTATCTTGTGTTCTAAATACTATGGAAATGATAAAAACATGTATATTATAAAGTTTCAACTTTTTAAATCACATTCTTCCATATATTTAAACCTCTACTTCATTCTAACTCATATATAGAAATTGATGGTTAGACTATATTAGTGATTGAAAGAGTATTAGTGACTCTTTCTTTCTTATGTCACATTAGAGTATTGGTTTATTTAGTTATGCTTTCCACCTATACATCATGATTTAATGCTTAGTTTTTAATATGACTTCATACTTGTATAGCATGATTTCAGCTTCAAGATTTTAAATAACTTCATACAACAATAGATTATGGATACCACATCAATTACAACCCCATAGCAACCATATACATCATGACTTACATCTGCAAGTTGCATGGTTTCATTGGGGTGCAAATTGGTTACATTTTTATATCTCCCCCCTTAGATTCAAAATCAAACTTAGATTCATTTTTTACATGGCTTCATGCTTGTAGCTACCATTAGGGCCAACTCAATCATAATTTCATGATTTTTTAGTTCATCTTGATTCCATTTCACAAAAAAAATTATAGATCATGTGCAACGATATTACATCAACAAAATGCATTTTGCATTAGTGGTATAGAAACATGCATCATTTTTTTGGTGTGCCTTCAATCACTTCTCGTTATGAAATCAACCCTTGAGTGACCCATATTGCTAACGTGCATTGTATTATTCCTCCTCATAAGTACTATTACTACCTCTAAATTCCATCATTGTTTATGAGTTATGCATGATCACAATCAATAAAGGGGAAACAATCTCATGACTATCATATGAAGTCATGAACATCATTATAAGATAGGGTTATCATGTGCTTCTATTTATTTAGTCTTAGTTGTAAAGTGTGCATTCTCCATCACATTAACATCTTCTTCCTTCATAGTTGAATTTTTCATTTATAGGCTCTGGCCAAGTCAATCAATAGTATTAGCACTCAATGCTTGGGAATGACTCTATTCTCCTTCTTGTGTAATGGCATACCCCTTTTTTATGCCCCTTAAGAAACTCTGAGTAATCACGACCCCTTTTTGCTACCCCTTAAGAAACTTTGAGTAATATTTTAAGGGTTTAGGTAAAAATGCATGGGATGATGAAATTGCTAATGATATCACTTACTATTTTAGGATTTATTTTTTTGACATATTTACATGTTTAGTAGAAAAATATACTGATAATTTTTTCACTTGATGGAAAAAGCATCAAATGCATTAAAGAGAAAGTTGCAAGGTGGCATAATTATTGTTTCGTTCATCATGCAACCAAACCAATAGTTCCAACACATCTAGAAGCATAGCTTTATGCTATGTGAGGTCCTATTTCACACCCCAACATGCTAGAACATTCCAAGATACATTGCATTAGTGATTTCTCTTAACAAACCAAAGTGCAAAAAACTAGCATACTTTGACAAGCTCTTTCTCAGAAACCATGACACTTACAACCATTTATTAGAAGATACATGATCATGTGTGTTCCCTCTATAATAACCTCTTTCAGCTTTTCATATATCCAATCCATTTGAACCTGTGGTGACAAGTTTTCAGTTGATGGAAAAAGTGTTAGGTGTATGTAGTGTAAAGTTGATAGGAAGCATAATTTTTATTTTATTCATCTTGCAATCAAACTGACAATTTCAACACATTTCAATGGGTATTTTTATGCTAGGACAAGTCCTTTTTCACACCCAAAAATTCTAGAACATTGCAAGCTACATTACAATGATGATTTCTCGTAAGAGACCAAAGTGTGAAAAAAGAACAAATTTTCACAAGCTCTTTCTTAGAAACCGTGGCACTTACAACCATTTTTTCTAAAATAATAGGTTCAAATAGGACCCCTCTACAATAACCTCTAATTTTTTCATATCTCAAATCCATTTTCTCGTGGTGAAAAGTTATTAGTTGATGGAAAAAGTGTCAAATGCATTGAAGAGAAAGTTGCAAGGTGAAATAATTTTTGTTTTATTCATCATATGACCAAACTGATAGTTCTGACACATTTGGATGGGTATTTTTATGCTAGCCCAAGTCTTGTTTCACACCCCAACATATCATAACATTCTATGCTACATTGCATCGATAATTTTTTTTGAGAGACTAAAGTGCAAAAAAACAACAAACATTGATGAGCTCTTTCTTGAAAAACCATGATACTTACAACCATTTTGTATAAAGTTAAAGGGTCATGTAGGGTCCCTCTACAATAACCTCCCTATTTTTTTCATATCTCCAATCCATTTTCTTCTGGTGACAAGTTTTCAATTGATAGACAAAGCATCAAATTCATTCAAGAGAAAGTTGCAAGGTGTCATGATTTTGGTTTTTTTCATCATGCGACAAAATTGATAGTTCCAACATGTCTATATGGGTAGGTTTATGCTAGGAAAGGTCCTATTTTTTACCCCAACATTTTGAAACATTCCCAACTACATTGCATTGATGATTTTTCTTAAGATACCATAGTGCAAAAGTAGCAAAATATGATGAGCTCTTTCTTAGAAATTGTGGCACTTGCAACCATTACACCTAAAGCTAAAAGATCAGGTAGGATCCATCTACAATAACCTCATTCATTTTTCATATCTCCAATCCATTTTCCCATGCTAACAAGTTTTGAGTTGATGGAAACAGAATCAAATGCACATAGTATAAAGTTGCAAGGTGGCATAATTTTCATTATGTTCGTCATGCGACCAAATGATAGTTCCAACATGTCGATATGGGTGGGTTTATGCTAGGAAAGGTCCTATTTCACACCCTAACATGTTGGAACATTCCAAACTGCATTGCACCAACAATTTTTCTTAAGCGACCATAGTGAAAAAGAGTAGAAAACTTTGACAAGCTCTTTCTCAGAAATTGTGGCACCTATACCCATTCCTTTTGAAGGTACACATTCATGTAGGGCCCTTATACAATAACATCTCAATTTTTCATATCTCCAATCCATTTTCTTTTGGTGAAAAAATTTCATTTGATGCAAAAATCATCAAATGCATGGAGTGTAAAGTTGCAAGGTGGCATAATTTTTGTTTTTCTCATCATGTGACCACACTGATAGTTCCAACACATTATGATGGGTAGGTTTATTCTAGGAAAGCTCCTATTTTGCATCCTAAAATGGCTGAACATTATAGGCTACATTGCACCTACAATTTCTCTTAAGAGACCAAAGTGCGAAAAAGTTGCAAACTTTGATGAGATAGCACTTACAACCATTTTTTCTAAAGGCATAGGATCATGTAGGGCCCTTGTACAATAACCTCTTTCTATTTTTCATATCTCCAATCCATTTTCCTATGGTGACAAGTTTTCAATTGATGGAAAATGTGTTAGTTGCATTCAAAAGAAGTTGCAAGATAGCCTAATTTTTGTTTTGTTCATTGTGCGTTCAAACTGACAATTCCAACACATGTCAAGGTGGGTGGGTTTATGGTAGGAAAAGTATTTTTTCAAACCCTAGCATGCTAGATTGTTCCAAACTACATTGTACTAACCCTTTCTCTTAAGATCCCTAAGTACCATAAAGTGGAAAACTTTGATGAGCAGTTACTCAAAAATTGTGGAACTTAGAAAAAAAATGTCTAAAGGTATAAGGTCATTTAGGGTCCCTCTATAATAGCCTCTCTCAGTTTTTCATAATATCCAATCTATTCCAGCATGTCAATGATGTTTTAGATGTTCCAAAAAGTGTGGTTATATTTAGTAAAAAATATTGAGGCATTATTTACATTCTTCATTTCATGGGGGTAAGTTAAAAATTCTAACACATTTGGGTGGCTACAAAATAAGTCCACTTTATGATTTTTGGTCAACGTAGGTGCCTTTATACTCTTCTGATTAAATGATCTACACCAAAGAACTAGTCTCCTCCATTGATTGAACTAAATGCAATCATAAATGTTTTGGTTAATATAGGAATACATTTCTTTGAGATGAAGGAATGTGTGGGCACGAAGAATACTTATATAAATTTGAAGTAGTGATCGGTCAACTAGAGGTTGGGTTGAATGGATGGGTACTTGAATAGACTCAATTAAATTATTGAAAACATAGTGTAAACTATTTGTACTTTGTCTTGAATAAACTTTGATTCCGTAACTATATTCCAAAAATATGGCATCCAAGACCACAAACACATAGTGGTGTAGGAAATATAATAATTAACCAACAAATATAGGTGAAATGTGTGTGAAGATCATGCCAAAAAAATTAATAAGAAAGGACAAACATAAAAGACCAGTGGGAAACTAGAAATAGCAAAGATACATCATGATAAAATCTTCACAACCTCATTGTCTTCATTTTATCAATACAACATATTACGAATGAATGGATAAAAAAACATATTATTCAATGAAGCATGATAATGCTTACCAACAATAATACATAAATCTAAAAATATGTTAGGAAGCATGGAATACACTTAAATTTTAGATATTTGAAGTAAAGTTTCTACAAACATCTAATGAAGCTTGCCATTGTATAATGGAGGCAAGATAATATTATTAAAAACTTGAAATCTAAAAATATAATCCTTAATTAGCTCCTTTTCCTTGTGTTTTGATTACCTTCTTGTGAGATAAACATCTTATACATAAATTTTTGTAAGAACACATTGGAATAACATTTTAATCATTTATAGTTACGTCAAATAATTATTCATTTATTTAAATAATCACTTATAATGTAAATATGGATGCCATCAATAAAAAATATGTATTAACCAAGTAGCCATATAGGCATACATCAATATATATCTCTCTACTCTTACCAACTCTCTCTATATCACCTCTCTCTATCCATACCTCTCCCTCCTCTCTCTCTCTCTCTCTCTCTCTCTCTCTCTCTCTCTGTCTCTCTCTCTCTCTCTCCATCTTCCCTCTCTACTCTCTATCTCACCATTCTCTCTCTCTCCTTCCCTTTGTAGTTCTCTCTATCTCATCATTCTCTCTCTCCTTCCCTTTGTAGTTCTCTCTCTCTCTCTCACCTTCACTCTCTACTTATCACTATTTAACCTATCCCTCCATAGCTCTTTCTCTCTCCCTCCATACTTTCCTCTCTCTATCTCTACTCTCTTTATCTCTATCTCACCTCTCTCTCCCTACCTATCCCTCCCTCCTCTCTCCCTCCCTTCCTACCTCTTCCTTATTCTCTCCTTACCTCTTATCAAGATGATGCCCTAGATATAATAATCTATATCAAGATGGTATATTTTTATATTTTAGATAAATAATTAATATACAAGTTGACGTTGAAACAATAAATGGGAATGTATACATATGCAAATTTGTCTCTAATAGAAACAAAAACTTTATTGTTTCCATCCGCTCTTTTCAATAATGAACTCCACATTATAAGAATGGTTAAATTTGATGGCCATATGACCGTATTGGTGGAGAGTACTTGGGATAGCCACCATCACATCAATCCATTCTTTTCCTAAAGAGGATTATAAGAAAGATTCTCTACCATAAAATGTACAAATCTGGGAGCCCTGGTAACATGAATTGATGAGATGTGTAAACTAATTATACGCAAATGATCTCGTCTAATGTTATTGAAGCCTTTAATAGAAAATTTAGTAGAAGGGAGATTAGAAGTATCAATGTGGGTTTATTTTAAGAAGTTAAGATTATAAACATTAATATTGGAGCCTTTATCAATCAATGTATATTTAACATTTATAGATTTAATACCAATCATGATAAAAAGAGAATGATTCTTCTATTAGACCTCATAGCAAGGAAGTTTATGTAGGAAAAAATAATTATCTCAATTATGTCAACATAAATACCCTCAAATAAACAACCTATTATCATAGGTTTTCCAAAGGATGAAAAAGGAAATTTTACAAATATTTTAGGATAAGAAGGTGAATTTTGGTTTGGATCCTAGGGAGAAATCATAGCTTGTGTAGCTCAAAGTAGTTCTATATATTCAAACAAGTGTTGAAGGATTGTAATTGTATATATATTCAATATTTTTTTAATTAAAAAAAATGAAGAACCTCACAACTATTTGACCCTACTCAACTCCTATTATATAATTCATTTATAAATCAAAATATTATAAGAAACCTTATAATTATTAGAATAATTATAACTAGTGAATCCTCTCCCGCACTATATAATCTATTTATCAAACTATCCCCTCTAAATCCCCAACCCTCAATGCTAAAGGTACCCCTCCATTACATAGTTGAAAATGAAAGTTCAAAGTTTTATTTCAAGTATGCTTTATCATGACTATGAGTCAGGAGTTTGTAATACTTATTCAACCAATATAATGAGTATTAACCCCTCAAACACGCTATGAAATCAAACAAACCTTGAAAGGTATAGTCAATTTTGACTGTAGCATTATAGAAGTCTTGACCATCGAAATCAACAAGTAGTGTGGAATCCTTGTGGAATATTGTCATCATGTATAGACACAATAATAAAATATGGAATACCTCAAAAATTGTGCCTTCACACATGAGAAAAATATTGCAAGCCCACTATATGCAAAATATATCAAAACAAAGAATAACTAAAATATAAAATATAAAATTCCAATAACATAAATTGGGATAAGACACTAAGAAGAAAATAGTATCACTAAAAAGGTAGTTTTCTTTTAATCAAGACACTTGCACGTAGAAAGAAGAAAGAAAAATGTTTGGTTGGGATGTTTACGGGATTTCCTTAGTCAAACCCCTATTTTGGTATTTCTGCCTCCACAAAAAACCAAGATTTTTAATAGTATTGATAGAAATGATAAAAATATTTCTTTAAAACTAGATATGATGATAGAGATATAAAAATGATATGAAATATACTATGCTAACACTAGATATATACAAATTGTATCAGAAAGACATTTTTTATATTAAGGAGACAAAAATATAGAATATGATCACTTGGAGGTCATTAAAAACCTCCAATAAAGATGTAATAGTTTTCACTATGTGGGTATGTGCAGGATCACGATAGGCCAAAAGGTGGCAATATGATGGGTATGTGGCTGACGACCTTTTTTCTACCCAAAATTGATGAAACGAAAAGGGTTTTTAAAGGGGATTCTCAGCTTTCCACAAATATAAATTATGCTTTACTTTGAATTTAATAAGTAATTATTATTCATTTTCTATTCAAATTACGACTAAAGTCCTAATTGATAGGATGATTGAAAAAAATCTATAGCTTTCAAACGATATCACATTTTTTAAATCCAAAACATGTCACATTCTATGCTTCACATACTATAGGATTAAAAAAATAAAAAAATAATTTCATGAATTTTTGACCAATTTAAGGTGGTTAGACATACAAGTTTTTAATATTTTTTAAAAGTTGTAATAAAAAAATCATAATTAATTATTTACTTGGAAATAAATTACAAAATAATATGCATCACATTGGGACATGAGTCCTCTATTTATATCTAAAATATGATAAAAAAATATTATCATTTTATTGTGGTTAGGGTGGTCAGACAAACACCTACTTATTTTTTCCCTGAAATTTAAGTACTACTACATTGAAATTCAATTTCGAAGTTCAATTTGTGAAGCACATTTATTTTAGATATTGGTAAAAAAATTATTATTTTTGAGAGATTTTTTAAGAAAATATTTAGGATTCTACAATAAAAAAATTAGAGAAATTGGAGCTAAATTAAGTGATTTATTGCAAAATTAGGGTTTCTAACAAATTGGTTTTGGGATTCATAACATATCTTTCAAATTTGGGTAAAAAATTTCCTAATTTTTGGAGGGTTTTTCAAGAATACATTGACATATATTGTAAAATTTTTAGAGAAATTGAAGCCAAAATAAGAAATTTATTATAGAAATAAGGTTTCCACCAAATTTATTTAAGAAGCACATATCTCTCCAATTTTAGTAGATTTTTGGAAGGTTTTTCAAGAATACATTGAAATGTCAAAAATCTAAATTTTAGAGAAATTAAAGTAGAAATAAGTGATTTATTAAAGAATTAGGGTTTTCAATTCAAATTCACTCTCAAGGCCATAAATTAGCTAATTTATTAGATATTTTTTTGGGAAAGTGAGACCTAGGCCCCATGGAAAAAGAAGAAGAAAAAGAAAAAGAACAAGAATAAGAGGTAGAAGATTAAGAACAAGAGAAAGAAAAAGAATGAGAACAATAAGTAGAAGAACAAGAACAATAAGTAGAAGAACAAGAGCAAGATCAAGAACAAGAACAAGAATAGGAAGCAACAAAAAAAGAAGAAGAGGAAGAAAAAGAAGTAAGAAAAGGAGATGGAGAAGAAGAATAAAAAAGAGGAAAAGAAGATTTTTTTTTAAATTATGAAGATGATTTTTTTTTGTAAAAGTGTCCATTTATTCAATTAGCATCAATTGAGGGGAAATCTTTCGTAAAGAGGGTGGGAAATGCTATTCCCATAATCTTATAGTGTCTAATGGGTTATGAGTAGTTTCCTTTTGGCTACCTTAATCCTTAATTATATCATTTTATTATTATATTATTATTTATTTAATTATGTCAATGTAGGGATTATATGTTGTTGTCTAAGCTAGCCTGGGTGATATCACTGGAAAAGTACGGTATATATAGGAGCTATATGTTAGTTATTATCATAATGTTGGTTTTTTTTTCTTGTTGAAGACTATTGGAGGTATCCCCCTTGAAGTGGATTAGGAGTTTTCCCCCTCAAAGTGACATTATTATTAAGTATTTATAGCATATTTCATATTATCTTCTTCTATTGTGCAAGTTATTCCATTACATGCAAGTTATTTTATAACATCAAACAACATTCCCTACTTAAAGTGATCTATAATACTATGTCTCCCATAATACTCATGTTTTCTCCCTCTGTGGTGCAGGAGCACCTGGATGGACTAGTGATCAACACCAAACAAAAAAAATGTTGGTTTTCTTTCCTCAATTTTGGTGTCTTGGTTTTGTGTGACATCTCTCTTTTTAAAATTTCTAGATTTCATTATCTCCATCTTTTACATCGCTCTAATGGTGAATCAACAACCATGAAAGGTGAAAGGGAAAGTTTAAAATGTAGACCATCTTCAAAAAATGCATTCAATTGTTGTGGAACCAATCTCCTTAAACTCACGGCCTAAGTGTCTTAGTAGACATGTATGCAAAACTTAGATGCATATACAAGGCCTGAAACTATTTTACCAAATGCTTCATTGAAATGATGATTGAAGGATATAAAAAAATGGATTTGTTGAAGGGGTTTTAGCAAATGAAACTAACAAGCATAAATCTAAATTCCACAACTTTACCATTATCCTTTCAACCTTCTTGGAATGGGAATTGGAAATCCATCACATCCTAAGGAATTTTGTCACATGTTGTAGTTGTAACTACCTTGGTTAACATATATTCAAATTTGGAAGCATACATCAACACGTTGAGGCTATGAAGAGTCTTGAACTCTAATTCAAAATTTTGAATTAATTTTCATTTTATCCTTTTCACCTTTAGAAGACAATGAAGGGTTGGTGATAAAGAAGATAAAAAACATTGAGAAAGGGGGTCATGGCTAGAAATAGGGGAAGAGGGTTGGCCAATAGAGGCACACAATTTGGGAAAGAAGGTGATGTCACAAAATGTAGATTCAAGTAGCTCAGAGCTTGTAGAGAGTGTGCATAGTCAGGGTGAAGAATGATGATGTAAAGAAAGGCTAATGAGTCCCAACTATTTTGAGTTAGTGAATACAAATTTAATTTGTAATTTAATTCAAATAATATTGAATTTATTTAAATCAATTTTATTGAATCAAGAAATTTATCTTTGTCTATAATATCTTTGTGTTTTGAGTGTGGATTGAAAGTGGAGGAAAAATCCCTTTGCATCAAATGGTATTAGAGAAGGTAGCCTTGATCATGTGGATAGAGAACCAGCTATGAGGTAGTATACACTAGGACTTATGGGTGAGGGATTTGAGAGGATTGTTGTGGAGAGCAGAGCAAAGTGAGGTTTTTTGAAGAAACTTCCAAGATGCCACCTCAAAGAGGAATGTCCAATATAGAAGAAGTATTGGAGGAATTCTGTGAGATGATAAGAGAGGATATTATAAATGATATAAGAAATCAGGTGAGAATAGCCATTGGAAACAAAAAAGAGATACCATGAGTGAAGAAGAAACTGAATTGGAAGAGAAGGGAAGAGTAGATGAACAACAAGAAGATGTTGGATAGGAAATATTTTTTAGAGCTCTTTCAAGAATTATGAAAACCAACAAGATGGGTGTACAAATTTTTTCTACAACATTAAATCTAGAAGAGCTAACTGATTGGATAGGAGAGCTAGAAGAGTAGTTCAAATTGGAAGAAATTAGAGATCTATAGAGGGTAAAATTAGCTCAAACAAAATTAAAATGGCATGCTACGTTATGGTGGAGAGAATTGAAAAGAGAACAAGTAATGAATGGAGACCCTAGAATAACAAGGTGGAATTATATGGTGACCCAATTTAAGAAAAAAATCATTCTTGGGGAATACAAAATGGAGTTATTCAAAAGGTTGTAACATCTGAAGTAGAGAGAGATGATTGTAAAGGATTACCTGAAAGAGTTATACAAGCTAGCCATACAATTAGGAAGACATGGAATCAATAAGGAGAAGACATGCTGGTATCTCAGTGGTTTACAGTTTAATATTCAAAATGAATGAGTATGTTGAAGATTACCTTTGTGGAAGAAGCATACCAATATGCATTGAAGGTTGAGGAAAATATAACAAGAAGGCAATTGAATAATTCTAAAAATCATGGAAGGATTGCAATAGAGAAATAAAAAGGGAACAACATCAAAGGAAATAAAATTGAAGGGAAGACAAAGCCCAAATGGAGTAAGGAAGTGGGACAAAGATAAAACAAAAATGAATTTCTAGAAAGAGGATGTGGTGGTAGCAGTACAGAGTTCCTCACTAAGCTTTTTTAGTGTCAAGAATTTGGTCATCATGCTTATGAGTGTCTGCAAATACAAGAAGGTAATAAGAGGAGTGTAGTGATAAATCACTTAACACAAGAGGATGAGGAAAGTGATGTATCCTTGAAAGGTGAAGAACTTAAAGAAGGTGAATCTCTCATGATGAGGAGAGTGTTGGTAAATATAAAGGAGGTTGAGGAGGAATCATCCTAAAGAAGGTGTCTCTTTTGAACTGTGTGCAAGTCTGGAGGTAAGTTTTATAAATTTATAGTAGATAGTGATAGTATAGAGAACCTAGTTTCAAAGGAGATGGTATAAAATATAGGTTTGAAAAGGTGTATGAACCTAAATCAATATAAAGTTTCTTGGCTACAAAAGGAATATGAGATGACTATGAGTGAGTAGTGTTTGATTAATTTTTAAATTGGGTCTTCTAGGGATGAAGTGTTGTGTGATGTATGCTAATGAGTGCTTGTCATATGTTGTTAGGAAGACCATGGAAATTTGATAGGGAGGATATTTATGAAAAAAGAAAGAATTTTTACACCATCTAGAAAGATGGACAAAAGTATGTGTTGAATTCTTTGAAGGAGAAGGAGAAGCAAGTAGAAGAATCAAACTCCATTGTTGGGTATAGTGCTAGGAAGCAACATATCGAGGAAAAGGAAAAGGCTAACCATGATGATTTGAAAGCATTCAAATAGAATATTTAAATAGGTAAAGACAAATTCGATTCAAAATTATTGAAGCAGTTCAATAGCGGTACAAAACAATGTGGTGGTTAGAAAGGTAGCATGTGTGAAGAATAGAAAAGTGGAAGATGAAAGGCTCCCATGGACAAGGAGAAAAATTGGATAAGAAACAAACATGGAATTAACATTCCATTCATCTCCAGATGCTCCCAAGTTTACCAACTCATGGAACATTTCACTTACCCAAAGTGTTTGGTGCAAGAGCACCTGAGCAAACTGGTGATCAACACCAACCAAAAAAAAAAGATGTTGGTTTGTTTTCCTCAATTTTTGTTTGTCTTGGTTTTGTTTAGCATCCCTCTTTTTAAGCTTTGTAGAGTTCATTCTCTCCATTTTTGACCTCACTCTAATGGTGAATTGGTGACCATGAAAGGTGAAAGGGAAAGTTTAAAATGTAGATTGTCTTAAGAAAAGGCAATCAACTAGTGTGAAACCAATCTCCTCAAACATGTGTCCTGAGTGTCTTAGTAGACACGTATGAAAAAAATAGACTTATAGAAAGGGCATGAAACTATTTGACTAAATACATCAATGAATTTTTGATTTTAGGATATGAACAAAATGGATCTATTGAGGGGCTTTTAGCAAATGAAACTGGCAGGTGTAAAGCTAAATTCCATAAATTTACCAATGTATCCTAATATCCTTCTTGGATCAAGAATTGGAAATCCATCACAACCTAAGGAATTTTGTTAGATGTTGTCATTGCAACTACCCCAGTTGATGTATATGAAAATATGGAAGCATAGACTAGCACGTTGAAGCTACAAAGAGTCTTGAAATCTAATTAAAATTTTGGAATTCATTTTTTTTATTTGTCTTTTCACCTTCAAAATACAATGAAGGGTTGGTGATAAAAAAGAAAACCAACATTGAGCAAGGGGGTTGCAACTAGAAACATGGGAAGAGGGCTGGCCAATAGAGACCTACACAATCTAGGAAAGAAGGTGATGCAACATAATGTAGATTAGAGTAGTTGAGATCTTGCAGAGAGTGTGCATAGTTAGAGTGAAGAGTGATGGTGTAGAGAATTACCAATGAGTGCCAAAAAATTTAAATTTGTGAATGAAAATTTAATTTGTAATTTGATTCAAATAATATTATATTTTTAAAATCAATTTTATTGAATTGAACAAGTTATCCTTGTCTACAATATCTCTATGTTTTGAGTGTGAACTAAAACTAAAGGAAAAATCCCTCCACATCACTCCATCATGTGATATATATCCTCCCACATGATCCATTTCTATGGGAATATATGAAAGTACCTGTGGCACTAGCAATGTTTATTTTGGGTCCTGCTCACTATGAATCCTTTGAGTATCAACATGGGATTACTAAAATTATATATATTCTATCTCTATTTTCACCCATACATCTATCTCAACTTGTAGAGTGTATTTGTTATTATCCATACATCTCTCTTAATTATCAAGGCATCCCTCTTAATCACCACCCTATCCCTTTTTATTGTCTAATTATCTCACTCTATGATTGGGTAATCTTTCTCTGTAACCAAACTATTCATATTTATGTAGGTTTGATCCTACTTTCCCTTAGCCTCATCTCTTTCTCCCTACATAGTATCTCTCTCTAAAGGTATTTTATCCAACCTCGTCTATGTATCTTATCCTTTCCCCTAAACACCCTAACCATCTATCTCCTTGGGAATCGCCCCTCCATAATCATGTCCCTACTTTTCTCCCTATGTGGGATCTACTTTGTTCCCTACTTCTTGATCCCCCTATAATTTTTCCTCTATACCTCTCCTTGGTCCACATGTATCTTCTCTTATTCTCTTTCCCATCATGATATAGTTAAGTTCACTAGCCTCCTCTACTACCACTAAGTCATGTATGTGAGTATCACACCCACATTTGCTACATATTACACCATATTGAGCATCTACCTAAGGATCCTCCAATGGAACCTACTCACCCTCATTGCAAGTCACACATATAAACACATGCTCACCCTCCATGGGAACACCTTGTCTCAAACTAAACTATCACTACACTTGCTTGGGTTTTATCTCTCAATGATGTGGTGGTGCCTAGTGGTAATATAACATATAATCTAAACATACTACAAGTAAAATCAATCTATCAATCAATCTTCATATATCCTCCATGGTCTCCACTCCACCAATTTGATCTCATCAACCACCCAACTCCAATAGACCAATTTTTCAAGCACCTCACAACTAAAACTCCCACTATAAACAAATACATAGGGCTTAGGGAAAACTTTAGTGGTGAATCTTCACTAATTGGTGAATTTTAGAAATTGGCCAAGTTGAAATTGGAAAATTAATCGCACCCAACAAGCTGTCCAAATTACCCAAATTTTATGAATTATCGGTCTAATGAAATTCCATTCGCCAATGATTCTTTTTATGAGGAATATTCAAGCAACAAACTTGCCATAACAAACTGTGTGTTTCAAATGGAAAAATTAATATTTTCACCTAGAATCCTAGAATAGTTTCACCAATACTAGCATGAAATATAAACCTACATATTCACCAATACTATTAAAACAACATTGTATCAGGACCAATTTTGCCAATTAAACTTTACAAATAGTTTCTTGTGAAGACCCATTTCACCAATTAAAATTTATAAATAGTTGCTTATGAGTACCTATTTCACCAATAACATTAAAAAATAATTACATTTGAGGAAACATTTTTCCAATTGTTGTGACACCTCCATGCTAATTGTAGGGCCATAATAACCTTGAAAATTACAACTTATCGTTGTATAAGCACATGGGATTCACCAAATTTTTAATATACCATTTAAACATCCTATGGAATTCGCCAAATATAGATTGATATAAAGACAATCAAAACTATCATTTATTATTACACATTTTTTTCAATACTTGATTCAAAAGTCAATGAAAGTGTAAACTTAAAGGTGAGTGATCATTTCTTCATAGTGTTATAATATTTATTTATCTCTTTTCCATTCTTTCTTCAATCTTAAAGATGATATTGAGTAGAGAATGGGATCTATATTATCTATCCTTTTTAAAAAATAAGACATTTTTTTCTAGCTTTTATTTGAAGCGAAAGATAAATATGTTGAAAAACAAGGGTAAGACTCCTCAGGGTGGTGAAGGGACTAGGAAGCCATCAAAATTCTCAAAATGTAGAGGTACCATACAGTCTTACTTTGGAATTGGTAATTCTTCTGATCCATCGGATCAAGATGGAGCTATATCGCCAACTCTTTGACTAAATATTAATGAAGAAGGCATTCACAATACCTCACCACCACCAAAAGGTTAAGGTGAGATTGTCATTGAGTTAAATGTATCAAATGAGGATGACAATACCGTAGAAGATGTTCCAAGGGATACCCTAGTTAGCCAAAATGAGATAATTAGCTTGGATCAGGATGATGTTGGTAGCAAGAAAAGAAAAGGAAAATCAAAAGTGTGGCACGAGTGAGAAATGACAAGGAATTTTCAACTTGGTTGGTTGTCAAATTACCCATTCATTGTACCAATAGGGAAACCAAACAATGTTGAAACTGCAACAGAATGCATGTGTATGATTTGTAGTTGGAAATTTAAAAGAGACGAGAAGTTGCAACTAAAGATTGACACTATAGAAAAGCATATCAATAAATTTTATGGAAAATAAATCATAGATGGAAAGGAACAATCATTCATATGATGAAAATAAAAGGAAGAATGTCTTCATGTTAAGTATGTTGCGGAATATGAAGAGCATAAGAAAATAATTTGTAGAAGCTTGCCACATGCCAAAGTACACTTGAGGATCAATTTGGAAAAGCAATGGAAGAAGAAAATCTATCAAAAACTATTCAAATGAGTGTTGTTATCCATGTTTTGTCCAGAGGGCATCCTATGATAGACTACCTAAAATATTGTAATTTATTATTGTTTTTGGCTCTTTCTCACTTTCTTGGCTCACATTGGTCGGTAAACGTTGGATGGGAATGGGAAAAAAGTCTTGCTACAATGGAAAAGAAAGCTTTAAAGGAGAAAGTAAAAGAGTCAAATTTCATTGCACTATCTTTAGATGAAGTTACTATAGTAGACAATACTTCTTGGGTTTGCATGCATTTTTATACTGTAAAAAAAGATGTATGCCAAGCTCATCTTCTCTATGTTCATAAAATGAAGGAAAATTCAACATTGCAAAATCTATTTTAACTATTCAAGAAATCTTTGAATGAAATTGGAGGTATGGATGAGTTAACAATTGCCAAAAATTTGGTGTGTGTAGGAGTTGATGGAGCTATAGTGATGCAAGGTCAAAGCAGCAGTGTTTGCACAAAATTACAAACTACTTGCACACCATACATGCTTGGCATTCATTGCATGGCTCACATAATGAATTTAGCATTCAAAATTGTAAGCAAGTTTCCTACAGTATCAAAAGTTGAAAATCTAGTTCGTGAGCTCTACGCATACTTCTTTCGAAGTCCCAAATGTTTCATGGAATTTAAAAATTGTTTTGAGGGAATAACAATAGGAAACAAGCTTCTCAAGGATGTCAATACTAGATGGATCTACTTGCGTGGACCAACACAATAAGTACTTTCAAAATATCAATCCTTGATTGGAGTAATGTACAAGCATTGTAGCACAATACAAAAAGCTCTTGACCTCTTACATAGGTTAAGCGATATAGAGACACTCTTGACTTTAGCTAGTCTTCTCCCCTTGCTGGATGAAATGAAAAATATTTTGAAGAAAGCCCAAGAAAAAATTATGTATATCTATGAATATACCAAACTACTTGTTGGTGATTTTTCCAATAGAGCCAAACAATTCTCTAAGGAGTAGCCAACTCCTGTAGAGAATAAATTGCAAGGCTAGTGGCCAACACAACAAGTAAAGGCTTTTGAGGTCCTTACTCCTTCACTTTAGGCATTGTGGGACCTAGGAGGGTGTTCCCTATTGTGTTCATATGAGGTATATCTAATCGGTAACACATTTATACACAAATTGATTCTTATTTATTGCAAATAAATGCACTTCATTGAAGATTTAACCTATGAGAAAGATACATAGGAGAGTGTGTTTTTCTAAAATAGTTAATATTTGTTTCGATATCAATAGCATCTATAAAACTATTTTAAGACTATTACATATAGGACTCATACCCAAGACAATTTATTATTCTAATCATCCATATTCTTTACAAAGTTCCTTTCCTAAACTTAGCTTTGACGTAAAACCCTCTTGAGACTTAAAAATTTGACCCCCTGTAATGAGCCCTAAAATCCCCCTTATAGAACAATTGAGCAACAAGCATCAACTCAATTACAATTAAATTTAGATTTCATTTCATTTGAATACATTTGCACCAAAATTTGAGTCGTCCTCAGTTAGTTACATGAACTCACTATGAAAATGGAGGATTAATGACCCAATTACACATCCTTTGCATGAAACCTTGGATACCACTCAAAAAAATTGAATCCTCATCCTTGTTTATCAAAGAAGATTCTCCACTCGCAACCCTAGCAAAAACTTGCATACCACTCAAAAAAATCCTACATGCCACCAAGGTTAGAAAGTCTGGAACTTCTTGAACACACTAGCCTAAAAAATTTCCACATCTGTACTAGAAACAATAAATCACATGAATGTTGAATAGGAAAATCCTTACAAAATGGCTATGGTGTTGTCAAAAAAAAAAATGGGGTAGATTCATCACTCTAAGTCATCAACCTCAAAGGATACTCTTTCACGTCTTGTTCGTAGTGGAACTAGAGGAATCATCACCACCTCCTTATCATAATTTGTACAAGATACCAAGGAGAGTGGATAATGGTCATAGTCCAGATCAATGTCACCCTCACTATCTAAAGGGCTATCAAAAACCTCACTAGGAGAATTATGTCCTCTCAAATAAGCCTTACGATACTTGCACTTTTTTGTTTCCTTCTTTTTATATTCCACCATCTTTTTCCCTTTAGTTTTGACCAACTCTTCTGAAATAGTTCAACTCCTCAGGCTGTAATTACTCCTAACACCACTTATTGAATTTCTTGCATCCTCTTCTACTCTTTGATGTATCAAGAGCTCCATGTGTCTCAATTTCATCCTTAGGGGAATTCCCCTCAGAGTCAAGCAAATTCAATCTCCTAGACCTTTGAACCAACCTACTAGACTCTCCAGACTTACTCATCTTATTATTCATAAGAACCAAAAAAACCTTCACCAACTTCACTCTCAGACTCAACCTCAATTGTCAATGTCTGAATGGAATTTATGAATGAAAAATATGGCCATTAGTCCTCCTTATATTGAGCCATCCAAGTGTGCCATCCATTAATACTCAATGAAAGCTCGAGCATGCGAGCTGACAACAGTTTGCTTTGATATTTTTTAACCTCAACCATTGATCATTTTTTTTAAATAAATCAACAAATAGATTATTGGTGCAACTAATTATGAACAATTTTTAATTTTATTTTTAATTCCTTTTCTTGATCAAAAAATCTCTAAGTAGATATACATCCACTCTATACACATATTTCAACCACATACTTAGCATCATTTAAAAAATTTCATGATATAATCACCCACTTACCCGTGGGAATTAATTCACTTGTATTTATTCATAGCACAATAGTAGGGAATGATCTTGATCTAATCTCAAAATATTGGTTCGTACAATGCCTTGCTTTATTTTTTCCTTCCCACGCATATCAATAACTTTCAGAACTAATAATCAAACTCCTCAAACATGTTCCTCAAAGAATAAAATTAAAAATGGTGTCATTTGGAAATAGTACACTCTTAGCCAAATTTACCAACCTTCCAACTCCATTAGATTCCATTAGAGCCTTTTAGAAAGTTCGTGTGGCATATGCTCGCTCACCTGCTACAAAATATGGCACATAGGTGGGATCCTCATGGGATGGTGGGGAGCAGTCAGGATTGACCCACATCACCCACCATTAACCATTGATTTCCTTCCTTATGAAGCAATAACCATCTTTAGAGCTTGGTGGGACCCATAGAAATGACAAGTGTTGCTCAGCCCGCTAGCCCATGTTACCACCTTTGGGTGATCCCACAATAGTGGTTTACAATTTTTGGCAAAACTGGACACTGAATTTTTTTTGAACTAAAACTTCACATTCGGGCACCTATAGTAGTTAAACCGTGAGAAATTTGAAGATGATACAAATTAGAGTCTCATCACATTTTGTTTGTAGATTCTAAAAATATTTTTTTCAAAATTTTAGGAATCAGATTGCACTCTTTTTTCCATCTCCCATGAAAACTGGTTTTTTTTTTCAAAAAACAACATTTTTTAAAAAGTGACGCACATCGTATAATGCATAAATTTTTTTCCTTGAAGGATAAAATTATAATTCTTTTGAGTTTAGATTTGTAACTCTGATATCTAGTGCTTCCACTTGGTTAGATATTTTTTTATTCAATATTTTTTCTTTAATCAAGTTTGAAAGTCAAACCAATTACAATTCAGACATAACACGACTGTATAACGCATAAATTTTACTGTATGTATCGAAATTATTTTTTTTCTATTGGATCAATAACTCCAATATTTGGTGCACTCATATTTTTCAAAAAAAAAAATTGATAACCTTCTATTTTTCCACATGTGCAGAACAAAGAGTTTTGTTTTCAATGAAAAACCTACATTTAATAAAACTTAAAAAATAAATAGATAATAAAATCAAAACATATTAAAATTATATTTGTTGGATAGCTCATTTTGAGGGCAACCTAATACCAGTTGGGTTTCTAAAATATCCTTAATTTCATTCTCAAATCGAGCTTCAAAGTGTAAATTTCTGAGCAATTTTGGTGCCTGAGAGGGTGGAGGTGAAAACAAGGGGATTCGGTCGAACTTGTGTTCGGTCAAACAAAAATAAAATGTTCGGTCGAGTGGGGGTTCGACCAAAGGAATTTTTGACTGAACACATTTTTCATATAATAAAAAAATAGATTTAAAGAGGGTTCAATCAAACATGATAAAGGTGTTTGGTCAAACTGCCTCTATTAAATATATATTTCTTTGTTTTGCCCATTGTATTTTATAATATTTAATATTAATATTTAAATGTAAATTATATTTTTTTAAATTATAATATATAATATACTTAAGGGTAGGGATAAGAAGAGAGAGAGGGAGAGTGGGTAGGAGGGAGAGACTTTCAAGAGAGAGAGGGGGGAGTGGGAGAGAGATAGAGGGTAGGGGGTACAAGGGTTAAGGGGAGAGGTAGAGGGGTAGGAGGGAGAGACTTGAGAGAGGGGGAGTGGGAGAGAGATAAAGGGTAGAGGGTGTACAAGGGTTTAGGGTTTAAGGGTTAAAGGGTAGATGGGAGAGAGGAGAGGGGTTTTGAGGGAGAGACTTGAGAGAGATGGGGAGTCAGAGAGATAAAGGGTGGGAGAGAGGGAGAGGGGTAGGAGGGAGAGATTCAAGAGAGAGACCGGGAGTGGGAGAGAGATAGAGGGTAGGGGGTACAAGGGTTTACAGTTTAAGGGTTAAGGTAGAGGGAGAGAGAGGGATAGAAAGAAGTGGGAGAGAGATAAAGGGTATGGGGTGTACAAGGGTTTAGGGTTTAAGGCAAGTGTAGAGAGAGAGGAGAGGTGGGAGGAGAGAGAGAGAGAGAGAGAGGTGGGAGTGGGAGAGAGATAAATGGTAGGGTTTAAGTTAAGGGTAGAGGGATAGAGGAAGGCAGTAGGAGGAGAGAGACTTGAGAGATAGGGGAGTGGGAGAGAGATAAAGGGTAGGGGGTACAAGGGTTTAGGGTTTAAGGGTAGAGGAGATAGGGAGAGTGGGTAGGAGGGAGATACTTTTAAGAGAGAGAGGGGGGGAGTGTGAGAAAGATAGAGGGTAGGGGGTAAAAGTTTTTAGGGTTATAGGGTTAAGTGTTTAAGGGTTAGGGGTTTTTTTATTTATTTACATTGATTTATGTTTTATATGTGTACAATAATTTTATAATTTCATAATACTTAATTTTAAAATTTACATAATTTCCCATGGAACAATTTGATGGAACAAATTATATTGGTTGTATATAATTTTATATAAGATTCTTGAACTTAAGAAATCCATGAAACAAATATAAGTTGTATATAATTATAATTTAGGAAAAATTATTTTATAAAACTTCACTAGGTTTCAAATAAGGATTGAAAGCATATATATGGGTTTACATGCAACAAAAAAAAGTGAGATGATGCTATCAAAGATTCTTGAACTTAAGAATTTTCTATGGAACAAATATGTACATATAATTGTAATTTATGAAAAATGATTTACAACTATGTACAAGTTACTATAAGTTCTCATTTGAACATGTATAAGGTTACAAGTGAACTTGAAAACCATGGATATAATCTAAGTCAAAGATTTTGGTTCAGCCCGGTCTTCAATAACATGTAGAATTTTTTGATGTTCATCACTATCTAGTCTCCATTTTCTTCAGCCACGTGCATGTGGAACTACATGAAGATGTAGGGCGGTAGCGATTATTAAGTGACTATATTGATATACCTTGTTATCAGGTTGATAGTCAACAAAATGAATCCCATGTTGAAAAACTTTGACTTGTTTTAGATATGTCCCTTGTACTACAATAGAACCTGCATGGTAAACATGAACCCAAGGTAATACATGAACATGTGCAATATTTTCGTGCTCAAGGTTTGTACAATATATATTTAATGTTTATAATGTAATGTGCACATGTGAATACAATGTATATAAAATTTAAATTCAAACTCACTTGTGGGAAATGGCATTCCATCACTTGTTTCAGGTTGTGTTGGATTATTCCTCTCTTCTGTGCAACACAATAAATAATAGCTAACACCTTCAATGTTTCCAAGCTCTACTATGACTGCAAAAACATCTCTTGTACACCAAATTTACACAAAGAAAATTATAAAAAAAAATAGAAATGTCTCTAGAGATCATTAACTAGATATATATAATATTTAAATTGTTGAAAACTTACACATGTACCTTTTCTAACCAATCCTTAAACATGGTCATAATCAATTGAAATCAAAGGAATGTCTTGAAATATTTCTTCCTAATTTTCATCATATGTTTCTGAAATGGCACCGTATCTCACTTATCAACATATCCAAGTTCTTGATTGTTGCATGCATAATCAGAGTTTCCCTCAATGCACTCAGTGCAAAAACAAGAGTAATCCCTTGTGTCTAATGTCCATCCATGGTGACTATCTGAACTCCTAACACAATGCAAAGATCTTGTTTTTTCTACCCTCTTGCATCCATGCATCGATCTTCTATCCACACCTAGATACATGTACAACAAAAAACTTATGTGAAAAAATATGTATATATATATAAATTTAAATTTAAATAAATTCAAATTTTTTATTTAATGTAATTTATATACACCTGATATCTCCCAAAAAACTCTATGTGGAATGTGATTATTTGTTCTTGAAGATTTACCAACCACATTTGATGCAAATTTTTTCTTGCACCATTCAACAACATCATGTGCTTTGTCTAGACAATTTTCTGGATAACTCATTTGATGCTTTCTTAAAGCTCATTTGATGCAAGCTCCTGCTCCATCATGCTCACCCTTTCCATGCCCACTCTCAAAATAACTCCAAACATGTGGTATTTTGTAGATTTTATCTACAAAGTGCATAGAATGGCCATGAAGATTTGAATTGTGTCGCACATCCATCTGACCATACAAAATGATTTTCAAATTTTACACCCCTACTTCTTAAATTCTCAAAAAATATTGTAAAGCAATGTTGGACAAAAAGTGTGTCATGCTCTTTATCATCACTAATATAGAAGTGATATTCTTTCTTAATGGCTCGTTCTTCATCTGTACTCTCAAAACCATCTAATTTTGATTGTGTATGCTGATAACACACCTGAACCATAATAGTGATCTGCTTTGAAAAGTAATACTCTGATTGAATCTCCTTTTGATGTACAAAGGAGTAATTTTCTGCAAATTCAACTACTAATACAACTGTTCCACGTGGGAAAGTATCTCTCAATGTTTGGAATTGTTGTGCTTGCCACTTAGCAAAAAAGGAATGTTGTATGTATGATCGTATCAATTTTTGAAAATCTTCCATAAATTTTCCAATGGGAATCTCCTCTTCTACATAGTTCAACCTTGTGGATTCTTTCCCAAAATTTGTTTGCAACTTTACACTTGTACCTGTGAGTAAAATATGTAAGTAATAAACCACACAATCAATGAAACATTACATTAAAGAGAATCCAAATAACAATCTAATCAAATTGAAACAAATAAACTCTAAAAACAATACTTACCTCTTGCAATTTACTATATTTGTTAGGTCAGTATCCTCAATTCTTGAAGGAAATTTAGCCAAATTTCCACATGTCTCACAAATTCCTTTTATACAATTTATTTGAGGTCCATTTTCATGATCACATAATATAGACTTTATGAACAAACTTGCCTATTTAGGAGGTGTATTTTGAAACCCACATATTTCTTCTCTCATATTTCAAAACACTTGATAGTAGAGATCAAATTCAATATGATAACAACAACAAGTATCAAAAAACTTGTTTATCTTCACATAATATGGCTTTAACCTTTGAAACACTGTTTGCCCAATCTTTATATGAGGATATGCATTACAAAAGTTCATATACATCTCAAATTATGTTATTTCTAGCCAATGTTTGATATGATTTTCATAAATACTAGGTCCAATCATGTGTCTCATAAAATCTCTAGTATTTAATGATGGACGAGTTTGATCATGCCAAAAACCTAAGACCAAGTTCCTAACAACATCTTGAATCTTGTCAGAACGGGGAGCTCTACACATAATTTCCCAATTTCCTTCTAAACTCTCATCCAAAAACTTTCTCTTTTTCTCATATTTTATTAATGTGAACTCTACTATAACCAATTTCAGTTGAAAGTGCAGACATTTTTCTTTTTCTTGCTATATCTTGATGTACAATAGATGTCAACATCACCCTTCTTGTAGTGGCCTTATCCACTGATAGAGATCCTTTCCCAATGGAATCTAAACCCTTTTTAACATTTTAAACAATATCCTTTTGTGATCCCATGTGTTTCTTCTTATTTGATGCCGAATGTACACCCAAAAATTGTAATGACTCTTTGAGCTCATCACGAAGAAGTAAATGTGATAACAATTGGGTTTTTTCAAGTGTATCAAGATGATTGAAATGATGATTGATTATTCCATTTATAGATTTAGTCATTGACCTCTTTCTCTTATTATAAGGCTAGTTGGCATAACATTTCAATTTCTCCATATCCATTTCAAGTAAATGATCTAAATATCTGTGAGAAATTTGTTTCCTCACCTTTTCAACTAGTTTTATATGCTCATCCATACCAGTACAAGGAAGTGATCCCGACCCCTCTTCAACATGCATTGTTTGAACTTGTGCCTCCTCCCTATCTTCAAAGACCATGTGTTCTTGAGCGGATTCATTTGATCCAATGTCTATATTTTCCTTAGCTTGAGCATAAGAACTTCTTTCTTGTTGAGCCCTTCCTACATGTCACAAAATATTTTGCAAACAAAAGTGAGAGATGATGTTATATAAGTGAATTTTATCTATGCAAGTAAACAAAGTGATAAGACATGATGCTATAAGTGAGAAGTTTCTGCTACTTTTATATGCTCATCCATACTAGTAGAAGGAAGTGATCTTGACCCCTCTCCAACAATAATTTTTTGAACTTGGGTCTCCTCCCTAACTTCAAGGTCCATGTGTTCCTCAATGGATTCATTTGATCCAATATCTAGATTTGGCTTGACTCCAGCATGAAAAATTCATGCTTGTTGTTTGAATTTACATGCAAGAAAAGAAAGTGAGAGACTATGAGTTATCTAAGTGGAGTTGAAACAAATAAAATCAAAGATTCTTGAACTTAAGAATTCTATGGAACAAAAAAAATTGGAGATAGATGATAGAGAATTTAGGGAATGTCTATGCAAGATGACTATTGGAAATATATTTATAAGCAAAACAAATTGAGGTGTTAATAAAATTCCTAAAAACACACTTGAGAGAGAGAAAGAAGAAACAATCATGTACCTTGTTTCTTTCTATGATAATTTTCCAAGTTTTGTTCATGCCTCTTTTGTTCTTCTTCTTTTGACAATTTTCATTGAGACGCATTTTTTTATTTTTCTTTGTTGTCCCATTTTCTTCTTCAACTTAAAGATGACTCAAAACAAGTCCTCTACCAACTTAGTTAAATTCTCCTCCAATTTTTGCCTTGATTGATAAAAATGAAAGGATGTCTCTCCAATATTTTCCTCCTTGATAAATGTACAAAAACCTCTTCTCCAAAATCTGCGCTCCAAGTGATATAAATGAGAATTAATCTTGCAATTTGATCTCCAAAATAATGAAAAATAAGCTTCTATTTATATGCATATGGGATGGGAAAATAATTATTCTAGTATACATGGAATAACTAGATCCTAGCGTAAATGAATCAAGTAGTAAACAAACAAGTTATTTCATTGTGGAGTTTGTTGTTATTTAATGAATAGGTATGCACAACATATCTAGTAATTTTAGAATTTTGTTAAAGTGTCAAAAATGTCTAATAGAGGTATAATTTGAATTGAATTTTCTTAATTATATTTGAATTGAATTTCAAGTTACTTATCAAAAATGTATAATAGAGGTATAATTTGAATTGAATTTTCTTAATTATATTTTAATTGAATTTCAAGTTACTTGTCAAAAATGTATAATAGAGGTATAATTTGAATTGAATTTTCTTAATTATATTTGAATTGAATTTCAAGTTACTTGTCAAAAAAATTATATTTTGTTCTCAACTCAATGATTCATGTTGCTTAAGTCATTTAAAAAAAAATATTTATTGTGATCAACATGAATGAACTTAATTATAAAGTGGCATTGATTTTCTAAAATTCTACTAGAGATCAAATGTATATTGAATATAAGGAAATGTAAGTTTTAAGAGATCATCAAATAAACAAACATGTATGTATATTGAATATTTAAAGCAAATGCATACATATATCATGTGTAAACATGTAACCATAAGCAAACACATATACATACATGTAAAGAGATTCAATGTATAAACATAACACATGTTATAAGAAAAGAGGCAAATGTATGTATATATCATATAAGAAAATGTATGTACATAACATATAAGAAAATTAATGTAAACTAGAGATCATCAAATGTCAAATACTAAATATCAACAAATAAGAAAATGTATGTATATATCATATAAGCAAATACATGTAGTAAAGATCATAAATCTAGTGTGTAGAGCCTAATATGAATGTTGACTCCTAGTCGAATGACCATCTGAATGAGAACGGTCCTACTCTGATAGATGTGTTGAGCCCTACAAATAAAATTATGTATAGAATGTGTTAAATACATATAATTTATATTAAATAAATTTTATGAAAGTTATTTTTAAATGAACTTGTATTTTTAAATATCTATCTAGATCTATGCATACATAAATATTGCATGTAGATATACATGTGTATATATAAAAATTTAAAAATTGCATGTCCATTGGTAGCAGATTCATCCATAGAGTCACGTTGATGATGTACATGATCTAGGCCAATGCTAGGAGTGACATGAGGTATGTCCACCTGTAACAATATATATACATATATATCAACTTACATGAATATCTAGTTAAAACAAAAATTTAAAAATAATTAAAAAAGAATTGAAACATGCACATGCACACATACATGGACATCATCTGATATCAAATGAACTAAGTCCTCTGAAACCGTCACCTCCACCATATCCACCAAATGGTCAAGCAACGAATCAACATCGGCATCCATCTGATCTATCCCATGTCATGCTAGAAATGATGAGTGTAGAGGACTATGAAGGTGAGATGGCATAGGCGATGATGAACCAAAACCAATCAACATATCAATAAAACGCATAATTTGTGCAGCTGCTGAATGAATTGTAGGTGGATCCTAATTTGCACTAGTGCTCAGCTGAGAGTGATGAGATCTTGGAGCTGAATGGAATCCATGTGCCAAATGATCATTGACATGTTCTATATCAACCCCATTATCTAATGGAATGTGGGAATATGCCTCCAATAGGTCCTCAACCAAAAAATGTAGAGTCCTGTGTGCCATATCTCCTATAAGTGCATCAAGCTATGTAGGAGTAGGGATGTCGGGTGTTGTAAAAGGATCCATGGTGGTCCACTATGCTAAAAATGGTGTGGATCGAGAACATCTAGACATCAAATACTAACCTACATGATCATCAGATATCCTAGTGGTGGTAACTGCAATGTCACCTACAGTGTCAATTGATTCCTTTTGGGAAGCAATGACAACCTCATCTACTAGGGGGATAGAGCTGGGATGAGAGCAGGAGACTTGTCGCCAACCAATGCCCTAAACACTAGGGCTAGTCTATATGCTTGACGATAGGTGGGCCTATCAGAAATATTTCCACGCCCTTGACTAGCATATGGTGGAATGTCCAGGTAGTTAACTTTGAGGCCTAAATGGACCTCAACATACAACTACTGAACAAAATATAATGGAATCTGGTAATCTTTTGGGTATTGACCATGTGTTGTGAGAAATAATTGGTAGATCAATTCAGCCATAGCATGATCGACACATCTAGTGGCCCGATATCCCCTAACCTTATGTACATTTTGATAAAAATGAATACAAGTGTTTTTTATCATTTCTTTGGTCACACTATCTTGTAGTTGTTTAAGGGGAACACCACCATGTACTTCTTCCCACATGCGGGAAAGAATAGCATCTACTCTATCTGGGGAAAATGCACTAGTCCTCTCAAGTTCATCTTTTTGTTTTTCTAAACTATGTAATATTGACATGCATGGTTTAGAATATATCCCTAGGTTTGCACCTTGTGCTAATGAGTCTCAATTTTTTAATCTCATTAGTGGTATTTGTAAACAAAGAATCTAGAGGTGGGACATGATCTGCATTTTCCATGTTATATATATGTATGTACACCTAAAATAGCAATGAGACCTTGGTAAATAATATATCTAGATAAAGGGAATACAAATCTAAAACAGTTGTAATAATTCATCTACTCATCAATAATATTTTCATACCCTTAACCAAAAAAATTCAAAATCTATCATAGTTTTTAATAATTTCAAAACATTCAAATTACTAGATTGCACACAAAACATAATCTAAAACAATTCTAAAATTTAAATTTAAAACATAATCTAAAATAGTTCTAAAATTTAAATTACTAGATTGCACACAAAGCATCATTACTTAACATTGGTGGTCATGTAAAATCAATCAAATCATTATTGAAGGCACAAATAAGAAAAGAAAATGAGATAGATGAAGATGTCCCTTATAAGGTTCAATTTAATGATGGAAAATAAAGATGAAAAGTATTGAGGACCTATATTTTATTTTAATGGAATAATAAGATAGTTCCCTCTACTAGCAAATGAAAAATCGTATGTGCTTTGAATTGTGTAATTATTGAAATTGACACCCTATGATTTGATAGAAATTAGGATATATTGATTGATCTAAATGGAGCTATATCAACTAATTTTAAATCTATTATAAGTGACATAAAGCCTCAATGTCTCATTTGTATTAAAATATGGGGATGATGTGGTTGTTTTAAGGCACAAAATTTCATGTGTTAATAGCATAAACATATAACATTATTTTTTTTGCGATTTTGTACCAAATACCTTTTTCCAAACACAACTTTTGTTTAAAATACCTCAAGACCTATGAATGAAATTAAAAATTTCCTAATTTAAAGACCATCAAGAAAGATCTTAATGCCATATGTGGCTTCCTTTGCCTATTATATAAAATTCAACTAAAATAGCTTTTAAGAAATAGTTCCACAAAATTAGAGGGGTCCAACCATGTTTTCAATTAATTTAAAACTATTATTTTAAGATTTTTTAATTTTTAAATAAATATATAAATTTCTTACATTATTTTGAATTAAAATGATAATAGTGGACATAAATTACACAAAATTGAATGTTATTAAAATTTTGGTTAAAAATTAAGAAGGTTAGCCTTTAAAGCCATTGAGGAAGGTATTGAGCTACTACAAGTGGTTTATCCATGAAGGGCTTGAAGTCTCATAAAGAATGTAAATACAAGAGGAAGGAAAATATAGATGATTTCCTCACAACTATATAAATGTTTCTACTTGATTATTTATTTCATCCTACAAAGAAACTATAAGTGTTGTTTATCCTATAAATTTATCATATTAATAATCTTACATGCATGTGACTTGTTAGCTTCCCTTTTCATTTACTCATGTAATTTAAGAAATCTATTATTAGAGTTGCACATGAGAAAAAAATGAGCTCCCCTCCACTAAGGGCTTATTTTTTTCTTATACCAATTTGAGAATTTTATTATTTCAATTCTTTATCCTAATCAAAATGTGGTGAAGGGGAAATAATACACATCCAATAAGTGTTTCCCAATCCCTTGAAAAGGAACACTTGAGTATTATCCAACTTGGCTATCATTGTTAGGATTCTAGCTTCTAGTTCTACTATTTTTAGAATACTACTAGAGCCTAGATTGATGGCTCCCTTCTCTCTCCTATGGATGAGGATCCCTCTAAGATTTGTTGTTCCTCTAACACCCCGTTGTGTGAATCCCAAAGGACAACTAATGCAAAAATTACCGCACAATTTTTTTTTAAAGGTCAACATACAGGGAATGCACATTAAGTTATGACATGAAATTCATTTAAATAATCCACTAACAGTAACATCCCTTGGGGTACATGAGGATAAGTTACAAAACTTAAACCCATACAATGATGATAAATAAAGAAAGCCAAAATATAAATCATGACAAAGTTTCCATTTACAATAATGAAGCATCCACAATAAATCATCAATAATAAAGCATCCACTTAAGTAACCACAACATATAAAAGATTAAAATGATTCTATTAATGCCAACACACTATCACATAAGAACTCTAAGGATCATATTTCTACAGATACAACACATTAATAAACAACTGCTAAGGATCAAAATTCACACAAAGTTTCCCAAAGATAAAAGATTACATCACATCCTTTTCATTACATTACAATGTTCAAGAGTTACAATGATACAAAGGTGTTTCCCAACATGAACAAAAACCATACAACAAGATAGAATGATACAACTGAGCAAATGAATACAAGTATCATAGCTAGCTCCATGTTAGATACAACTCTGGAGTCACCACAAGTAACACCAATCTACACCTCTCGATCCTCGACTGGGGTCCCAATGGGGTGCTTAGCACATTCCACCCAACCATGTGGGTCTAAAGACCCACCCCCCATGCTAAGGAGCTAACAAGAAAGAATCCTCATCCAAGATCATCCAAACAGAGAACCACAAGACTCAACGTTATACAAGGGCAACAAGGAACAAGGATAATCACAACATCAATAAACCATGACCAGAAACATGACATCCAAACATGACATCAATAAATCACTTCATAACAGTGATAAACCACTCCCAAAAACATAGCAACAATAATCATATATCATAACATCAATAAATCACTATAACAACAATAATTCATTAGGCATAACATAAATAGACCACTTCTAGAGGCTTGCAAAGATAAAAAATAATAAGGGGTACTAGGGGAGAGTGTCATCGCATAGTCCTACATGGGTTATCTTGGCCCTTCCTCTAAGCATCGGCTTCTCCTGGCTACCTGAGGCACTGACTCCCATCTATGATTATCCTGGCTCTTCCTCCTACCTAACGCGTCGGCCCCATAGGGTGACTCATGTGGAGCCATTAACCTCTCATGAGGATGAGGCAATGACCTTGCCAACCATGACCTTCTTAGTCCACCATTAGTCTGTGGAAGCCCTGATGGATAGATGAGGAATCCATATTTATCTTATTAATGTTATTACTACCCATCCCCCTAATTCTTTAATTAATTTTTCACTTTTTAATCTAACTCTTGTGTGGGTTATCCTAGCCCTTCCTCCTATCTAAGGCGCCAACCCTCACAAAGAGCCACTCTCCCTAGACACCCAAATCACAAAACCAAATCATCAAGGGGTTGTACCAATACTGAAAACACACTAAATTCTTATAACTGAAACACATGTGAGGTATATACCATCTCGCCAAAATCCATATACAAAGTTTCCCATGAATTTCGGTACAACCCATACAGAAACTCAAATCTCAAATGAGATCAAATTTTGGAAAAGACCAAATCAATGAAGAATCAATATGAAACAAGATTTCCCTTGCCTCTAGAATTCCAATGACCAAATGACCTCAACTCCTAGCAAAGGATAACATAACACTGAGGGTTCCCATAAAACTAAATATCAAGGTTCATCAATGGAGTATAAATTCAAAGGAGAAAAGATTGCATTCAATAAATAAACATAAACATCACAGTCAAGTGTCACACTAAAATCCAACATACTCCACCACAAATTCAAATAAGATCCCCATAAATTCAAACAAAATCAACTCAAAAGGAAGAAAAAGCACATCAAGAGAGAACCGTAAGAAAATATTTGTTAATTCATCACGAACAAGCAGCCACAACAACCATGAAATTTTCTTTTCCACATCAACCTACAATATCAATTAAAATAATAACATCCCAAACACATTTTACACCACCAAGTCATCTAACAATAAATTGAAGTTATCTAGGTTGCACATCCTATCCATTTCTTTAACAACAACCTCAAACTTAAAGACTATATATGTAAGAAATAACAATACCTAAAAGTAACCCCTAGCAAAAACCACTATTTTCATGATGTGAATATTGGTGATGCTAAATAAAACAAATTGAAAATAGGCCTGCACTACCCAAAATGCAAGCAAAGACAATTGGCAGAAGATAAGGACGTTGCGCAGATTCATTAAGAGCCAATAGTAAATCCTTGGTTGCATGTATTCCCACTTTCCTCATTGTCCAAAGGACTTACATATATACTATCTCTATTGGATTTAATGGTTTGAGCTCACCCAAAAGGCGACCTTACTGTAGGGTTAATGCTTAATACCAATATATGTCATTTTATATATAATCGATACTTGTGTATCAAGTTCCATCCACAAACATAATCTCCAACCTAAAAAAATATAATAGTTGCCATGCTTTACAGAAATAACGAATGGTCCAAGGTATTTGATTTGGCTTTAATCACAAAAAATAGATTTTGTGTGCACCCCAATCCTAATACCTGTAAAACAAAGAGAAAAAACAACTTAAGTTAGATATTGCAAGCATGAACAAGGATTCCCCATGAAATCCATTTACAAACTTCAAATTAGGAAAGAAAATGATGAAGAAAATAATAAAACAAGAGAATATAGATTCAATCCAAATTAGAATAGCAAACACATGATCCCATTGGGGAATTGGTGCCAATTTGATGTGAAAATTGGCCCTTTCCCAATTCCTAAGATGCAAGCTTGATATTTTGATGATGACTGATCCACTTTGTTGATGAAGGATGAGATATCCAAGCCAAAATTTGAAAAAAAACCTAGCTAAGAACTCAAGATTGATGGATGGAAATGGCTAAATATTTTAGCATAATAACTTTGCATAATTTTCAGATGATGAAATGAGGATATGAGCTCTTTATTTATAGAATGCCAAGATGGATGAATGTCCAAATTTGAGCAATGTGGGACTAACATTCATCCAATGGAATGATGCCACTTGTCAATCTATGAATGGATGGAGGATGTGCAAGATTTGAGAATTGTGCCAATAAATGCATATTTTTTAATTTAAAATTTGTTGAAATGACTTGCAAGAGGGAAGGGAAATTGAAATAAATTCCACTTGGCTCAAGAAAAAGGACATGTAAGATGAAGTTATTGCCTTGTTGGATGTACATGTTGACTTGGAATTTTTGAATTCAAATTTAGAGAATATTCCAAAAGATGCCTTGTGAGGAAACTAGAAATTTAATAAATGAATTAAATCTATTTGCATGTGCAACTTGCAAAATCTAGAGGATGGGACATGGTTAGAGATTAAATTAATCAAGGATTAATTAATTTAATAGGAGAGGTTAGATGATGTGACCTATTTGACTCAAATTTATGGATTTATTTAAATCAAATAAGAGAGCAATATGATAAGAGATTAATTAAATAAAGATTTTTTATTTATTTAATTAAAAGAGATGGTGTTAGATTAAATCAAACAAGGTTTTAATTTATTTAATTTAATGGATATAATTTAGAGATTTAATCAAATAAAATTAATTATTTAATTAAATAGGGATAATTAGATTAGATGGATTGATTTAATTAACAAAAGAGGTCGCTTAATTAGATAAACTGATTTATTTAATTAAGAGAGAGAAATTGATGAATTTAACCAGATAAGGGGATTTGATTAAATGGTTAGACCGAGGGATGATTATGGAAGAAACGATGTTAGTAGTCAGGATCAAGTGCCCAATGTCAATCGGTATATTTTACGTGTCTACATTTTTCCCCTCTTTGAAGCAATGCACTTGTTGCGTTGGTTGATAGAATAAACGATCTTGATCGAAGCCAAAAAAAAATTATATTTAAGAACTTTCCCCACTACTACCTGGAGAGAGCAAACATGCCATTATAATGCCCCCTTGAGAGATTAGACGAAAATTTTAATTTTTGGGTGATCTCACAAAAAAAAAGGAAAAAGTACCCCAAAGGTCTGAAAAGGATCTGAGAGGCTAAAAACGTGTCTAAATGCAATAAAATGATGAAACAAAAGCCTCAACTAGACAAAAACAGGTTCGGGGGTCCAAAACCCTAGCAAGACAGCCAATTAGTGTGAAAAAACCCTAATTTTTAGGCTTAAAAGGGGCCTGAGGGATCACTTTCAAGTTATTTTCAAACACTTCCAATAGCAACCTTGAGATTTGAGCTCTGACCTCCTGACAATATGGTGCAATGACAGCTTCCTCTGCACATTTTTGATCGAGTTTAGACATACCAGCGACAACCTAGCATCGGGGCGCCAGTATGTGACCCTTACCCGGGCTTCATTTTTTCATTTACTACTTCATTTAATGCTTTAAAAGGTCAGTCCTCCTACAGTGGCACTATATAGCACCGCTCAGTAATCAAACTACACTATGTGGTGCAATATTGTGCTGTGGCGGTGCAGTTTGGAGATTGAAAACTCTGACGCTGAGCTCGGGGTTGGCGGGGTGGTTTGAAAAGTACGACATGGTGGTCCTGATTTTGCCCAAAGTGCGCCGCTAGATGAGAAATTGCACAGCAGTGGTGTGATTTTGCTATTTTAAGCCCTAGTGTCAGAGTTTGATTAGAGATCAAACTGTGACTCCATCACGGGTTGCACCACTGGAAAGATTCTTTGAACGTCTGGCGAAGTATTTTTCAAAAAATTTAACATGTTGACCTTCCTTGATGCAAGACATGGTGATGGAGCTCTACTCTCGAGAGCATAGGTCATGGGATTTGTCTAGCTTCTTGTGGGACCTCAGTGACAGGGACCAGGATTGACTCCAGATTGCGAGATTATGGTACATTACTTACGCAGAGCCCGTGCGCACTCACTTAGAGATGTTGTCAGTGTTGGCCGAGAGATGGCACCGCAAGACTTCTTCATTCCATCTTCCCACTGGCGAGGCAACCGTCACCTTAGAGGACGTTTGGCACATTTTATGATTGTCGATTCACAGTCGTCAGGTGATTTTTGATATGGATGAGGGGTGTGAGGCCTACCACAGAGTCCTTGCCACATAGGATATCATTTTCTATGAGGGACAGATAGAGCTTAAGCAACACAGGATCTTAGCACCTCCCTACTATTGGGTGATTACAGCCATCATTTCGGGTCTCGTTGCCCCTGATAGATGGGAGTGATATTTCAGTCGTAGCTGGGGATATTGTTGGGAGCGGATGGTTCGAGATAGGTCGGTTCATTTTGCATGGGTACCTATACTTCTAGCTTCATTATACAGAGACCTCCATGAGTACGTCTACATGGATGTCAGAGAACTCAGAGCAAGGGTGACTCTTCTTCATGTCTAGGCATGGGAGCACATTGTTGTGTTGTGTCCACATGTTGTTTCAGTTCTAATGGTTCCAAACAATCCCCTTGTGTGGCGATACAAAGGCGATGTGTCCTTCACACACACTGGTGAGCACAGGATCTCTTACTGGAGGAGAGTCTTGGATGAGATGTTATTTTTCACCTGGCGACCATACCTTGGTCGGCTTGGATGGGATGATGATGTCGATTAGTTGTTCTACTACCACCAGGACCATTTTATGTAGGGGAAAGAGCACACCATGATCGAGAGGTACATTCCCAGGTGTGTGCAATTTCAGTTCAGGGAGCCGCAGGATCGTATTGATGATGATTACGTAGTCGTCTTCGCCCACAACATGACATAGGTGACATCATGGGGGCAGTATATTCCTGATTTAGAGGCCATAGATAGCTTCAGGCAGTTGGTGGTTCGACTGTGGGCCTAAGATCAAGGACTCATGGATCTAGGCATGACTCAGGCCTACAGGGATTGGTTCTAGCCTCTGCTTTGATTGACGATTCCAAGTGCAGTTCTGGATTTGTGGAGAGTTAGAGGCAAAGTGGGAGGACAAGGCTAGAGGGGGGATACCTGACAGGATTAGCCAATTGTGCCTCCAGTCCAGCCAGAGTAGAGAGATGTGCATATGCAGGACCAGCAGCAGGAGCCACCAGGTGTACCACCATGAGATGAGGATCAGCCTCGGGTGCAGCAACAGGTACAGCCAGCAAGACAGGCGGATGCATAGGATACTTTGATTATGCAGCTGCAGGCTCAGGTCTAGGCTGTGACAGTTGAGAGAGATCAAGTGAGGGCCGAGAGAGAGCAGCTCAGGGCTAAGAGGGATCAGATCGTACAGTAGAGACAGGCTACAGAGCTAGGAAGGAGACAATAGCTAGAGAGCATGACAATCTCCTTCTCCCAGGGTATAGTGTTAGTTCGATCCTACAGGGATGTTGTTCGAGATGCTGAGTACTATCGGAGGTACTATCATGAGGCCGTACCCAGAGTAGAACGGGTCCCAAAGTACTCATAGTGAGCCAACCACAAACAAGCAGAGGGTCATGGTGACAAAGGTGAGGGCAGCATCCACAGGGACAGAGCTTGATCAGGATGATACGATACTTTTTTGTGCCTTACGAGCTCATTTTTGATAGCCCAATGGGCCTTTTGTACTGATTGACACATATGTTTAGTGATCTGATTTATTATTGTACTATGACAGTTGTGTTATTGATGATGATATATATATGAGCCGATGGTGATTTTGATATGATGCAACATGTACTCACTTCTTTATGCATGGATGATTTTACTTCTATATGTTGTGCAATGATGTTGTCTATATGATGATCTATTTTATGTTGATGCCAATGATGATGTGATATGTGATGCGGAATGTAATATGCAAAATGATATGGTATATATGTGAAATGTTATGTGAATCATGCTTATATATGAACGGATTATGGATAGATGTACATTTTGTATGTGATGTAATGAATTATGCTTATATTATGTAATGAATGATTTATGATGCTATTTATGAGATGACATGGATGATGTAATGCGATGGTCATGATATGATGCAAATTAGATGGTTTTATGTAATGCAAATGAGATGGTTTTTTAAGATGCTTAGAATAACAAATGTCATTATCCTAAACATATTAAATGATGATGTAATGTATGTGATGCATTTAATATGATGTACTATATGCAATGATATGATAATGTTTTATGCAAAATGGACTTAATGCATGAGATGAATTTATGATGTTATGCTAGTATGTATGTGATGGATTATCTTATAATGCCTATGTACCTATTGTTTATGATTATGCAGTATGTGATAATGTTAAATGGTTGTGAAATGCAAATGAATGTTTATGCAGCGATTCATATAATGTAATGCGATGCAATGTAATGGATGAAATTCCATGTAATGGATGCACCTATCTATGAAGAATGCCTATGATAACCTATTTATATCATGATTGAAATGCAATGCATGTTTTTCCTATATGATATGTTTATGCAATATGGTAATGGTTTGTGGATGTAGGATCGATGACGATGATGGTGGTGATGATCAGCTGTCATAGTACCTTGTTAGTGCGGTTAGCAAGAAAAGAAGAATTCATTTCAAGACGACACAAGATGATGCAAATACAAATGATGATGATGATGATGATTACTTGCTGAGGAATTGGGATTTTCAAAGGGCCAGATTCCTTATGTTTGATAGTGCACATGGTACGATGCATCAAGGTATAGAAAACTAGGATGACTTTGTACCTAGTGTGATGCACTTTGACTTGACAAGCAGATAGGAGTATCCTTCTTCACACCTGACATACGGAAACTTTGCTAGGATGCACTTTAGATGTTTCAAACACCTCAGGCCAAAACACGGAAAGGTGAACCTTTCAATGCAATAGTCAACAAGTTGTCCAAGACGTCCTTCGTACATACCTAACAAAGCAAGTATTCGCCAAGGTTATATTACAAGAATGTCCAACAATCATAGCAAACAAAAAGATATTGATCATTGCCCCATTCTTATTTCTCTAAATCCTCTTGTTCGGATATCATCGAGAAGTCCTTGGAGTGAGCGCAATAAGATAAGTCAAAAGATAAAGACAAAGTAAACAAACAAGCTGATGCTCTTCAATACCGCTAATGAAAAGAGGATGTGTTTTTCTAAGGATAAGAACCAAAACTATTTCCAAAAGATAATGCCCATTGTGGGAAGGATTCATCCTAGGACATGTTAGTGGATGGCAACACGCAATTTCATTTATCCAAAGCATTCTAAATGATGATTGATATGGGACCAATTTGGATGATGAGTTACCGATATGAAGAGATGACCAACTTGCTTATGCACTGACTTAGACCTAAGACTTGGCGTTTTGAGTTTTCACTTTTATCCTACTAGACTTGTTTTTTATTGTATTACCAAAGATTGAGGATGATGATCAGTTTATTATGAGTGTTGTTATTGTGGGTGCAAGTGAGATGAGATAGATTTTTTTCAAATATTTGGATGTTTTTGACATTTTAAAATGTATTGAGGTTTTTTTTGGTATTTTTCGAGATTTTTAAATGTTTTAATTTTCTGATTTTCTGAATGTTTTGGGATTTTCTGAGATTTTGACCAAGAGACTAACCTAAAGACCTATCCTAGGGTCCTCATGGGTTGATCGATAGATTAGCCTTGCCTATGTTATATACGCAGAGACCACGTAGTTCGACTGACAAGCTGACCGATTTATAGATGATGATATACATGATGAGATGTCATTTTATTATGATAGACTCCTACAGGACTGACCTAAATATCTCAGGGGATGATCAAAGATCAACCTTGCCTACGTTCAAGCTTAGAGACGACGTAGTTCGACTGACGAGCTTGTTTTTGGTTCCTTTGATGATCTTTGATTTTTTTTGGGATTTTGATATGTTTTGATGTTTTTGGATTTTCTTATTTTCTGATGTTTTTGGATTTTCTGATTTTTTTATGTTTTTGGATTTTTTCTAATTTTAAGAATATACACGAATCCAATCTGATAAGAACATGCCCCTAGTGTGATGCAATAGACTACTCTAATAAAGGCAAGACAAACTGGCCTTGAGGATGGGCCGAGTAGTACTAGGAGGGATCATGATATGAAAACAAGACCAAGCTATGGTGTGGATGCGAGTGGATGAGTGATGGATTGAGATCTAGATGTCATGGATGATGGATGGATGATACAAAACAAGTCATAAAGATCTTGATGGATGGAAAGTGTTTATTTACACGAGGCACCTGCTTGCCAAGTTTTCACCAAGGTACTTGTCCAAAGTGCCACTGAAGTGGTTTTCACTAAAGGACAATTTTTTCTCTTTACTATTTTTTTCAATCCTTTTCTGATTTTTTTGAATATTTTTATTTTTTGATTTTTTTTTGTTGTTACCAAGATGCCTGTTTTCTAGGTTTTCACCGAAGTAACCATTTTTTCAGGACATTTTTTGATTTTTTTGACTTTTGGTTCTATACCTTGAAAGATTTACGCATAAAACTTTTTGAGATGAGAGTTATTCATGGGCTCTTGCAGAGGTTTCCCTTTGAGTGTTGATAACTAATATACCCCTGACTTATAACTTGTTGTGATAACGAATGGTCCCAACCAATTGGGTTCAAATTTTCCTTTGTTGCTTGGGTTTGGGACATTCTTCTGATTTTCTTTTAAGACCAATTCTTCGACTTGGAATTTCCTACTTCTTATTTTCTTATTGTAGCTCCTTTTGAGTCTATTCTGATAGACTTGCAAGTGATTTAAAGCATCTATCCATCGCTCATATAGTAGCTCCAGCTCATTTAATCTTGACACTCAGTACTCTTCATCAGTGATGAGGTTTTGTAGTGATATCCTGAGTGATGGGATCTTGATCTCAATGGGGAGTATTGCTTCTAATCCGTAGACTGAGGAGAAGGCGGTGGTGCTAGTGGGTGTGCAGATGCTGATTTGATAGGCCCATAGGGCAGGATTAAGCTGTAGATTCCAGTCACGACCTACATCATTTACTATTTTCTTGAGGATTTTTAGAATGGTTTTGTTTGTAGCTTTTGCTTGGCCATTTCCTTGGGGACAGTATGGGGTGGAGAAGCAATGTTGGATCTTTATTTTTTTGCATAAGTCACAGACCTCCTAATTCTTGAATGCTATCCCATTATCTGAGATAATGGCTTGTGGAACACCATATCAAGAAATGAGATAGTTTAGGATGAACTTAGAAATCTGCTTCCTAGTTATGTATGTCATGGGTATGGATCCACCCACTTAGTAAAGTACTCCATTGCGGTTATGATGAATTTATGGCCATTAGATGAAGTGGGTATGATTTTACCAATGAGATCAAGTCCCCACTATGGAAAGGGCCATGGTGTGATGATAGGATGAAGCTCTTGAGCTAGAGCATGGATGAGGTCTCCATGTTGCTGACATTGTAGATACTTTCTGGCATGATTGTGTGCTTCTCTTTCCATTGTGGGCCAATAATATCCCATCCTCAGCAATTTCTTGGCTATGGTCATTCCACTCGAGTGTGACCCACAAATGTTGTTATGTACTTCAGTTAGAGCAGTCAATGCCTCCTTAGCATTTAAGCAGTGCAAAAGGGTTCCTTCTATGCTTCTACAATATAGGGTATGACCTAGGATGATAAATCTGGATGCCTTTTTAACAAAGGTTCATTTTAGGTTTGAAGGTAGGTCAGCAGGTATGACTCCTATATGAAGGTATGTGTAAATGTCATGATACCAAGGATCACCAGGAGCAACAATTTCATACACATATTATGATTTTGGTACCTCAAGTGTAGGCATGAGAAGCTGCTCAATCAGGAATTCATATTTTGGAATGTTGTGGAGGATGTCCAGCAAGGATCCATTTTTTTCCATGGCGTCTACTGCTCTGTTGTTGGTTCTAAGAATCTTCTCAAATGTAATTTCGATGAAGAATTCCTTGAGAGTCTCCACCAATTTCTTGTATAGAGTGAGCTTGTTATCCTTGGTTTGATATTCATCATTGACTTGATTTATGATCAATTGGGAGTCTATGTATACTTTGAGAGCTATGATGTTCCACTGCACTACTATTCTGAGACCTCTGGTTAAAGCCTCGTATTCTGCAATGTTATTGGTGCAGGGAAATGCTAGTTTGTAGGACCTTGGTATGCAATCCCCTTGTAGTGTGATAGAGAAAACACCAGCTCCTGATCCATGATGCATGTATGAGCCATCGAAGTACAATTTCCAGTGGTTAGCTATGTTGAGATTAAAAATGGATTCATTTGGAAATTTTGAGACGAGAGGGTTCTCTGAATAGATTGGTGCTTCTACCATTTGATCTGCGATGACTTGGACCTTAATTTCTTTCCGCTCCACATATTCGATGTTGTATTATAATAGTATCATCACCCATTTTTCCATTCTTCCTATGAGCATTGCCTTTGATAGTAGATACTTGAGAGGGTCAATTTTGGCAATGAGTTTTATTTTATGTGCCAACATGTAATGTCTGAATTTTTGTGATGCAAACACTACTGCGAGGCATGCTTTCTCGATGAATGAATAGTTTAGCTCATGCCCAACCATTGTCTTGCTGATGTAATATATAGCCCTTTTTGTTCCATTTTCGTCATGCTAAGCTAAAAGAGCTCCAAGGGTTGCTGCTATTACTGACACGTATAAGATCAATGGTTTCTTTGGGATGGGTGGCATTAAGATTGGTGGTGTTAGTAGATATTCTTTGATTTTGTTAAATGCCTCTTAACACTTGGTATCCCATTTGTATGTACTCCCTTATGGAGTAGGTGGGAGTATGGGTTCTGTTTATTCATCAATTGTGCTATGAATCTACGAATGGATTGTTGTCTGCCTTGGAGACCTCTTAGTTGCTTTAATGTTTTTGGTGCCTCCATCTCAAGGATTTCTTTTACTTTTGTTGGATCCACCTCGATACCCCTCATTGAAACTATATAGCCTAGGAGCTTTCCTGATTGTATGCCAAAGACGCACTTCTTTGGGTTTAGTCTGAATTTGTACTCTTCTAATCTATCAAAGATGGTACTTAGGGTTGCTATGTGATTTTTTCTCTTTTTGGACTTAGCTAGAATGTCGTCAACATAGCCTTTGACCGTCTTATAGATCATGTCATGGAACATCAATGTCATGGCCCTTTGATATGTTGCTCCTACATTTTTTAAGCTGAATGGCATCATGTTCCAACAGTATGTCCCCCATGGACAAGTGAAAGTTGTTTTATGTTGGTCCTCTTTAGCTATCATGATCTGATTGTACCCTGATAATTTGTCCATTAGTGACATCTCATGTCCCGCCGTCATGTCTACTATCATGTCAATTTTGGGAAGCGGGAAGTCATATTTTGGACATTCCTTGTTCAAATCTCTAAATTCTGTGCAGATTCTGGTATTTCCATCAGGTTTTGAAATAGGTTCCAAGTTTGATACCCATTCTGGATAGTCTATCAGTCGCATGAATCCTACATCTAATAGATTCTTTAGCTCCATTTTGACTAATAGGGTGATCTAAGGATGCATTTTTTGAAGCTTTTGTTTGACAAGCTTTGCTTCTAGATACACTACTAAGTGGTGAACCACGGTCTCTGGATCAAGCCCTAGCATGTCAACATAACTCCATGCAAAGTTTATTTTTCTTTCTCTTCAAAATGCCACTAGGAGCTCTTTCTCTTCTGATAGTAGTGATTCTGCATAGAGTGTGATATGTGGGGTCTCCTCTGTTCCTAGGTTGATCGGATTGCATTTTTCTGCCAAGACTATTGATTTTTCCTAATGAATAGCTCTTAAAGGAAGATTGAATGCCCCATCCCTGGGCACCTCAGAGAGGTTTTCACTATTGGATGTGTCCTTTCTTTTTACTTTTTTCCAATCAAAGAGTGCCACAGTCTAGTTTTCACTCAAGTACTTGGATATTATTCTTAATTTCTCACTTTTGCGACTGAAGGATTCAATTGTTTCCCCATAATAGGCATGTGTGTCCAACTCTATTATGAACCCTGCTTTATCGTCCCCATCTGGAATGTTATCCCACAATCCCATGAATTCCGAGAGTGCCTCATCATTTTCAAATGTATCAAGAACTGGTGATCCTCGTAGGTCGTAGTCAATGAGTTGGGGATATACTAGGTAGATCTCATTATTTTAATGGTTTGTTTCAAAAGATAGGGTACTAATCATGCAAAGAGTGGTATCGTCAAATAGCCTAGGTAAGTTAGTCAGGTGATCCTCATCATCGCTAATACTATAGACATCAGTTATATCAAATGTAAAGTTATCTATGACTCTACCTGTAGACACTAGTAAGTGTAGTTCTACTGCGGTTGGTTGAGGAGGATTGTTAACCATTCTAACTGGAGGACTTCAGCCTTGTATGGTTATACTCGGAGGGGTACATCCAAGGCCAAGATTTTTTATCAATCATGTCTCTGGCATGATGGGTATTATAAGCCCATTGTCGTTTTGTCCCAGTCTTTGATTTTTGTCGTAGCCCATTGTGAGCATCACTTGTAGGCCCTTGCTTCTATCATCCATTGGTAAATCAGCCATTGGTCTTTCATCTTGATATAGCATATGAGATGGATCTGCCTCAATAACTTCTCGTCCAAGATCTCCCCAACTTGTGAATTCAGGATAGTTTTTAGGAGACGTTTGGGATGTGGAGGCTTCATTTATTTGTAGTCATCCCCATGATCTAGGAGATTGTGGTAACTCTCCTACCAAAAAAAGCATTATTAGGGAGCTTGTAGTTGCCACAACTGTTATCTTGGATGATGAGCTTGATGTCAGAGATGGTGGGAATGGCGTGAGTGGCAGGTGTCTCTGTCGTAGAAGTGGACGTGAGAGTGGTAGGATCGATGTATGGTGTGGATGGACCCTCATCATTTTTTGGTACTTGGGGAATTTTATAATACTTTGCTTCAATATTTTTGCAGTAGGAGAAGGGTTTAGGATCTCCATGGATTGTTACTTCTTGTCTATTATGTGTAAATTTCACACATTGGTGGAAAGTTCATGCTACTGCTTTCATCACATGGATCCATGGACATCCTAAGAGGATGTTATATGGAAAGTCGAGTTCCAAGACTTGACAAGTGGTTTCCATGATGGTAGGCCCTACTTGAATAGGGAGTTTGATTCTGCCCTGAGACACTCTTTCTTGATCATCATATGCTCTTATCATGATACCCTTCCCTTTGTCGATAGAATCCTCTAATATTTTCAATTGCTTGATGAGACTGAGGGAACATATGTTCAAGCTTGCACCTCCATCCACCAAGACCCTTTTGATTTTTCTCTTATGTACTATGGCTTCTAAGTGAAGTGCATGGTTGTGAGATGCTTGAGTGGGGAAATCCTGGTTAGAGAATGTAAGAAGATTAGGCATAATGATATTTCTGACCATAGGTTGGAATTTCTCCCCATCAAGGTCTGCAAGGACAGTGGATGAGGCCAACACTTCTTCAAGGATTTTCCTATGGGAAAATGATATTTTTAGCAACTCCATGATGGAGATTTGTGTTGTCGTTCTCTTGATTTTATCTAGGACATTGTAGCCATTAGGGATGGATCTAGATGTAGGGACTCTGTTTGGCTGGGATGATCCTGCGATGGTTACTTTGCTACCTCTTGTGGTGACTCCACAATCTTTGGCATAGGCTCCCTTGATAGTAATGACCATGCAGTTTTCATCTAGGGAGGTGACAATTGTTTCATACAGATGACTTACATTTGAGTGGGTGCCTTTTCCTTTATCTTTGTTATTGTTATTCCCTTTATTTCCATGATTCGGCATCAGATTCATATATATCTTAAGATCCTGGTTTCTTGTAGGTTGTTCCATGTTTATGATTCTTTTATCGATGAGATCTTGAATGATGTTCTTTAATCTCATACAACTGTTTGTGGTATGGCCTTTGATTTATGGAACTCGTAAAGTTGATTCTCATTATACCAAGGAGGTTTCACATCCGGTTCTTGGTAATTCTCAAATGTGGGAGGCTTGATGAGTTTTTCGTCTATCAATTCTTTCATTATGTCCTCAAGTGGTTCCCCAAAAGTGGTGTATTTTCACTTGGGATAACTCTTGTTGCATTCTGGTGGTCCCCTTTGATCATTAAGATTGTTGATATTTGGATTGTTGTGTGATTGTTGTGTTGTGTGATGATTATTTTGGTGTTGGACTTGGATTTGTGGTGAGGGTGTGTTTTGGTGAGGGGCACTAATGACCACCTTGGCATCGACGACACCATCATTAGTAACGTTTTTGTTTCTTTCCCATGTGCGAGGTTTATCATTATAATTAGAGTGTGGGCGGTTGTTTTGTTGCTCGGGGTATGAGGTTGATCCCGCGGGTTGAGTCATGAGGGCTCATTCGATGCTGAGCACCTTGGATATCAACTGATCATATGTGGTGATGCCCTGAACCTTGAGATGAAATGCCAAGAGGCCATCAAGGTTGGCTATAATGGTACAAAATTGTTCTTTGGGCATGGTCCACTTGCTCTGATTGGCCTTGGATGGCCATCATTGTAAGAATGAAGCAAATGATTCACCCTTACCCTATTTCAGAGCTGAGAGTTCTTCTAGACTAACATCCATTGTTGCATGCATAGTTTTTTATGAATGCGTCTATAATTTCTTGGAATGTCCTAATGCTTGAAGGTAAGTGAGAGAACCATTCCATAGCGTGGTCTACCAAACTCCTAGGGAATAGCTACATCAGATAAGTATCATCATATGCAACTTCCATGCAATGAACCTAGAATTCCTTGATGTGATCTTTAGGGTTTCCCATCCCTTGATATTTTCCAAATTTGGGGATTTCAAATCCCTTGGGGAATGGTTTCATCACTAGGCTCCTATCAAATGGATAGGGACACAAGTTGCTTGGTGTTTTTGTTGTTCGCCCTGATTGAAGATCGAGCACTTGTTGCAAGAGCAACCTGATTTGTTCCATTACATCATTTTGTGGATCAGGGGGTGGGATGAAGGTGTTTTGGGGTGTTTCGATTGTGGGTTGGATGGATGGATTGTTTGATGTTTTGTTCAATGGTATGTGTATGTTCTGCCGAGCTAGGTAGGCTTCCACCTGTTGTTGTATGAACAACACTTGTTGTTGATCTTGTTGTTGTTGTGCTAAGATTTGTGCTTGTTGTTGCACTTCCTGTTGTGCTTGTTCTTGTTCCAACAACGCTTGTTATTGGGATTTTTGTTGTTCCAACAATGCTTTTTTTTGGGTTGCCAATTGGGCTACTTCTTGTTGCTCTTGATATTGCTTTATTGCTTGTTGATATGCTTGCAATTGTGCTACTTTTATTTGTGCAAGAAGTTGTTCTTGTGCTTGTGCTTGTTGTGCTTGATATTGGGTGTTTGCCTAAGCTTGAGCTTGTGCTTAGGCTTGTGCTTGTGTCTCTTGTTGTTCTAATAGGTTTGTGCTTGAGCAACCTTTTGTGCTTGCAATGCTTTCAATTCTTGTGCGGCTTCTTGTTGTTGTTGTTGCAGTAAAGCTTGGGCTTGTGTGGCCTATTGCACTTGTAATGCAGTTTGTGCAGCTTGGGCAGCTTGTGTAGCTTGGGCCGCTTGTTGAGTAGCTAATTGTACAGCTTTTTGTTTTCGCACTTGTTGGAATCCCCTTTGAAAAATAGCTTGCAATGCCACATTGTATTGGCTTGATGTGGTGGAAGTTAGTGGTGGTGGGGGTGGTGGTGGATTTGGAATGGCATTTGTGGTGAGCGATGATGTCATGTTGATGTTTTGAGTGATAGATGGTGGTGTTGATGTGGTTGGTCCTTGGGAGACCATGCTTTGCAATGTTAGGGGGTTTGTGATGATGTTGCAATTTCTTGTGCATTTGTCATCTGTTGTTGCGATATTGATGAAAAATTTTGAGCGTTTGATATAATGCTTTGATTGATATTTGGGATGTTGGTTTGGTTGATAGTTGGTAAGGGGGGAAGCCCTAAGCCAAGGAGTGGTGTGGATGATAATGGAAATGGTGCAAGAGGTGGAAATGTTAGAGGTGTGAGCTCTTGCGAGAATGTTGTGGTGTTGAATATGCCCCCTGGTCTGAACATATCTCCCTCCTCTTGCAAATTTTTAAGGAGAGAAGTTTGAGGTGTTGCATGGAAAATAATGATGATGGATAATGATGGAAAGTGAGAGGAACATTCTTATGTAATGGGTTTTCATGTATGTTTTGTTCCAAGATGGTATTTGCATCCAAGTTTTGATTATTAACAAGGGGGTGTGTTTGAATAGCATTGAGAAATGCATTTCCCTTATTAACATTGGGTTGGGTTGGAGCAAACGATGTCGTGATCTGTAGAATGTTTTGTGTGATATTTTGAGATGGGGGTGTAGATGAGATGGGAATGGTGGATGAAATTGGAGGAAAATATGTCTCCACTATGGTACTCACTTCAAAATCTGAAGGTAATTTGGCCCCTTGTTTTGCTAGCTCAATCATGTATAACGAAGGGTTAAGCCTCATCATGATGTTGATGATTTTATGGTTTTCTAGATTTTTGAGCATTTCAGTTATTTCTTCGTGAGACATTCCAAAGGTAAGATCCTCTCCTTGGCTTTCTTCTTGCGGATTTTGGGATGATGAGATAGCCAATGGATTACTTGATTCGGCGGGATTCATTTCAACATTTGTTTGGCTAAGATCACTTGAAGTGGGTGTTTCTTTCTTGGCTTCCATGCTTTTTTTTTATTGAGATCTAGTTTGAACCATAAAACAAGGATCAATTTTCAAGAATAAGAGAGATGGATATCTTGGTTCTTTGGATTGATCTTTACTTTATGCCCAAAGTAGAAAATTTTAGGATATCTTAAGGATCGAAAGGTGATATGATGATGATGCAAGAGATGGATGATGCGGATGTTTTGGCTTTTGATAAATCTTGAATAAGATTCTAGGCTTTTGGGACTTTTGGATATGTTTCGGATTTTTTATTTTGATTTGATTTTGGATTTGGGATTTTTCCTTGATTTTGATTTTGATTGCTTTTGATTTTGTTTGCTTTTGATTTTGAACAAAAAGACCCTAAGATATTGTATGTGCGGGGAGAAGGATGCATCTACCCACACCTCTTCCAACAAGATGATAGTTTCACTAAGCATATGAAGAAGGATTCATCCACATATACTAAGCTAAACAAGATAATTTTTATAAATTTTACTAAGCATATGCAAAAGGATGCATCTACACATACCTAGCCAAAGGTGATTTTGATAATGTTTTCAAGGATTTAGTCTAAAAGATTTTTGATGATTTTGATTTTTCCAAAAAGCCTAGCATTAAGGATGATTCCAAGATTTTCCAAAAGGTAATGATGAGATGATTCTTGTTTTGATGGATGAAGGATGGATGAAAAGATTTTAATTTGCTTTGATCCTAAGATAAACCTAAAAAATGACACTTTTTTTTCCTAGACCTAGGTATTGAAGAGCATACAATGCTTCTATAGACCTTTGTAACCAAGAAATGATTCCCTTTGAACATACATTTTCATATTTGAACCAATGATTTTTGCTTTGGGATTTTAAATTTTTAAGGCTTCAACACATATGAAAGTTCATTTTTCCTTAGCTTTTCTTAATGGCTTTATTTTACCAAAAACACTTTCTTTGATTAAGTTTTGAAACTAAGATGTCCAATGTCTTAATTTCCTTAAACCCCACAAGATATGTTATGTGGAAATTTGATGAACTCAAGGCAAGGGTTTTCCTATTGTTTACTTAAGTAGACAAATTGAGATGTAATCCAATGTTTAGAAACCTCTAAGGATGTAAATCCCAAGGGCAAGCAATAACATATGGATTGAATCAATTGTATTCATCTCCAAAAGGGTTTGAAATTTGGATGATGATGTTAAGTGTTTGTTTTCAAGATGTTTTCAATTAAGCAATGCATTTTGTAACCCAAGAGTAAGTAAAATCCTATGGATGTGTAAGACAATATTTGTTGGATTCCCACATGGACAAGTCCAGCTATGCTTATCTTTAGCAAATAGTTAGATGCTTGACCCCACTGGCTCCCCTCCAAGACACTCACTTATACGGGGTAGCTAAGCATCAACACCCATGAAACTCCCATGGCATGTTTTCCATTTCTACTAAAAGACCGTAAAAGTGTGGGGTGGCTTTAGAACGACTGTTCTTGCACCAACAAATAGATTAAAGGATTTTGGAAAATTCTAGCACATGGGTTTTAGTAAGGACTTTCCATTCATGGAGATTGACCCATACGGCAAGAGTTCCCTTTCGGATCCATCTTGTCAGAATCAACCGCGTGATATTGGCGTGTACTCCAATACCCACATTTATATACTGATTCAAAATACTCTTGGCTTTAGAGTGTTACCGGTTGAGTCGTTCCCTTGGGTGAGTACTTTTTCCCAAATGTAGGCCCTCTAGGATAAGAAAAAGCGAGTGAAAACAATATTCGTAACTCGATCAATCTTTTTTGGCAACAAAGAGAGAGAATATGCGTAATAATTCCCCCACTCACACTCGCACAAGATTTTGTTCAATTTTTAAATCCAAATTGAAGTGTGGAGGTGATTGCTTTGTCTCATCCTAAAGTCATGAAAAAGGCCTTTTGATTCTCAAGATCACTACAAAGCATGAGAGAAGCACATACGTCCTTTTTCAATGAATTTAGTTTAAGTAAGCCTTCACGAAAACAAAGTTGCAATTGTTCTTTTTAAATCCACAAAGCAAAATGTGAGTTCTTTTTAAGCACCAAAATACAAGTGAGAGATACTTTGTTCAATTGTTATCCAAAGAAACAAACTCTAGTATGTTTTTGATCCTAATGTTTATTTTAGCCTTTTGCAAGAAATGAAAAGATTCTTTTTAAACCCAATTGAAATTAGTGTCCTAAGAAAGAAGTGATAACAATTCCTCAAAAGTGTTAAACAAATAATAAAGTGTTTAAAAACACTTTAATTTGATGAAATATCCTCCTCATGCCTCTCCTTTCTTCTTTTTTGATTTCCAACCTACAAGGGAGAAAAACCAGTTAGATTCTAGAAAATACAGAGATTAAAAAGTAGAAAATAGAAGATAAATTGATCATTAATAAAAAAGCACATGCTAAAATTTCATTTCCACTTTTTACTCCCTGCCAGTGGCGCAACTCATGACTGTGTCATAGTTTGATTTCCAAGCGATGCCCTTACAACACCGCTTACTAGTCAGTGTCGTACTATGTTGGGGCAGTGAGCTCAACTGCATCGCAGTTTGGTTTTTTCAAAAATTCCTGTTAGTCAAACAATCAAGCTGCGAAGTTCATAATTCAATTTTTTTAGGCGGGAAGAGTCCAACGTCGCACTTTCAATTTCCCGTGGTACTATATAGCGACGCTGAAGGGTCAACAGTGCCAAAATAGCGATGCTGAGCTCTCAGCATTGGAATTTTCCTGTGTATGAACAAAAACGTGGAAATTTGTGAGAAAAGTGATAAAGAATGATATCCAACCCTCCTTCTAGTGCCAAATGTGTGAACCCCAATCCTAATACTTGCAAAACAAAGAGAACAAACAACTTAAGTTAGATATTGCAAGCATGAACAAGGATTCCCCATGAAATCTATTTACAAAGTTCAAATTAGGAAAGAAAATGATGAAGAAAATAATAAAACAAGAGAATATAGATTCAATCCAAATTAGAATAGCAAACACATGATCCCATGGGGGAATTGGTGCCAATTTGATGTGAAAATTGGCCCTTTCCCAATTCCTAAGATGCAAGCTTGATATGTTGATGAAGGATGAGATCTCCAAGCCAAAATCTGCAAAAAACCTAGCTAAGAACTCAAGATTGATGGATGGAAATGGCTAAATATTTTAGTATAATAACTTTGCATAATTTGTGGATGATGAAATGAGGATATGAGCTCTTTATTTATAGAATGCCAAGATGGATGAATGTCCAAATTTGAGCAATGTGGGACTAACATTCATTCAATGGCATGATGCCACTTGTCAATCTATGAATGGATGGAGGATGTGCAAGATTTGAGAATTGTGCCAATAAATGCATATTTTTGAATTTCAAATTTGTTGAAATGACTTGCAAGAGGGAAGGGAAATTGCAATAAATTCCACTTGGCTCAAGACAAAGGACATGTAAGATGAAGTTATTGCCTTGTTGGATGTACATGTTGACTTGGAATTTTTGAATTCAAATTTAGAGAATATTCCAAAAGATCCCTTGTGAGGAAAATAGAAATTTAATAAATGAATTAAATCTATTTTCATGTGCAACTTGCAAAATCTAGAGGATGGGACATGATTAGAGATTAAATTAATCAAGGATTAATTAATTTAATAGGAGAGGTTAGATGATGTGACCTATTTGACTCAAATTTATGGATTTATTTAAATTAAATAAGAGAGGAATATGATAAGAGATTAATTAAATAAATATTTTTTATTTATTTAATTAAACGAAATGGTGTTAGATTAAATCTAACAAGGTTTTAATTTATTTAATTTAATGGATAGACTTTAGAGATTTAATCAAATAAAATTAATTATTTAATTAAATAGGGATAATTAGATCAGATGGATTGATTTAATTAACAAAAGAGGTGACTTAATTAGATAAAATGATTTATTTAATTAAGAGAGAGAAATTGATGAATTTAACCAAATAAGGGGATTTGATTAAATGGTTAGACCGAGGGATGATTTTGGAAGAAATGATGTTAGTAGTCAGGATCAAGTGCATAATGTCAATCGATTTATTTTACGTGTCTACAGATTTTTACAGGGAAGATCTCAAAATCTAAGAACTAGGGACACAACCCTAAGAAACAAACGTAGGCCAATATAAATGGGATGAGAATAAGGAGAGATAGAGAACTCCTAGATTGAATAAAGGAAAGACACCAGTTCACAAAAATACACGATTATAGGATATGCATAACTAGTTCAAAATGATGAATTCATTAAACAATGATGACAAAAGAGTCGAGCTAAATTAATTTTGAACAAATGCAACATCAGACATAAGAATATGATAAGAATGGATTTAGAATAATAAAAATCACCCTTCAAGTTACGACAATAGGAAATAATTTGATTACAGTAAAAGAGAGACACCGACTTGGGTACTGATGCTGCAGAATGGGAGGACAGTGTTGAGGTCAATTGTTACATCTGCAACAATCCGCTTCCTCAAACAATTCAATTACAACCCCTATTTTTTTCAATTCAATATTTTCTTCTCTAATCAATTTCAAAAAAATGTAATCATTCTATTGAATAATTTCTTCAAAAAAAGTACCCCCTTCTTTCTCCCAAATTTCCATATTTAAAGTCCAATCCAAGATAAGTTTTCAAAAATCATTAAAATAACAAGTTGCTCAATCAAAACTAGTTTCGAGTTGTGCCTTGCACGCTTTATTCTTTTCTTATTAAATAATGAACTCCCCTAGTTTTTGAAAACCAAAAATCAATTAAAATAGAAAATTTCCATTTCCTTTTTAGTTTTTGAAAAGAACCTAAACATGCATTCATTCTTTTCATTATTTTCCCAACTTTTTCTATTCTGAATAAAATCTTTAACTTCTATTTTAGTTCAAAATATTGTCATCTTTATTTAATTTAAAATCGTATTATTTTCCTTATTTAAAAAAATATTATTTTTCCATAATTAAATGATTATCTCAACAAAACACCATAAAATAATTTAAATCTAATTATTTATTAATAACTTTATATTAAATTATTATTTTAATTATTTATTAATAAACTTTATACTTTATATTCCCTAATTTAATTTATTTTAAATCACTTAATTGGAATAATTATCTCCTCTCCATTTAATTCATTCACTTACAATTATGTTACTTTCATCTTTGAATAATTAGCTTCCAATTATAGCACAATTAGCATTTATTATTAAATCTAATTCTTTATTTACCTCCAAATAATTCCAGTGACCTTATAGTTAAATTAATTTGATTAATCATAGCTAATCATAATATTAGTGTTAACAACTCACATAACAAAATCACAAAATCATCACAAATTAACCAACTACACTTACTCAATAACACTTTTAACAAATGTAAACGACATGACCACCCATCAACCAACTTACCTGAATACCAAGGACAATCAAAATAGATGGGCACTACAGTTCCACCTCTTTGAATGAGATTAGTAACAAGGTTTATGAGTGTGTTAAATAGGGGAAGAGGTTGGGTATATAATGTACTTTAGACATGGTTGTTGAATGTAAAATTATTTAGACCATGAGAGGGTTGAACAATTTAAAAAGAATTGGAAGACAACTATAATATATAACATAGCATCCTTAAATGGTTCAAAATTTAAATGAAACAATGAAAGAAAGAATAAGAAAACAAAAATTAGTGTAAAATTTTTTGAAAATAATTGGGAATAAAAATATCTAATTCAATAATTGTTAACATAAATGAACTTCAAAATAGGATTATGTAAGTGAAAAAAAAGTTCTATTGCCTTCATTGAACCTAAATCTATCTAGTTAAGATATGTTTAAAATTAAGAATTCACACTAGAATATCAATATTCCATAAGAATCTCATAAAGAGGATGAATTTAATGGAAGATAATATAAAATCTTCCATATGAGGTTGAATTTTATCATTACATTATGAGTGAATCATCTTAATTATATAGCCAACAACATAAAAAAGTTATAGATTGGAAAGAAAATTAATCACACATTTATCATATTTTTATATGTATAAAGTTTAGATACCATCAAACTATTTAAACTTATAGATTGCATAAAGCTGTAAATTGAATTGTTAAAACTAATTATATTAAGAATCAAATCTAATAAATTTTGACGTCATATTGCATGTACTTGTTGTAAATATCTCACTAATCCAACCATACATTTTATGTATGTTAAAAAATATATAATTTAACAATTTATACAACTTCTAATTATGAAAATAAATCTAGAATCAAACATGACCCAAATGTAGGATAAAGACAAGAATCTTAATCTATACCATTATTTTGAGTTTGGTTTAATAGAAATTGAAAAAAAATTATAATCATGAAAAAACAATGAATAAACTAAGGATCATTTTAACAATGGTGAATTAGTGCCTAAAGATTGGCCTAAAAAGTTATAATATTCAACATTCTCATCAGAAATTATATATGAAAACTAAGGATCATTTGGTTATATATTTTCATAGATTTAAAATTTGAATATTTATTACTATAACATGTTCATTAAAATTAGATTTTTAAATAATATTGTAATAATTTATTATGTCTTTGAAATTTGTTTTGTGGATTTTAATGTTGTTTTTTAAATTTAAGTTAGAGTAAGTAGAATCTAATTATCTAGACCTTAAAAAGATTCAAGTAATTTATGTTTTCCTTAAAATTATGATTATTGCTCAATTAAATAGATTATTGATTGTATATAGATTTCAAAATTGGAAATACTTTAAAATTATAGAACCATATTATCCTTTGATACAAAAAGCTATGTCAAGGATTATTTGTATCTATGTCAAGGATTATTTGTATCTTCCTCATAATTATGTTTCACATATTGAATATTTCAAGGAGGATTGCGTGGATGATTTGAAAGTTGAAGCAAAGATTGGTTGAGATCGACAAAGGATATTTTGATAAACTCCAAAATCCTAAGAATAGAGAAGATGGCAAGTCATATTTTAATAGAACTTATCTTCACTCCTTTATTCAAATGCAAGAATTTATAAATGAAGTATATATTCATATATATGTATTTGTTTGAGTGTTTAAAATTAGTTAAAATTTCTTTTAGGGATTTATGCAAACATGACATCTTAGAAAGATAATTTCATGTCATTTTGGTGAAGTCAGGACTTAAATTTTAATTTATCATTTATGGGAATGACATCTTCAAGAAGTTTATAGAAGGCCATAGATGGCGGGCCACTTTTTGAATTAAATTTAGTTATTGAATTTGTATTTTTTGGATGCACATTTAGATTTAAATTTACATGCCAAAGTCATAATGTCCTACTCTTGATTAAATTCCCATAAGGAATTAAGAAAATTGGGATACCCACCTCCCAATGGTCTTTGAATGGATGCATTTAGATGGAGAAGGATTTCAAAAGGCTCATGGTACTTGTGGACCCCTCAAAGGCATGACATATAACACATGAACTTTATTTATGAAATTTTGTCTTTAGTTGTTTGCTTCTAGTATGAATGTTATCTATAAGGTGGAATTCTTATTTGAGACTCTCAATCTTCCATTGTTGGTTTCTAGTGTGATTATACAATATGAGCCAAGTATTAATTTCTAATGTTAATTATTGAAAGAAGGTATATAAATTATTATTCGAGCATCTTAATTCTCATACATAATTGTCTTAGTCAATTTCTCAATGTATGAGCTCAATATATTTATAAATTTTTCTTAATATAAAAACATATTTTATGTCATTAATTAACCTATCTATTCCATGTTACAAAGGATGCTCTTATTTTAAATTATAAGTATATAATTCAAAATTAATTAGTAATTTTCAAGATAGAGTACACACAATTTCTTTAGTTAAAATAAAATAATATTCTTATTTCCATGAGAGTTATGTAAAATGGTAGCTTGATGTCTCAAAAATATTTCTTTCATGCATACTAAATTTTATCATTACATTATGAGTGAATCATCTCAATTATATATCCAAGCACATAAAAAAATTTATAGATTGGAAAGAAAAATAATCACGCATTTATCGTATTTTTATATGTATAAAGTTTCTACCATCAAACTATTTATACTTATAGATTAAATTATTTTTTAATTTGGTTATTTGGGTTCAACATTTCATGCTATAGGATTTTCTTGTGTTTTCACCATGTTGTCATGTGTAGATAGCTATGTATTTTATAGGTGTAGGAATTTTAGAGGAAGGAAAGGTTGAAAAAAATGCATAAGGATGAGATGGAGCCTTGTTTACCTTAGGATTTGGTTGAGGCTTCCTTTGAGTATAATCGAGGGGTGGTTGGTCCTCTTGTAGACATGACTAATTTAGAAGGTCTTGCCAAGAGAAATTTAGAGGAGATTGGTAGAGACAAGAATCATGTTACAGATGGATTAGTTGGATTTCATTTCCTCTACCATTCTCTTTAATTGCAACATTCGCCTCTTGGTATTCCTTCTAATAATTTAAAAATATGAAGAAGGTTCAAGTTTAGAAGATTATAGGAACCCTTTATTCCCTTTGGTCTCAAGTTTGGAAACTAAAGATGCAAAATCCATTACAAAGGAACTAGGTTCATTCATGGAAAAGGATAAGGTTGACAATAAGATATAGTTCCTTGAAGAATTTTGGATTCAAGTTGTGTTCAATGATAGATCTACTAATGTTTTTGGGAAAACGACCCTCTCTATTAGATACATTGCCACTATTGGTAGAGTATTTCTAATTGGATGTTATTTTCTAACTTACAACTATATTTTTCTTGTTGTTGTTCCATGCCAATATGATTGATTATTTTTTGTCTCTTTATTGGTCTTTGTAAAAGGGTGGGAGTCTTTCAAAATTTCTATTTCTAATTCATAAATTCAACCAAAAGTATTTACCCTAAAATTAAAATATAAATTTAAACTTTAAAATAGTCTTTTTTGATATTATATAATAGCCTCATGTATTTAATTTATAAATCCTATTATTCTTTATGTTTAATTTCAAAATTTTAATGCTTGAGCAAGTAAAGGTTACAAGTGCATTCGTTGCATTTTTTCTCTTTCTTTTGTACTATTTTGTATATGGGTGTCTTATATGCATTGCCTCAAACATATAATTTTGATGTCCTATACCTAATTCTAAATGTAGTTTTATGAATGTATTCCTCCTTTATTCTTTGCTAATTGTAATTGGATATTAGACCTATTTTTTAAAATATGGCCACCCCTCTCAATTAGTAAAATAAGTCATCTATTTTAGGTGGTGGATATTAATGTTAATTGTTTATTTATTGAACATGTACATAATCAAGACAACTTGGAAAAGTGTCTTATCTTTCTTTTTCATAAAAATAGTTGGAGCATCCCATGACAAGACACTAGAACATATAAATCCTTTCTTTAAAATGTCATTTAGGAAATCCTTTAATTCATGCAAATATGAAGTGTTTGTTCGATAGGGATCTCTAGATATAGGGGCTAATTCATGCATGAACTCTATTAAAAAATAAAACACCCATTTAGGAGGAAACATGAGGAGTTCATTCTAGGAAAGACATCCTAAGACTTTTGTAATGGAGGTTTATTTTCATTTGAATGGTTCTCATTCACTTTTACTAAATAAAAATTAACAACAAACAAGGCACACCCTTTTCTTTATTCTCTTTTGAGTTGTAAAATAGAAAATTTAATAATACCTTCATTCCTTCTAAATCCTAATAGAACTATTTTATTATACATTTCATTCAAACAATCTAGTTTCTTTCCTCTAAATTTATTCTTTGATTCATACATTTAGAACCAACCATTTTTGGAGTAATGTCATAAGACTCAAAGGAAAAATATGAAGAATTTTATCCAAGTTTCCATTGTATACACCCTAAGTTATAATTTTATAATGGTATCATTTATAAACTATCTTTGGGACATGTACACAACTCAACACTACCTCTTTTAACAAGGATTTAGATTTTAAGTTGAATTTCTAAACTATATAAGGTGATACAAAATAGTAAGAAGCACCTAATTATATTAATATTTTAAGATTTAAAATATATTAATTTTACTTCATAGCTCTAGGTATGAAATTTTCACATAATTATCACCATGCTCCCTAGCTTTCTTTGTTGGTGTCATATCCACCATGAATGAGGCCCATTTTTCTAAAGGTCCTATATATAAAAAATAATTAGATAAATCTTCACCAATGTTTGCATTTTAATTCTAATTGATTGCCACTTTATACCTTTTACCAATTTATAATTTCATATTGATAACTATAACCCTCATTGCAAGGATTTACCAGTATACAAACTTGTAGGGGAATAACTATAATTCCCCATTTTTATAAATAGTCTAGATTACCTAAGTTCCAATTAGAGAGGTTGTACGTTATTGGAGCTTTGGAATAGGGTATGAACATTCATCAAAGCATGATATAAATAGTGTTTGTTGAAAAGGCTTTAGAAACTTTCAAGCAAATGCAATTTCAAACAAAGAAATGCAGTTTGAAATCTACAAATTTGAAACATTTCACATTTAGGGTTTAAAAATTTCTCAAACAAATGAGTTTTGAAATCTATGAAATTCGAAGTTAACTAGCCTGTGAGCTATGGAGCTCAGCTTGATGAACTGTAAGTTGATGAACTGTGGCTATGGAGGTTGGGTTGATGCACTTTTTTCCCGTTCAGTTTGCTACATTCACGTTTGGGTTTTCCATTCGCCGCATACATAGTTTGAACACAAAAAATGTATAATGCAATAGTGACAATATATTTTTATTTTTTATGCCCTATTTCAAGGGGTTCGATCAAACACCCATTTGGGTGAACCCCATTAAAAAAAAAAAATTATTCATTTGGTTGGGGGTTCGATCAAACAGTAGGTTTGACCAAACCCATATGTTTGGTCGAACACCTAATCTACTTCGCTTGAACCAGAGAGTTCGACCAAACCCCTTGACATTGTGGAAACACAAAAAAATAAAATTTCCTTCCTCAAATTTTTTTTAAACCACTATTGTGGCTTAACCCCTTTTTTAATGCTTTAGACGAATGGGCGTGTGAGGAATGGTCCTGACAAGAACACATGTTGCAATATACATCATTGATCCTTATCCAAACTATGTCTTCCAGTCTTGTAGATACATTGGTCCCACGATATGATAGTAACACATGACCATCTACTGCTAGCCCATGTTTTTACAATAACATGAAATAAACCAACAAAAGCGCGTGTGGAGTAGTCAAGATGTGGCCTCATCTCAAATCTACAACCGTTGATTTTCTTTGAATGGTTCCAACTACTTTACCAAGGAGACTAAGCCTTCCAACATACCAAACACATGGTTGAAGCTCGTCATCCCATGTGAATAAAATAAGAAGGAAAAAATCAGTGCAGGCACATGGGGAGCGACTAAGATCAACTCCTTACGATCGAATGACCAACATGAAACCTAATTTTGCACATGCCAAAAAAGTTAATCTTAAAAGGGGGCCACCTCTATCCAAACAAGAACTTGAGCCATAAAGGACAAAGGCTAAGAATTTAAGTCCATTTTTTTCAAAATAAGCCTCAACCACAAGAAAATTTAATACTTGAAAAAAGGATCAAGGTGACTGACCAACCTAATCTCAGGGGGGCGCTAAATAAAATGACTTTGATGGTGTAAGTGATATCTTAAAAAACTAGAGACTAGGAATATTAGGTCAATGCAAATTTCCAAAAATGGAGGGTTTTTTGAGTCATAGGCCAATTTTGAATGGTTTTAACAACATAAAAACCCTAATACATTGATGAAGATGTGACCTAAAACCATAAATAAGGGCCCAAGCCAAATTTTGCACAATTGTAAAATGAAACCAAGAATTTTTTGAGGGGTTCCATCATGGATTGTATTGGGGAAACATGCCACTCGCAGGCATGGTGAGATCCTAGAATCATGGGAGAGCAAACCAAGTTCCTTATCTACTAGGCAATAAAGTCTTTTTAAAATTTCAAACCATAGTTGATGGCTCCAGGCCACCAAATGAAAAGAAAAACCCATTTTTGCCTCTATCAAACACCAACTTGTTGAAAGAACTAATTTCTTTCAACCCATACTTACCTATAAAATACCACAACTTGAGTGACTGCATTCCTACAAACACAAGTGTCAAGCTGCCTTTGTACAAGTGAGAACTTGCTCCCTATTTAGCTTTGTCGTCACATGGCAAACAAATCACATAGACTAAATCATTTCCAATCTCTTCATTTTCTGATTTTGTAGCAAGTGATAGCATATGAGGATAATGATTATGACCATATGAAAATATAGTCTTATCACATTTATTTACCCCCTCATAATGATTATACTTAAAAAATATATCATGCTTCAGAAAAAAAATGTGCAATCATTTTTTGTGTCAAGCAAAGAGTGCTCACACATTTGAAACTTATTTAACTTAATTGAACCATAGGCCAATTTAGTATCATTCCAACAACACAACTCAATCACATCATCACATGCTTCAAGGTTCTGAAAATCAGATCTATCAACACCCACAATACCTTCATCTAAATCACTTTGAATGGCAACACTTTCAGGACTAATAGGATAAAAAAAACACTTTCATGTTCACTAGTAACTTCATGTGCACTATCAGTTGATATTCATATTGACCTATGTGCTAAAAACTCACTATTATCTAAAATTTGTTCATTAGCACTTGAACAAGCATCTTTGTTTTCCTTCACATAAATGCTTTCCTCATTGGATGAGAACATGCATATAATCATATTGAAAATATAAGGAACATCAACAAAGAACTCAATTTCACACTTACTATCATGAGATCCATCATTATTTGCATTATCTAGTTGCTCTACACATGAAACAAAAAGTTCTGCAATACCAACACAATTTGAAAACTCATCAAAATGTTTCAAATTATCAATGGGTTACAATAATGTTGATTCAAAATCCATGTGATTGTCATGATGTACATTTTGATTATTCAATAATGAAACCCTTTTTTCATCCATGAGTACATCATCTTCTTCTTCATGCATAGTTTCCATATCCATATCTACTTCATATAAATAGTTCTAAGCACATTCATCATTTCTAGCACTATGTTAAGGGTCAACATACTGAACAAACACATTTTATCTTCAAAGTGATAGTCATCCATTGAATCAATATGCTCCAGTGATATCAAACCCGAGCTACACTCCAAGTATTCACCATGCAAAAATTGTTCATTTACTTGTGAACAAGTGATTTCATCATTATTTACATCACTATATCCTTCATGTGAAGAAAACACCTCTAGCTTATCCCCAAGGAGCATTCATAACTCTCAGAAGAATAATCGAAAACTTCACTCTCATCATGATCTTTATCACAAGAAAGTTCACCACAACATAAATTATACTCAGAGCTTTCAGAGTGAATGCTTAGATTTTCATCTTCAATATCTTGACCATTGATTTTTGATGAGAAATCAACAACACTTGCAAGTATATCTTTATCTTCATTACTGGTATACAAATCTTGATATATGTTGCTTGTGGGCTGATTACAATCACTATCCTCATCCATATAATATGGATCTTCATTTTCTAATATACTCTTTTCAATTTTGTGTATCATGTTCTAATTTTTCTTATGGGACAACTGGTATCTTCATTTTGAGACATCATATTTTTTGCATAATTATGTTGGGCTCCTTCAACACTCTTTATACAATCAAGTACCTAGTCAGAACTATGAGGTTTCAATTCTTTTGGCAAGGTACTCAAACCTAGCTCAAAGATTTCAAAAAATAAATCAATGCATGTTGAATCCTCAGGTCTGAAATTTTTGGGGAATTTTAACAAGGAATCCAAAAATCTTGAGAAAAAATCATAGGTTGATTCTCCCTTGTGCCTCTTCATGTCAGATAATTCTTGAATAAAAGACATATGATCAACACTACTCAAATTTTGTTGATGTTCAACTTGGAGTTCACTATGATTTATGTGTTGTAGTGATAGACAAATTGAAAGAACAACATTATCCTCTTGAAAAACATTTCTATTATCTGATCCATGAATTCCATTTGCATGAGGTATGCTAGAATAACTAACACTTGCAACCATGTATCCTATCATCATTGAATATTTCATATTGTTCTCGATATCCATAGAAATTTGATATGTCTAATGTAATGTTGCAAGATCTTTATCTCTTAGTAGATAACTCATTTCTTCATCAAATGCCTCAAAGTATACAATCATACATAGTCCATCATTTGGTCTCATGCTTTTAGGAATGTCACCTAATGTTTTTGAAAATATGAAATTGAAAGCTAGGACTAACTCATCCTCTTATTTTTGGATGTTATTAAATTTTTGTCTCATTGAATGAGGATTAATCCTTTCTCCAAACTATTCTATGAATGTAGCCATGAACTTATTCCATGAAGAGATAGAACACACTGAAAAAAATGAAAACAAATCTCTAGCATCTTTCTTCAAAGATTGAACATAGAACTTCATGACAACATCTTCATGACTTATCTCAAAATCTCCCATAAAATAAGAGAATTATTGTAGATTTTGAAATGTTGATTCTGATATTTTCCCTTTGAACTTTGGCAAACATTCCCTAACTTCATTAGGAACAAGGTTTGGGAAACCTTGAATACCATCAAAATTCAATGGTCTATATCTTTCTACAGAGAAACTTCTTTGATGCCATGACATGGGTTGCACACTCTTTATGTTTACATCATCCATCCCACAAGGAAGTACAAGTGAATGATACATTTTCTTACACCCCTTTACAAAATTCAAACATCAACTCTACAGTTGATCACTACCCTATTTCTTGTTGTTATTCATGACCTTAAAATATTACAATGCATAACTCAAATACAATTATCTAAGATCTCTCTAATGGGAAGATTTCAAGAATAAGCATACTTCTTCCACCCCATTTAGATATTAAAAATTTTAGTTCAGATGTAGAAAAATTTCCACTATTCCCTTCCTTAGTGCTTTAACTCACTTAATTGGGAACATAGTATTTCTTTCATATCTCTTAAAAATGGCTTTCTCACAAACTTATTTCTTCTTGTAAATCAAAACAGGGGAAAATACTTGGATAAATTAGAAGATATTGTGCTTTATTAGGTTCTTTGCATAGAGTCGCCACCTCCTTTGTAGAGGATCAAACTTCAACAATATGAAGCTTCTTTCACCGGTTGATTTCACTTTATACTTCTTTTTCCTACAACATTATTCACTGGTACAAAGTTCTTCAAAGTCGCCACCCACTCTTAGTGAGAACTTTACTTTAGAACCTCCATGACTCTATCAAGGAAAGATGATCTACTATAAATAATTTCATAAATAAGTTCCCCAATGGAGTCACCATTTCTGTTGGTAATTTTTCTAGTAGAGCCAAATAATTCTCTGAGTAGCCACCTCCTATAGTGAAGAAACTACAAGGCTAGTGGCCAACACAACAAGTAAAGGATTTTGAGGTCCTTACTCCTTCAATTTAGGCTCTGTGAGACCTAGAAGGTTGTTCCCTATTGTGTTCATATGAGGTATATCTAATTGGTAACACATTTATACACAAATTGATTCCTATTTATTGTAAATAAACACACTTCATTAATGATTTGGCAGACCTTTAAATGAATGAATATCTATTTGCTAAGAATCATGGATATTGCAAACTCGTATACTATACTTGAAAAGATTTTAAATGAATGTTTTTCTCATTTTAAGTTCATGGCCAGGTATGCAAATTAGTCATTATCATGCAATATTTTCTAACAAACTGACCAATGTTTCATCAATTGGGGAAAAATAGTCAAATATATAAGTACTAGTAATATATATAAGCTACTTAATTTAGAGATGTGTGGACTATTTTCATAGTGCTTTGCATTTATGATAACTCATGATGCCTTAAAACGCACTCCTTAAAAATCCTATGCAATTCCTTACAAAATCTATAACCCTCCTTGAGTTTTTTTAAGCAACTATTTGAGTTAAAGCTAAAATAAAATCATACATTCAATGGAACAAATTGAAGATAAATGATGACACCATTAGTATTTTCATCCATAACTTGTGAGAAAGATACATAAGAGAGTGTTTGTTTCAAGACTAATATTTGTTTCGATATCAATAGCATCTATAAAAAAAAAATTAGACTATTACATACAGGACTCATACCCAAAATAGTCTACGGTTCTATTCATCCATATTCTTTACAAAGTTTCTTTCCTAAACTTAGCTTTCACCTAAAACCTTGTTAAGACTTAAAAATTTGACCCCCTGTAATGATCCCTAACATCCCTTTTATAGAACAAGGGAGCAACAAGCATCGGGCTCAATTACATTTACATTTCATTTCATTTGAATTCATTTTCACTATAATTTGAGACATCCTCAGTTAGTTACATGCACTCATTGTAGAAAATGGAGAGTAAAAGACCAAATTCCACATCCTTTGCATGAAGACATGCTAGCTCCTCAAAAGGAAAAGTTTGTTACTGTAGCAACATTGAATCTGCATCCTTGTTGACCAAAGAATATTCTCCACTCATAGCCCTAGCAAAAAATTTCATACCACTCAAAAAAATCCTACATTCCACCAAGGTTAGAAAATTTGGAACTTCTTTAACACACTAGCTTGAAAAATTTCCACATCAGTTACACTAGAAACAATAAATCACATGAATGTTGAATAAGCCAATCCTGACAAAAGGGATATGGTGTTGTCAAAAATAAAAATGGGGGAAATTCATCACTCTAAGTCATCAGCCTCATAGGCTACTTGCTCACATCTTGTTCATGGTGAAACTAGAGGAACCATCACCACCTCCTCATTAGAATCTTTAAAAGATACTAGGGAAAGTGGATAATGGACACACTCCAAATTAGTATCACCCTCACTTTTTAAAGGTCCATTAGAAACCTCACTAGGAGAATTATTTCCTCTCAGATAAGCCTTATGATACTTGCAGTTTTTCTTTTCCTTCTTTTCATATTCCACTAGCTTTTTCCCTTAAATTTTGACTAGCTCTTTTGAAACAGTTTGGCTCCTCGAGTGGTAATTACTCTTGACACCATACTTCTTGAGTTTCCTATGTCCTCTTCTACTCTTTGGTGTGTCAGGATCTCCCCATGTCTCAATTTCATCCTCAGGGACACTCTTCTCAGACTCAAGCAAACTCAATCACCTAGACCTTCGAACTGACCTAGCAGACTCTCTAGACTTACTCATCTTATTAGTGATAAGAACCCAAAAACCTGCACAAATTTTCTCTCAGACTCAACCTCAATTGTCAATGTCTAAATGAAAATTTTGAATGAAAAATATGGCTGTTGATCCTCCTTATATTGAGCCATGCAAGTGTGCTAACCATTAATACTCAAAGAAAGCTTGAGCACACGAGCTGAAAACAGTCTGCTTTGATCTTTTTTAACCTCAACTATTGATCATGTTTTAAAAATAAATCAACAAATAGATTACTAGTGCAACTAATTATGAACAAGTTTTAATTGTGTTTTGAATGCCTTTTCTTGATCAGAAAAGCCTTAAGTAGATATACTTCCACTTTGTACAGATATTTCAACCACATACTTAGCATCATTTAAAAAATTTCATGCTCTAATCACCTACTTACCCATGGGAATGAATTCACTTATATTTATTTGCAACACAAAATCAGGGGATGATCTTGATCTGATCTTAAAATATCGGTTTGTACATTGCTCTGTTTTATTTTTGCCTTCCCACATGTATCAATAACTATCAGAACTGACAGTCGAATTCCCCAAACATGTGCCTCAAAGAATTAACTTAAAAATGGCACTATTTGGAAATAGTACCCTCTCAGCCAAATTTAGCAACCTTCCAACTCCATTAGAGTCCATTGGATCCTTTTAGAAAGTCCACATGGCATCTGCCTGCTCACCCACTACAAAATATTGCACATAGACTGGGTTATCATGGGATGGGGAGGAGTGGTTAGGATTGCCTCACATCACCTACCATCGATCGTTGATTTCCTTCCTTATGAAGCAATCGTCATCCTCATATCTTGGAGGGTCCCATAGAAATGACAAGTGTCACTCAACCTGCTAGCCCATTTTACTACCTTTTCTAATTCTTTAGATGAATGGGCACATGGGGAACCATCTTGATGAGAACACATGTTGTGGTGTCCATCATTGATCCTTTTCCAAAGCATTTCTACTAGCCTTGTGGAGACACTTGTCGCACCATCTGATAGTAACATGTGGCCATCACCCACTAGCCCGTGTGTTTAAAATAACATGAAATAAACCAACACAGGCACACGAGGAGTTGTCAAGATGTGGCCACATCTCAAATCCACAACCATTGATATTATTTGAATGGCACCATCTACTTTACCAAGGAGGTCAGGCCTTCCAACATACTAGACAAATGGATGAAGCTCGTCAGCCCATGTGAATAAAATAAGAAGGAAAAAATCAGCATGGGTGCAGAAGGAATGGCTAGGATCAACTCCTTACGATCAAACAACCAACATGAAACCTAATTCTCAATATGCTGCAAAAGTTAATCTTAGAAGGGGGCCACCTCTAGGAAGATGGGGACCTGACCCATAAAGGACAAAGGCTAAGGATTAAGTCATTTAAAAAAAAATAAGCCTCAAGCATAAGAAAATTTAATACTAGAAAAAACGATCAAGGTGACCGACCAACGTAAACTTAGGGGGCCGGTGAATATGACTTCGATGGAATAAGTGATATATTAAACAATGAGAGACTGTGAACATCATGTCAATGCAAATTTATAATGATCAATGGTTTTTTGACTCATAGGCCCATTCTAAAGGGTTTTAACAACATAAAAACCCTAATACAGTGATGAGGACATGACCTAAAACCAAAAACGAGGGCCCAAGCCAAATTTTGAACAATTGTAAAATGGAACCAAGAATTCTTTGAGGGGTTCCATCACTACGTAAATATACATGCTTGGCCCTCGATCATCTATATCTAGGTCTAACACAAGAAAGCCCAAATTATTTCATGTGGCAGAAAATTACTAATTTGAATAATCCTAATAATTATTTATAGTTTAATGCAAGCAGACACTTATGTATCTATGCACGCAGATATGAGATACCAATGTACCATTGTAAGACAACCTGGTACTCTAGCAAAAAAGTACCTGTTAATGAGGAAGATTTTAATAGCATTGTTAAATCTATTAGTAGTAATTTGAAGGAAATTACAAAATCTCTTTCCTTAGAGATTCATGAAAGATTCCCTTTACATGAGATACTTGAAGCCATGGGTATTGTGTATCCTCAATTTTGGATAAACTGAGATAGCCCAAAATATTTTCATGATCAAGTAAATTTCTTGATCAAACAATTTTTGAAAAGTGTAACATACAATGAGTAGATAATAGAATGAATTTTAAATGCAGATAAGATTAGACAACAATATAAGAATTTTACAATAACTATGAGGGACTAGTATGATTCCATGGGCATGGAGAAGGACTTTGAACTAAGATCAATAACAAAGGTTTGGAAAAACTTAGGTCAAAGTGAAATATTGTGTGATATGATATTAGAATATTTCAAACTTGTTGATTTATGTCAAACAATGATATTGGGGTCGGTGGAGGATGAGATAGTTTTCAGGTCATTAGTGTTTTTGAAATCAAAGTTAAGAAACAAAATAGACAAGAATTTGGAAAATTGTTTGAGGGTGAAAGGAACTGCCTATAATTTCAAAAAAAATCCTTTTGAAAGGGAACTCACAATCTAGAGGTCCACATGCGAAAGAAGAGGGATTGAGTTGTGCAACACTCCAATTCCAAATGCTAGTATTGGTGGCACTAGAAATGGTAGTGGGACAAATGACAATGACACAATGAATGTTGAATTTGAGATGTAGGCTAAATAAAATGAATAGTAGACTCATAATAAAGATGACTCTTTTACTTTATCTCAAGTTGAACATCAGTTTCAGGACCCTAACTCCATTTGGGAAATGGAAGGGAATTAGCAGCTTTTAGGTATTTATACTGCACTTCATGAATCATTTTCCAAATTGTAGTTGATGGTATTTTATATTGTATTCCATGAAATTTTGAATCATTTCACTTCATGAATAATATTCTAAACTATAGTTGATGATATTTTATATTGTATTCCATGAAACTATGATATTTAATACTTAATATTGTATTCCATGAAATTTTGATATTTTATATTTTATATTGTATTCCATGGTATTGAATTTGATATGTTATTCTACATCATTTTTAAAGAACAACACTTATCACACTACTTATAAATTCCTATTACATTGTCATTTACACAATCTTTGATAAATTGAAAGGAATATTAATCCATTCCTTGAACATAAGCTAACAGTTCAACATCCATAACTTATAAATAACTATTGATTATTTTGAGTCAGATGATAGTGAATACAATGCTGGAGAGCAAGATAGGTTGATATTATATTAAAAATTAAATATATTGTAGTGTCTTTTTCTTTTACCTACATTCTAATAATCTAATTCAAAGTTGATCATGTTTTACTTGTTCCTAGTCTCTTAAGTCATATCTTATGCCTTTGCGTTTGTTTACTCACCGGCCCCTTTAGCCTAGTGTTCCCAGTTGCTACCCGTAGAATCCTTATAAATATTTCCTTGTCTTCTATGGGTGGATGGAGGATGTGCAAGTTTTGAGGATTGTGCCAATAAATGCCTATTTTTGAATTTTGAATTTTTTGAAATGGCATGCAAGAGTGAAGGGAAAAATGCATTGAATGCCACTTGGCTCAAGGCAAAGGACATGGAAGATAAAGTTAATTCCTTGTTGGATGTACATGTCAACTTGGATTTTTGAATTCAAACTTGGAGAATATTCCAAAAGATGCCTTGTTGAGGAAAATAGAGATTTAATAAATCAATTAAATCTATTTTCATGTGTGTTGATGGGTGTTTTGGGCACACTTTCTCAACACGGGTAGTGTGTAGGTGCACTACCTCTCTTGAAAGGAATTCTCCAATGACAAGTTGCTGAAAATCTCCCCAAGGTCTCTTGGGTGTTAGGTAATGACTTGCATGGAACTCCTCAGTTAGTTTAATGTGATCTTGTTGGTAGTCACAAGGCGAACTTATGTAGTTGGATGTGAGGTAGATCTTCAAATCCGAAGTTTCTAAGATGGAGGTTGAGTTTCACTTTGTCGTAGGTTCAGACAGCAGTCCAAAACTTCGATGTTTCTTCAAGTTTGGCTTTACAATGTGCAATGAACCTTGATGCAAGATATTTCTTAAAAAAAAAAAGAGAGAGGGCAGAGGAGATGGAGGGTTCTTGGACCTGCAACTAATTATGAACAATAATCATGTAGTTCTTGCAATGGATAGCTTCCTCAAAACAATATTTCACTTAACCAGAAATCTCACAGTCTCATGAAATTTGTGCTATCTTCTAAGGTTTGCATATATTTCACCTTCCATTCACCATGTACATGCATGAACAAAGATAAGAGTGTGGAGCAACTTTGAATTTTAGTCCAGACTAAGTTTACACAACCATCTACTAGCAACAAACAGCCAAAAGTATGGACTAAGAAGGTATCTACACAATAGGAATTTCACAACTACATAACAACATTTCCAAAATCTATCAAAGCAAGAATACAACTAACTAGAACATAAATATAAATCTAAGTGAAGCACCTAACAATGGAGATTGAACCAGGAAACCCGAGGAAGGCTGGGTGTGGTGGGGTCCTAAGGGACTCGGAAGGTAACTTTATGGGAGTTGTTGCCACTCCTCTGGGGGTCCAAACTAATCACGTGGCGGAAGCGGCGGGGGCTTATTACATAATCAACCTTGCTATGGGAATTAAATGTAAAAATTTATGGCTTGAAGGTGATTCAAAAAATATAATTGATAGCCTTTGTGGTAGGTCCCAGCCTGCATGGTCGATTAAAAATTGGATTGAAGATGCTAAGGTTTTACTTAGTAAGTTCGATAGAATAAAAATAACTCATGCTTACCGTGAGGTGAACGAGGTTGCGGATTTTTTTGCCAATGAGGGAGTAAAGAGTGACAAAATCCTCACGTGGCACAAAAATACTGACCTCCACTTCGATGTTCAAGCTTTATTGGAGCTCGATGCGGTGAATGGAAAAGAGGCAGCTTCTTGTAATAATGAGGAAGGTACGAGTCATGAATAACAAAATTAGAAGATATAATGGGGGGGAGAGGATCCAGCAGATAAATTATTTACTTTGGCACGCTTTGTGGGTCCTGTGAAGCAAAGGAACTATCTAGAACAGGTTCTCTATCTGCAACAGTATTCGAACTAAGATCTCAAAAATGGGCGGGGAATGGAAGAGGGTTGAACCTACCAACTTCAAGTCACACACCAAGAACACTAAAGAGTGGAGTAAAATAAGAAGGGGTGGCTTACTTCCATTCATCGAGAAACTCCATGGCCCTAAGGAGGAGATTACTGATTTCTTTGAGAAAAATTGGAATAATGGGGAGGTTCTCCTCTTTGGGAGGAAAGTTCAGATTGATGAAGCTTTGATTGCGGAGGTGACTGGCATTTCGATGGAAGAACATAAATTTTTTAGAGACAGGAAATTCTCTGATGAAGCTGTGTTGAGGTTCCCTAAGTCTGAAACGGAGAAGCAAAAACTTGTCAAGATGACGAACAGTTACTATGAAGCGGACACTATAAAAGCTTTATGGAGAAAAGTGCTAAGGGTTATCATGGAGTACATCACTCTCGACGGCCACTTCACTAGGGTTTATGGATACCACTTCATGCTGCTTAATCACTTCCGGAATAAGGTGTGTGTTTCTATCGCTTTCTTCTTGCTCTGTTCCCTGAGAAATAGCTTTTATGACCCAGTAGAAGCCCTAAAAGATACCCGATTCTTCACACGGGTCTTTTAAGGCTCATTTATGAGCACTTTCAGAATATGCCTGCCCTTCCAAACCCTATAGCCCCTTTGGAGCTTGATGAGGATGATACTGATCCTAGCATATCTGATACTAAAGTTTCCCCTGGCCGTGTCAAGAGCTCTTCACCTCCTCTGCCCCCCCTTCTGCCTCTAGCCGTTCCCCCCAGCCTTCTAGTGCCTGCTCTATTCCTGCCTCTGGCCGCACTAACCCTAATGCTAAAGTGGTGGGATCTAGCTCTCCAATTAATAAGTTAGTCTCCTACCCTGATGACTCCCCTATTGTTTCTGCTAAAGTGGCCGAGGTTAGTCTTGAGGATCCCCACATCCCTCAGAATATTCAACAAGAGAACTATAGCCCTCCTAGAGGTGCGGAGTCGGTTATTTTTGGGGTCAATTCTAAAAGTGACCCCCCTTTTGACTTCGTTGGAACTACCAAGAGTTGTTCTATGGACCAGTTTAATTCTGCCAATTGGTTATTTCATGAAATCAGTGAGTTGAAAACCAAAAATCTGTCTCTTCATAGTAAGTTGGGGGAAATTGAAGCCAAAGTTGTGAGGCTAATTTAGCTTGAAGCGGAGAAGAATACCACTGTGAAGGATAACACACAAAAGGACAGCACTGTTGAAAATGATATTGAAAAAATTAAAGGAACCATGAAAAAATTGTTGATCAAAACTATAGAATTGCCAGACATAACTCTGTTATCATCAAAGCCATGTCTGAAAGACTGGAGAAAACCTAGAAGAGAGCTCTGATTGTCGACCTTGATCAGGAGAAAGACCAGGATGAGGAAGCAGGGATCTCTAAGCGCACCAGATCAAGTACGAAAAGAAAAGCCCTGACCACTCTAAATATGACTCAGATCTTTATGGAGGGGGTCCAGGATATGGTGGACTTGGAAGAGGTTGCGGACAAGCTTCTGAAGTCTATGGATTAGTTGTGGTTGGGCCCAGCTTTGTCTGTTTGCTGGCCGTTTAATGGTTTTTTTACGACTTTTTGTGGCTATCTGCTTTACCTGGTTTTTATCTTTCTGGCAGCCTTTTTGTCTTTCGGACCTCTGTTTTGGTCTTAGCTTGTAATGTTACTTTGTAGTTTCAGGTCCCTGTAAAACCTGTTTATCCCCCTTTTATAAAAAACAATGGAGATTGAACCATGAAACATGTGAAGAAATCAGAAAATGCACCAAGTCAATGTATTTTCATTAGAAATTTCAGTAGCATGTCTTTACAACAACTCAACTCCCTTTGTAAATGAGAGGATACCCCCATTTATAGTGCCCAAAAAGTTAAATGAATGGCCAAGATTAATTCTCATTGTGTGGCCAAGATTCATTATAAATTAGGGTTTTACCAACCCTCAATATATTACAATTTAAAATTACATTTTGTCCCCTTCCCTATTTTGTCTCCTAGTGACGGCACTGTAGCATTTCTATCTTTTGTTGATTTCTCTTTTACTGTAGCTACTCCTTTGGGGGCTCCTTATTGATAACAGGGTCATCCTCTTGCTTCTTTGAAGCTGTATACTCCATGAAATTTAGAATGATTGGCTGGAGCTTGTCTATCTCAATGATCTCGTACCGTAGCATCTGGTAGCTCCATTCTTTGGCATTATCTTCTAGCTTCTTCCAGTCCTCATCATATTTTGTGCCCTGATCTCTGAACAACTTTGATTGGTTGAAGGCACGGGCAACAAAACTCATGAACTCTACTGTTATTTCTCCGGACATTCCATCCTCCATCCTCTTCTGAAAGTAAGGTTTTATCTTCTCAGGATCCATCTGTACCATAGGAATGTTGTAATCTGTCATCAGCTTGAGATATTGAGCACATTTCTCCCTAATTTCCTTGATCCATTCGATGTTTGGATCCACTCTACTCATTATTTGCTCCAACCTTTCTTTCTTGTTATCAAAATCCCAATGCCACACATCCATCAGCCAGTGGTCATACCTTTTGAATGTAAGCTCCTTTTCCCATGTGGCTTTTGGCAACTGAAGGATGGCTTCAATCTTTGGGTAGGTGGAGTCGTAGGTTGCAGGGAAGTCGATGCAGAGATTTTTTATGATTTCCAGAGACTGTTGTAGGTCCAAGAACTTGTTGGTTGTTCAAACAGCTCAGTTAATAGCCATGTTCCCAACATACAGGACTTGTCAAAACTAGCTCTCTGTAGTTTTTTCCAAGTTCTTTCTCCTTTCCAACTTGTCAATTTACTCCTTGGATAGTAATTGGGGTGGAACCATGGATGTGGTAGGCAGGTCATCCACCGAGGACCATTGCTGGATGTAATCAGTTAGGGAGGTTACCTATGCTTTGAGTTCATCTTTCAAAATCTTGTCTTGTTTTATCAAGTGCACCACTATAACCACTGACTCCTTAAGTTGCCCCACCTTCTGTTCCCTGGTAGCAGTTCCTAGATCAAGGGTGGAGATGTTGTAGCTTATTCCCTCTAAGCCCACCACTGGCATTGCTATCTGCCCATCTTGAGACCCAGAAGCATCCATAGTTTCCTTGGATCTAATTTTAGGTTTCTTCTCCTTTCTAGTCGTGATCTACGCTCAGGCTAAGATAGCCTCTAGCTTTTCTCTTGGGTCTTTTGGTGCGGGAGTTTTCTTTTCAAGCTGTCTTTTTAGCCATTTAGGCATAGCAGCCTTTTCTTTAGGCGATTCCCAATAACCTTCGCCCTCCTTGGTCATGAATTCTATTTTCTTATCTCCTAGGCCCTTTTTTCCGCTTTAGCAGCATCTCCTTCTTCTTCATCGGAGTCTTGGACAAACACTAGGAGCTTAATAAGAGGCTTGGTAGATAATTGTTGTTAGGGACTTTCTTCCTTCTCCACCTCCTTCCCCTTATTTTCTTCAGTTTGCTCAACCTCGCGCATGTGCTCCTTGGGTGGCTCAATTTCAAGGCTCTTGAGAGTTTGAGCCTCATCCTCAAGCTTATCTTCTTGTTGCTTTCCTTCCCCAAGAGGTGACCCCTCTGCCTCTTCTTCAGTTTCTTTCAACTATTAGGCCATCTCTTCTTCAAGATCGTCGTCAAAGGTTTGCACAATGACCTACCACCGGCATCATCCTCCTCATCTCTGCTCTCTGAGGAGCTCGTTCCTTCCTCCTCATAGGTTACCCTGTCAATTGTCTGATGCTCATACTCCAGGTGTTCGTGGTATTCATCAACCTCCTCTTCTAATGGCATCGAGGCTTCTTTCTCTCGCTTCTCCCACTCCTCAGAGATCAACATGGTGACTTCCATAGCTGGCGGCTCTATTGAAGGCTGTGAAGGTTTAGCAGTAGCGAGGACTTGCGCTAGGGCCGCTTGAAGAGTGGGATCCATAAGGATCTGGGAGAGCTCAGAAGGGATATTTTGCATATGTTTGGAGAAGGCCTTAGGCAAGGCAGAAGTGGGTATGGGTGCCATCACCGTAGTTAGAGGGAGCGATGTGGTGGGTGACATGGCAACAAAGGAAGGCGGAGTAGTCATAGTGGAGGAAGAGTCAATTACAATCACATGCTTGGTCGGAGGTGAAGTGGCGAGATGGACGGAGATGTCCACTATCGGTGGGGATGTGGCAACCATAGCTAGAGAGGTAGGTGATGGGGCAATTGAAGCATGGAGAGCCAAAATAGGTTTTACTTGATCCACACCCTTCGCTTCTTCCTCTTGGACCAAGGGCCACTTCATGGTGCCCCCTGTTTTCTTAAGCCCCTTGGAAGGTGAGCCTCCTAGATCTTTCCTTGAATAAACCTTGGGGTTAGGAGACTACTCTGTTTCCATCTCTTTCCTCTTCTTGGATCTGGTGACTGGAGGAGACTTGGATGTTCCACCCATTGAAGTAGTGGTAGTTGCATCCTCCATGGCATTTGGCTCACTTTTAAGCCCTTCATACATCAGGATCACCCCTTGTTGTTTTAGTCAGGCCACTTGTCCATCCACCCATTCTTTGGTTTGGGCCAAGATTGGCTTGGTTATAATGTCGAGTTCATCAACCTCTTGTTCATCCCAGTCTAGTGTTGGTAGTGGCAAGCCGGCGACTGTAGGATATCTAGTATCCATTATGGTGCTTTCGTCCTCCTTGACCTGGTCTAGTATGGGGAATGGTTGCACCTTTCTTACAAAGTACACAGCCATTTGCATATACTATCTTGCACATACCTCTTTTTTGTCCTGACAATCTGCCCAGAAGTCTTCGACATGGTGAAGATGAGAAAACCTCAGCCCTAATGCCTTCCTTACATGTCTGTATGGGTCTATTCAAGGGCGAGCAGTGTGCAGGTGAAAATGATAATCACTCAATTCTTTTTCGGAATTCCCAGCACACTAGGAGGTTTGTAACTTATACATTCCTTGGTCGAAAGTCAAGGGATAGGACATCCCCGCCAAGTGTTTGCTAGTGAGGACCGACTGTATGTGTTGGAGCTATCAAGAAAGTTCCAACAGGATGATCTGGTCGTTAGGGTATCTGAGCAGCTTATTTGGCCTTTCTGTGAATCCCTGGGCGCGGATGTATGTGAACTTTAGATATTGAATGAAAAGGAAGGCATACTGTTTTAAGAAGGCCCAACCACTGTGGGAGACCCTTCTCTTAAAATCTCCAGCAATCAATCTGAGGATATGGCCAATGAAGGCATCATTTACTTTGCAATACTTCTTTTTGAAGTTATGGTACTGGAGCTGGGGGTACCTATCATAGGCTTTCAAATTTTGACCTTGCTCTTCATCGAGTGCCACAAACAATCCATTGTATTGTCTTTGGTCCGCCAAGGAGTAGACAAGATACAAGGTCATGTAGAACTTGAAACTCTTCTTCACACTGAGGAACTACTCATGGAAGCAGTCACTTATTATACCTCCCTAGTAGAACGAGGATTTGGTGGTGACGTCCTCATTCCCACGGAGGATTTGTTCAATGAAGTATACCATCCACCCCTGAAAGAAGGCCATAGTAGGAAGACCCATAACCCTACTTAGCATCGTGGCCAAGTCGTGGTAATCTTCATGGAAATAACTATGGAAGATTTCGTGAGGAACCTTCACAGCACTGCCCCATTTTTCTTTAAGCCAATGCTAATTTATCAACTTTTTGTAACCTGTCGGGTTGTCATCCCATGATGCCTGGCATTCCTTTATGGTAGGCATCTCCTTCTCAACGAAGGTGGGAATATGGAAGGTCTTTGTGATTCCCTCAGCTGACATGTCAGCAAGAATGTTACCATCTCGGTCAATTATGGTTCTCGTCTCAGGTTGATAAGCTTGCCGACAAGCCATGGCTGGCTCAAGGGCCACAAGGGATGGAGGGAAGCCCGCAGCCTTTGCAATCCTGCTTTGCCTCATCATCCTTGTATTCTTGGTCGTAGGGTTGACCCTAAACCTTTGTTTAAACTCGTCAATATTGACATGGCTAATATTCGTGTTGGTGATTTCTTTCCAATCTGTGGAAACCTTTGAATGCAACAGTTCACCCTCAAACTGGTACTTCATTTGTTCCTTGTCCTCTTTTCCTCGAGGAGTCTTTCTTGACTTCTTTCCCTTGTCCTTTTTTGTAGTTTCCCTCGAGGGTCCTACACCTGATTCCATATATCCTACAAGTAAAGGCGTAGTTAGTGCAACTAATCATGAAAATCTTGATGTTAGTTAAAATCCCATGGGCAAAGTCAAATTTAAACAATGTATTGTTCACAAAATGATACTTCTACTTCCCGATGTCATTATTCTTTTAATTAAGGGCTTCCAGCCAATCTAGGTCTAGAGGCCCAGACTTCCCTAGCAGGAATGCTATTTTGAAAGGGAAAATGGGGTAGAGTGATCCAAGAGACCTCTCCCAACCGGATTTGGATAGTTCAGAGGGATTGTAGCGAAGAAGGTCGAATTTGAGCATGTGGGTCGAGATCAGATTTCAAATTTCAGGTCATTTGGATCGGTTTGGGAGCATCCGAAGGTACGAGGCTGGAAAGCCATCCAGAGTTGGCCATTTGGAATGGTCGAGCAGAAATGGAGTTCCGGGGGCAGAACTCCGGGGTCCGAGACCCAACAGGTCCAAGAGTGACTAGCAATTTTGCAATTTTAAAGTATTCAAGCCTAAGGAGTTGGGAAGTTGTCATGCCTTCGCCGTTCAGGACGGCGATCATCAGGCAGAAGTCCGGAGGGAGCGGCCCAGCAAAGTGGACCCGGGATCAGGGTCGGACGTCAGATTACATTTTGAGCTTCTACGGCAAGTAGGGAGGCAAGGCACGAAGCTTGAAAGCGCGAGGGTGAATCCGTTGTTTGGAACAGTAGCATCTTTGTGGACTTTCGGACACGTAAGTCTGGGGTTTCGGGCCCGAAGACTCAAATAGCTGCTTTCGCTCTTTGTTGTTTTCTCTTTTCGACCACCAAGAGGAGACCCGGACCCAGAGGGTGTGAATGCCCCTAAGCGATGAATGGTCATGACAAGGTGAAGTTCCGGTCGCGAATTTGAGGGCATTTTGGAGGTTTTTTTCGAAGAATCAAAAACATGGGTTTTGTGCATTTCATCGTGTTTTATCAATTAAAAGTGTTTTTTAACCGATGTTTTCATCATTTTAGGCATTTAAAAGCATAATAGTTTCTCGGGAGGGTAAATGGAAAACCTACCTTAGGAATCCGATGAGAGGAGGCGCGAAATCTACTAAGGATTGGCAAGTGATGGTTACGGACGCGAAGACGGCGATCGACAGATGCACTGGACTCCTCTAGCAAGCTCTCTGATCCTTCTCTGCAAACTTGACAAGTGAAAATGACAGGTTCAGATCCAATATTTATACCCCCTACCATTTATGGGCTTACTAAATGCAAATATGAAAAATAGTTTGGTTGGTGGATTTGAATTCGTGGATGGTAGTGGGAGGCTCGGGGCCCGAAGGCTGGCAAGATGTGAGGTGGTGGCCATTTGAAACTCGTTCCGTGCACCGACAGCCAAGGGGATCTCAAGGCTCGGAGATCAGAAATTTGAGGCAAGTTCGCCATTTTGGAAATCTAACCCTAAAGCTACTGGTGGCGAAGAGCAACTTGGGTCCCAGAGGACAGAGTTCTGTCGGAGGCTCACCGTTGGGAACAGCGAACTCCTCATGGAATTCTGCGACTGGAAGTCTGGAGGATCGGGTCCGAAGGGGGCAAAAGCAACCAAAAATTCTTTGCAATTTTCAACAGACATAAAATAGGGATCCGGGGCCCAGGACCTGGGAAGGCAGAACCCATCCACCATTCAGGATGGGGGACATGAAGGGGAAATCCGGCCAAGGAAACCCGAAGGGGCGGGCCCGGCAGCCCCAAGGCCGCTAGTAGAAGCAAACTACCAAGGAGATCCCGCAAGGCACCAGAACATGACAAAATTGAAGGGGCGAAACACGGTTAATTTAAGATGAGACCTTGGAGGTGTGTTGACCATGTGGGACACCAAAATGGGGCACACAAAATGAGGTGGAAACAAAATGACCCGGCAAGGCAAAAGAAAAAGAGGGTCCTCGTTCCGAATGGGGCATGTGTGCTGAGGGCACAACAATGTGCAAGTGGTAAAATCTGGAGGATGGGACATGATAGGAGATTAAATTAATCCAACCTAATTAATTTAATGAAGGGGATTAGATGATGTGACCTATTTGACTTAAGTTTGTGGATTTATTTAAATCAAATATGAGAGGAATGTGATAAGATATTAATTAAATAAATATTTTGATTTATTTAATTAAAAAGGATGATTTTTGAGGAACCATAAACATTTGGTGGAATGGCGTCACTGCGGGCTGGTGCGTGCGCGCAGGCTAGGGTTTCTCTGCCCTAGCTGCGCCTCGTGCTTAGTTTCTTCTGTGTTGGGGGCAGATCGGAGGGGGTAATCTAGTGCGCAGGATTTGTGGCTTGGGTGGTCACGTTTTCTGCTTGATTCTGGTGCGTTTTGCTAACGTTTTTCTGCTTCTTCCTGTGCGCTTTGTGCTCTGCATGCGGTGTTTGGGGGGTGTTCTTGTGTCTGTGGGAGGGCTACAGTTTATTGTGGTGATTGAAGCTTGGTGGAGGGAAGTTGGGTTTATTTTTTGTGCTCTTCTTCGACGTGCTTTGGGTTTGTGGGGTTCTTTGGTTTCAAGCCTTGCATGGCTCCAAACGGGATTTCCCCTGGTGGTAAGGGGTTGTCTTTCAAGGATACGGTGGCGGGAAGCAATCCTTCAGTTCTAGTGCATACGAATCCTTTTTTTGGTGAGTCTGGATCAGGAATGGGAGAGTCCTCATATCTGTCTGGAGGTTTTAGGCCCTCAAAGGTGAATGGGTGCCTTGCTAAGAGTGATAATCGGCCAATTGTTGAGATCCAACCTGAAGCTATTATGGACGATATCAACTATTTATCAAAGCATGCTCTGATCTGCAAGTTCCTAGGGATTCGGGTATCCTTGTCTTTTTTGGAATCATGGGCTCGGCATACCTGGTCTCTAGAGGGGGATATAGATGTTTTGTTGGCAGCCAATGGCTATTTTCAAGTGGTTTTCTCTTGCATGTCGGACAAGAATAAAGTTTTTGAAGGAGGGCCCTATTTCTACAATCAAGTGGGTCTATTCATTAAGCCTTGGCATGTTGGATTCAATCATATAGAAGAGCTTCCTTCGCGGGTTCCAGTTTGGGTGAGATTACCATGGCTTCCTTTAGAATTCTGGAGGGAGGACATTTTTAGTTTAGTTGCAAGCCAGCTTGGAAAACCAGTTGGTCCTTCAAGACAGACTATGGAGAAGAAGGTAATTACCTATGCTCAGGTATGTGTCGAAATTGATTTGAATAAGCCCTTGCCTGATTCTATCGAAATTCGGTTGGGGTCAAGTTCATGGATTCAACAACTTGACTATGAAACGTTGTCGTTTCGCTATCACTTTTGTCATGAATATGGGCATTTGCAGAGGGTGTGCCCCAAATCAAAACCTATAGAGGATTCAAAAATAGGGTCGGCTAGTGCTCCTCACACCCAAGATAAAGGGAAGGCCCCTATGATGGAGGACAAGGAGGGCTTCATCCCTATAAGAGGGCGTACTAAGGGGCGCGGCCAAAAGAGGACTTTTAAGGACAGACAGACAGATGAGGTTTTCAATAGGTTTGATGGGTTGGATGACTTGGAACAGTTTGATGGTACCATTGCTAATATGCCAGCTAGGCATGAGCTCTTGGAAGCAAAGGAAATAGGTGGGGAGGAGAACAATGTTGTTTAAGTTGATTCACAGGAGAGAGAGCTTGGGGTATAGATGGTCACAAATACTTTAGTGAGACCTTTTGAGGAGTTGGAAACCAGTGGAGAGAAGGATTTGCAGGAGATTTCTGCTCATGCCCGAACCAAGGCTTGCATCGGAAATGTTCGGCAGGAGGAGAGCAAAAGCAAGGGTTCCCCTTCTATTTTAGGTATTCATCAAAAAACCATTAGAAAAGATACCCCAGAGAAGCCTCTTAAGGTGGGGAGGAAGAAAGACCAAGAAAAGGTGAAGTTAGTGGGAGAGACTTTAGTGGAGTCTGGTTCTGTGAAGACCATTGATTCCCATTTCCCTATTCATCAGAAATGATTGTTCTTTCATGGAATGTAAGGGGGTTGAATAGCATCCCTAGACAAAAGGCTATTCGGGAGTTGATTAAGTCTCATTTGCCTGAGGTGGTTTTTATTCAGGAAACTAAGTTATCTATTGATAGGATGCATTACACAGCTGCTAAGATTTGGCCTAGATGTCTTTGTCAGTGCATTGGCGCTCAAGGATGTTATGGAGGTTTAGCTCTTTTATGGGATCCTCGCAAGCTGGTCCCGCTATGGTGGGTTTCTAGCAAATCTGTTATTTCCTTGGTGGCCATGTGTTGCGTAACTGGTGAGATTCTTCTCTTCACTAATGTTTATGCTCCGATTGATTTTATTGGAAAAACTCTGCTTTGGTCACATATAGGATATGTTCGCTCTCTTGCCCCTCTATTCCCTTGGATTCTAGCAGGAGATTTCAATGCAGTTCTAAGTTTGGAAGAGAAGCTGGGAGGTAACCCCAAGCTCGACCCCTCTGCTGGCCTTTTAAGGAGTAACATTGAAAGCTTGAGGGTGGTGGACATCAGACCTTCCAATGGGTTGTTCACTTGGAATAATAGGAGATGTGGTGCGGAAGTGATAGTAGAAAGATTAGATAGGTTTATTGTTTCTTGTTTCTGGATGGCGGATAGTTGGATTACTAATTCAGAGATTTTGGACTAGAGGGGTTCAGATCACTAGCCAATTCTTTTGATTGCTTCTAAGTTTCAGAAGATGAAGAATCCATCCTTTAAGTTTTAGCTTATGTGGTTGAGGGATGCTTCTCTTCAGGATTATATCACTGCTTGGTGGAGATAAGGGAAGCCTGCTTATGGCACCGCTATGTTTTCTTTTGTCAACCAATTGCAGTATGTTAAGTTTAAGCTGAAAAGGTGGAACAGAGAGTGCTTTGGAAATCTCTTTGGTGCCAAGAGAGAAGCACAGCAGAGGGTGGACAATATTACGTGCAAAATCAGAGAATAGGGCTTGTCTGATGGGCTATATAGAGAAGAAGTTGTGGCCTTAAAGGAGCTAGAGGAATGGGAGCTACGAGAAGAGATTTATTGGAAACAAAAAGCTCGAATTGATTGGCTCCAGGAAGGGGACAAAAATACTAAGTTCTTCCACAACACTGTTAAGGACAGAAGGCATGGGAGTGTTCTCAATTCTCTCATGATGGTTGAATGGATTCTGCTTTCCTCTCATAGGGAGATTGCTTTTGAGGCCACTAGATTCTTTGGGAGTTTGTTTTCAGAAGACTCAGATCTGGATAGGGTTGAGGAGGATTTGGTTATGGATTGCATTCCCTCCTTGGTCACTCCTGAAATGAATGAGGCTCTCATTAAGCCCATTACTCTATCTGAGATAGAACTTGTTGTGTTTGGAATGAAAAAGGGTAAAGCCCCGGGACCAGATGGCTTTCCTATAGAGTTCTTTCAGGCCTTTTGGGAGATTGTCAGGATGGACCTCTTTGAAGTGGTGCAGGAATCCTTTAACAATAAACAGATGCTTAAGGCTTTGAATGCAACTTTCCTTGCTCTCATCCCAAAGAAGGAAGGAGCTAACTCCCTTAATTTCTTTAGACCTATTTCTTTGTGCAATGTGATGTACAAAATAATTACAAAAGTGATAGCTGAACGGCTAAAGCCATGGCTCAGTAACCTAATCTCTGAGGAGCAAGGGGGATTTGTTACAGGACGACAAATTTTGGATGGGGTTATCATAGTGGCTGAAGCTATGCACTCTATGGCAGCCTCTACGGAAAAGGCTATGTTCATAAAGTTGGACATGGCCAAAGCTTATGATAGGGTCAGATGGATTTTTTTGTAGAAAGTTTTACAAGCCTTTGGTTTTGGATAGGAGTGGATCAGCTGGGTTATGAGCTGCATAACTTCACCTTCTTTTGTTGTCCTGATTAATGGTGAACCTTCTGACTTATTTGGTGCGACCAGAGGCCTTAGGCAAGGGGATCCTCTCTCCCCTTACCTTTTCATCCTGATGGTGGAAGGGTTGGGAAGACTTATTAAGTCTCAAGTTAGTCAAGGAGGGATTCAAGGTTGGAAGTGGGGGCATGGCATTCCTCCTTCTTCCCACCTCCAATTTGTGGATGATACATCTTTGATGGGTGTCGCAAGAATTCAGGAGGCAGCTAGTTTCTGAAGAGCTTTGGATATTTATGTGAAGATTAATGAAGAAAAGTCACAAATCTTCTTCTTCAATACCCCCGCTTCTATTCAAGCTCGGATTGCTCATATCTTGAGGTTTCAAATTGGAACGCTTCCTTTAGTGTATCTTGGCATCCCTCTTTCAGACCAAAGGCTATCGAGGGGTGTGTGGCAAGAGATTTTGGATAAGCTTCGAAGTAAGGTGAGTCATTGGACTCACCGATGGCTCTCAACTGTTGGTAGAATGACTCTTTTGAAGTCTGTGATCCAAGCTCTTCCTATCTACAGGTGTCTTGTGCAGTCAGCCCCTGCTAGGTTCATTAAGGACTTTGATGCCCTTTCAAGGCAATTTTTATGGACAGGTAATTTGCTTTCCTCAAAATGGAGTTTGGTCAAATGGGATTTTGTTTGCAAATCAAAGCAGGATGGTGGCCTTGGTTTGAGGAAAACAAGCCTGAATGGTTGGGCTCTTGCTGCTAAGTTATTTTGGAGATGGTGCATAAGCCAAGATCAAGGATGGGCTAAAATCCTTAATGTTAAGTACCTTGGTGGGGTGGATGGGAGAGATGTACCAAGGTACAACCTAACTAGAAGGGGGTCCATGATTTGGGAGACTTTGAAGAAAGGGGCGCAGTTAGTTAAAAATGGCCTTTTCTGGATTTGCATTAGCGGTTCGGATGCCCTGTTTTGGGAGGATTCTTGGGATGGTTTTCCTCCTATTTTATCTCAATACCCCCACCTTCAACCTTTATGTGATAGTTTCCTTGCAGCAAGATGGAGTAAGGTTGAGGATTTTAAGGTGTTTTTAAGGGTGGGGAGGGGCGAGGTTGCCAGATGGAAAGAACCCCAAGAATGGCCTCCTGGGGGTTCTGAGGGAGAGAGAGAGACCCTTGCTGGGATTCTTGCTGGCAGAGTATGTAACTCTTTAAGAGGAGCTGATACCCTCGCTTGGGGACCCAATCCAAAGGGAAAGTTCTCAGTTGCCTCAGGTTATCAAGAGTTGGAAAGACAAAATTTTGACAGGATTGACATATCTTGGTGGAAGCAAGTTTGGAATAAGTCGGCTTGGCCCAAGTGCAACTTTTTCTTATGGCTTGTGGTTCAGAATAGATGTCTTACCTGGGAGAATCTCCAGAAGAGGGGCTTTCATGGGCCTTCTATCTGTACTTTATGTAATCAAAGTGAAGAAAATAGTTCACACCTCTTTTTCCAATGTTCTTTCACCAGGGTTATTTGGCATTGGTGGTAGGAAGCTTGGGAGCATGCTTGTATTCATGCGCACTCTCTGGTTGAGTTTTGGAATAGTCTTGGTAGACCCCCTTCTAAGACTTCCTTTCTGGAGGTGGCTTGGGGTATTGGTCCAGGATTTATTATCTGGCAGGTGTGGTTGGAAAGGAACCGTAGGATTTTTCAGGATAAGCCAAAGAGGGTGCAACAGGTGTGGTTGCAAGTAATAAATATGCTGCAAGAAACTCTTGCTGTGAAGTGTGATCTCTCAGAGGATATTGCTCCTGGAGATGTGCGAGTGGTTCAAAAGTTGAATATTCTATGTGTTGATTCTAGTGGTGCTCTTCGGAAGATACAATAGACCAGAAGCAGGAAAGCTAAAAGGAAGGTTTGTAGGGAGGGAAAGTGGTCCCCCCCCTTTTGGGACTCTCAAGATCAATACTGATGGGTCTTCTAGGGGAAATCCCGGGCATGCTGGGGTTGGAGGAATTGGCAGGGACAGCTCTAGTAAGGTTATTTTCTTTTTCTCTGAATATAAGGGGATCCAAACCAATAATTACATGGAGGCACTTGCTGTCCTCATGGCTCTTGAAAGAGGTTGTGCTCTAGGATGGAGCAAGACTATCTGCAAGTCTGACTCTCAGGTGGTAGTGGATATGCTGAATTCGCAACGGATGGAAGATGTGGATTGGCATCTTGCAGTGGTGGGAAGACAGATTCTTAGGTTGAGCACTTCTTTGGATGCAGTCTCTTTTTGCTATGTTCCTCGTGAGTGGAATAAGACTGTTGATTGCCTGGCTAAGTGGGCTTCTGATCATGGAGAGGGATGGAGGATGGGAGATTGGACTCACCTGCCTCCGGAATGTGCTTTGGATCTTGAGAGTCTTGTCAAGGAAGATATGGATGGTTAGTTGTGCCCCTTTTGGGGGTTTTTCTTGTTGGTGTTGTGTTCTCTTTCAGGCTCTTGGCCCCTGCTATTTGTACTTTGCTGGTTGATTCAATAAATTTTTACCCCTTTTTGTGTCAAAAAAAAGGATGATTTTTAGATTATTTTAAATAATGTTTTAATTTATTTTGTTTTAATTTATTTAATTTAATAGATACCCTTTAGAGATTTAATTAAATAAAATTAATTATTTAATTAAATAGGGATAATTAGATCAGATTGATTGATTTAACTAACAAAAGAGAGAGACCTAATTAAATAAAATGATTTATTTAATTAAGGGAAGGAAATTGATGAATTTAATCAAATAACAAAATTTCATTAAATGGTTAGTGTAATAGCCCCATGTTGGTGATGTTCTTTGCTACTATTTGTTAATTTTATGTGTTAGTGTAATATTGGTTTGTGATGGTGATTAGATCATCGACTTGGTGTGTGTGGATGCATAGTCTAGTTGATTGCTACATTTGACATTGTTATGATGATTTATGATAATTTGTGTGGTGTTTAGATTATTTGATTATGCAATGGATTTTCCTTAATATTATATATGTCGATGTTGTGATTATATGATGTTTTTTATTATATATTTATACATGTTACTTGACGTTTATTGGTATGCAAGAATTGCAGGAATAAAGTCTCGATTCCACCTGCTGCGACAGGACAGGGCGAGCATTAAATTAACCCAACGGGTAGAATGTTGAAAAAGGGAGTTGATTTGGAAGTGTCCCCGTCCCAAGTCCGTCATCCTATTTTGAGTTCTCTTGTGTCATGACTAAGGTTTTTTCCTTGTTGTTGTGTAGTTTGATTGTTGAATAATTATTGTATTTATGGTTAGTGGTCATTTAATTAATATAAGATTAATTAATGTTGTCTTATTGTTTTAATTAATTATAAGTTAGTTACATGTTGAATTTTAAATATATTGTAAATTAAAAAGTTATTTAATTAATTAAAAGTGTAGGTAATTAAATTAAATAAATAATGATGATGATAATTATATATTATCGTTTTCTTAATATTCAATTGAAAAATCTTGTGTGGATAATATCTTGGGTAAATAATTTATTTTAATTAAAATTGTAGATAAGTGTGTGCTTTTAAAAGCAGAAAAAGGACCAATCAATGAAGGGGATTTTTGAGGAAAAAAATGAAGAGCTTTATGGATTTTTATTTATTTATATTATGAGAGTTTTTCACACACAGAAGAGTTTTTCTGTTGTTTGGGCTATAAAAGAAAAGAAAAATATTTTGTTTTTGGTGCTTTTGGGTAAAAGAATTTTTTTGAAGAAAGATAGATTTGAAAAGAGAGCTGCAGGCAGGAAATCGAGAAGAGGCTACAGAAAGGATTCTATGTAGTGACCCTCCCATTGTGACTTCCTATCTTAGTTTCTTTAGTTTGATTCTGCTTGTTAGATTACTTTGATACTTTGTTGTTTCTTTTCAGAGTTGATTCTGGATACTATGTTGTTTTGATTTTGTGGAAGATACATTGACATCCTGGTTATTTTGTTATGTTGGTTCGATGATACTGTGATAGATTCATTCATGATATAGCTTATTAGTTATAATTATTGCTTATGTTATCATGTTGATATGATTGATCTTGCTCATTTGTGTCGGTGGATAAGACAGAGTAGCATTACTCATTCGTGAGTACCCTGCTACGCTACAATTCTTATTCACGGTGTGTTTTCTAACATGAGATTATATATATATACATGTTTTAACCTTGATGTTTTTCCTGCAGACACAGGTACCGGGTAACAGCTCCACCTGCTTGTCAGGTCTGAGTGTACCCTAATTCATTGTAAATATGTTGTCAGAGGTATTGACAGGTCCTTTTAAACCATCGTTTGTTTTTGAACGAGTATCTCTGTGTTACCCTGTATAGCCCAATTTGTCTTGTCATGTTCAAATGTATATTGTTTTGTGTTTGCGAGTATAATATTTAAATTTATTAAATGTTTATTAATGTTTTAACCAACGTCAATAATTTAATTTATTAAGTTAAATTAAATAAGTTATTTCTTTGCAATGCTTTTAATTAAAATAATATTATTGTTGTTTTAATTGTGCAAATTGAATTGTGTGAAATAGATATTTTTAAAGCAAGATATTTTTGATGAGTTACGAATCTCTGATTGTATGTTAAAGCTTTGTTCTGATATTTTAAGAATGAGTTGAACTGAATGAGTTATTTACAATGCAAATGAAACTATCAGTTAAAATTGAATGATTGGAAATCTTGATTGCATGAATTTATATTTTTTTGGATTTTGGGGAATTGTGCATTCATGGGGAGATTTCTGATGGCAACAGTTTTTAGCAGTTTTGATTCACGGCAATTGTTTTCAGAAGAATTTTTCTTTAAAATTTTGTTCACAAGCATGTTTTGAAGTTGGCTTGATTGGAATTTCACTGTTGAAGTCTGGAAAATTATTAGAGGAATCAGCAAAAGGTTTCAAAGTGCGTTTCAGCTTGATTTCCAGATTAACCAGGTTTTCTTCTTTTAAGTTTTAGTAAATTTCTTCCTTGAACGTTTGGAAAGATTAATGGTATATCAACCTGCATATAAAACAGAGAAATAGTTAGAATAAGTAATCAAAGATTATTGAAATATTGTTAAAATTAAAATGTTAAGAAAACAAAGAAATAGAGTTTAGGGTAAATTTGTAGATCTGAAATCAGAGATTGAATTCTCCTGTAAATCTATTGACTTATAGATATATCTAATTCAGCGTACTGAATGAGTCTAAATAGTATTTTAAAGGTTGAAACTTTGAAGTTATAGTTATCATCTCTTTTATTCCGTTCTTTGTGAAAACTATGAAAATATTGTACAATTAATTTTAGATATATATGTATTCACTCTGTTATATACGGACCCCATTCACAATCTGCACCATAAACAAATATACTTCATTTATGTTACCATTTTCCTGAGTTTCTTTTACCCAATCATGCACATAGTTTAAGGACAACATAAAGAACTTCATGTCGAATTAAGGATACCTACACTTTTTTATTCTTTAGTGGAGTCTCTACTGAAATTGTCATAGGAAGTTATTGCACAGTCTGCCTGGTGAAAAAATGGTATTACCTTTGTATTATAGTCATTTTGAATAAAAGGAAATAATAAATATAGTTTACCAATCCATTTGATATTTTAACCTCCTTACTTAAGAATGCGCACAACCTTTGTAAGGGATTAGAATGAGTTTTGGCTATGTAACGTCCCTGTACAATTTTAAATTGTTTTCCATCTGTTATCATATGTCTTCAGATTTTTTTATATCTTTTTCCTGCGTCCAGATCTGACTCTTCTGCATCTAATTTTACCTCTATATCCTTGTCTTTCCTTCCCTTATAAATTAATTCCTCCTGAGTATTCAGCGCTGCTTAGTATCAGAAGAGTGTCTGATTCTTGAGTATTATCCAGTTATATTATTGTTTGATTTTCCATGCACATTGAATCAAAAGCTTGGTTTAAATGTAAATCTTAATAATGAATATTGTATAGGCATGGATGTAAAATTGTTTTAGCGCAGGAACTTGAAGTCATTAAATGTTATAATTAATGGGTATGCATGGTGCAAGGCATCATAGCTATCCTTTGGAAGTTATGATTTTTCCTTATTTTGAAAACTATTACTTAACTAAAAAGTAACTTACCTTTACATGCATAAATCAGATGAATTCTTACCTACAATTATCTTATGCGTTGTATGCATGAGGTTCCAGTGGTTACGCATAGTTGTGCTATTTATTTAGGAGCTTATACTTGTCTTTAGTCCAACTTGCCATGCATGCATAAATCGGGCAGTGTCCTTAATTAGAAAATCTTGATTTATAATCTATCTAATATTAGATATTAATTATACACAAGTGTAGATAAGTACAGTTAAGTGTAGTTAAGTGCAGATAAGTGTAGTTTTGTTTTATAAGTGAAATGTTTGTTTTATTTTGTTTTATTTTCAAGGTAATTGTAGTATAAAATATAAAGATTTTGTATTGTTATTATATAATGATAGTATATACAATTCTTGAAAATCATTAGAAATATAACAATATCTATAGATTATTTGTAATATAAATTCTTTATTTAATGAAATTAGTTAAATGTGATTGTCAGTTGTATTCACACAACATTAAAAAGTTTATTTATATTTTATCAAAACTAGTGAAGTAAAATTTGTATTATAAATTCAATACACTTCAGTTTATGATCATTTCTATAGTTCTTTGATGAGGAATTTAAAATTTATGGAGATTGATTTACGGTAACAGTTTGGTGGTGTATACATTCGTAACATTATTAATGTATGTTTCTTTTCCCTTAAGACTAGGAAAGTGAAAATCACTATAACAAGTTTTTTTTAATCTCTAAATTGTGATACTCAATTGTTATGTTTTTCTTATGTGGGGGTATAGCTTTGTATTATTTTATGGTGGTTTGAAGTGACATCCTAGAGATGGTGATTTGCCTCTAGTGAAGAACGTAAACATTGTGGTTTTGATTTTTGGGCTTGATAGTTTCCCCTAGATTGATTTTATGTTGAGTCATGTTATAGAGAGAGTGGCTTGCGTTAGGGGCCAAAATCCTATAGTGATTGTCTGGGTAACCTAACGTAAGTGTGTTAATTAAGTGATAACCTAACTAATATATTAGGGGTTGGGTAGTTCTTAACACTAAATCAAATAATGGTATGCCTTGCCTACTTCTTAACGCTCGTTTAGGTTGAGAAAAGGCAGAGAAGGCCTGGAATGGCAAGTCGCCATCTTGTCCTCTTGAAAGATATATCGACACTGCATTAATTTGCATAGGGGCCGGGAATCGGTAGAGGCTACCAGGGTAACTCTTGGTGAGGGCCGGTAGTCTAGGAAGATTCACCAGGGTAACCTATCCTGACAATGTGATGACACTCTCTTAGTCTATATCATGATGGTGTTTCCTTTTGTTGAGATTTCAATTTAATGTAACTTGACACTGAGATTTTATCTGTTTTGATTTGTAAACGTTATGTCGTATTATGAATTGTAAACCCCATAAATGTGATGTTCTATCTGCTTTGTTTGTGGACCTGTCAGTATCTCCTAGCACGGAGGGAGTGGACCTTTGGGTTCCACGTGGTCGGGAGGAAACCGTGCTACACCTTTATTTGAACTTTCTTGCAGTTGATCCTATGCTTGCAGCAGGTTCCAGTTACTACTTTGTTCGTGATTGTTGATGCGAAGCTTGTTCGTGGACATTGTTTCATATGTCAGATGAACACTATCTATTTTGTAAATATATCTCTTGTATAAGAGTGTACTGATTGTACCATCTTTTCATGTATGGAGATTCTTTGAAATCTCACTTTATGTAAAATGGACATTTGGGATATTTGATTGTATGTAGTTTTATAAACTGGATCTTACATGAAATCAAATTTGTACTTTTGTTGATGATCAATGTGTTGAGTTTATTTATTAATTTTATGTAACTACGCCTTGGGAACTTTATAACAGTTGTGTAATCTATTAACCTTTTTAAAAAAAAAATTATTCGATTAAATTTACTCTTTACACTTTGTTTAACGGTAACCAAGGCGGGGCGTCACATTCTACATCGAACGAAGGACTCCAGGTTTTCTTCTTTTAAGTTATTATCATTTTATTGTTCCATAAACAAAATCTGGTTGCTGTGTTTTTGAAAATCAATTTCTCTATGTTTTCTTTGAAAGAGGTTTCTATGATTGGAAGTTGTTTGTTATAAACGTTTGAATTTTTCTATAGAAAAGCTATAGTGAAAATCCTTTTTGGAATTTCTTCAATATAATTTAACTATGAAATTATTGTTTTGAAATGAAAATCATTTTATTACTGAAACGTATTTGCATGCCCAAATTTATATTGAATCCATTATGAAAACCAATTTGTTTATATACTTGTTTGAGTTCTATATATATATATTTAAAAATATATATATTTATTTCATTATCCATGATTAGGAGGTATTTTTTGAAAGAAAAATAAACATATATAAAATATTTATATTCAATTTTTTGAAATTTGAAATCTTTCTTTTGAAAGTTTTAATATATAAAATAAAAAATGAAAAAATGAAAATTAAAAAAAAAATCATAAAAGAAATTTTTATTTAAAACTTTATGGGGAAGGGGAATGGTCGACGGGTGTTGTACCACCCCCCCGACCCCAAAGTACTGCAATACATTAGCTACTAGGTTGCGCACAACAGCCGAAGGCTGCTATACACAGCCTAGTGGGGACTACGGCCTCCCGGCTACGTGGGGACCAGTGTGAAAAGGTTCTTTTAAATTCATTTTTTTAATTTATCATTTTTAATGCAATTTTTAATAATTTCAAATTTTTTTTATTCAATTTTAATATATATATATATATACTGCGGTAAATTGTTTAGCATAATATTTATTGGTTCAGTAATATATTTTTATAAAATGATTTTAATTTATAGGTTTTATTATATATATATAAAAAAAATCATATATATGTATATATGCATAAAAACGTATATATGCATATATATATTTATATATAAATTAAAAAAGTCATATTTTGTGTTTATGAATTTTAAATGATAACTTTGAGAAAATTGCAATGTGATAATGTAATTGTGCAAACTATAAATAAATTATGTGCTTGAATTGAATCAAATCTTCTCGAGTAATTGATTTATTTAATTGGTGAAAATTGTTGTTTTTTTAAAAGAGTTTTATGGTATTGATTATGTAATTTCTTTCTCTTGAGATTATTCATTTAATTTAATTATGGTTTTCTTTTATTCAGGTTTATGTATTGTGGGAAAACCCTAGAGTAGCCTATCCTATTATAGGAGCTTAAGTTGTTTAGAACTTCCAAAGGTGGGAATATTGAAGTTGTGTTGATTTTGCAATTTGATTTTAGCCAATTTGGATCTATGGTTATAAATTGTGTTACACATGGAATGTACCATTTTGTGAATGTAATTCAGATGATTTTGGTGAGATGGTTATGCCTTGTGGAGGATCCAATTGATTGGTTCAGTGTTATTGTTGATACAATCCTTTTGTGTTGGATATTTTTGTGTTGAGTGTTTAGAGAGAGTGGCTCTAAGTGGGGGTCGGCGCACAAAGGGGTTGTCAGGGTAACCCACAAAGAGTTATACTAATCAGTGATAACCTAAGTAATAAATCATGCGTGGGAATTAAACATTAATAAGATAATTGTGATGCCTCTTCCACCTGTTAGTGCTATCACAGACTGAAGGGGACCGAGAAGGCCGTGGTTTGCATGATCGTTGCCTTTTCTTCGTGAAAGGTTAACGATTCTGCATGAGTAACCCTATGGAGCGGCGCCTTGAGATAGGATGTTAGGAGAATCATAGATTGAGGTGGCACCTTAAACTAGGTTGTCTAGATAATCCATGTAGAGATGGAGGCGGCACCTTGTCATAGGTTGTCTAGATAATCCATGTGAAACCATATGATGACACTCTCCTCTAGCATTCCAATTGTATTATTTTTGTTGGAGTCCTCTAGAAGTCATCTTTGATGTTATGACTTGAGATTCATTGATGATGTGTTTCGTGACTTATTGTTGTAATATTTGGGAAGTGATTTATTGATATGTTTCAAAATTGGTTGGTTGTTATGCCTTTTGGATTTATCGTTGTTTAGTTTTCCATGTGGTCTTTTGATATTATGTTATCTTGTCTGGAGTTAGTCCTGTGTTACTATTAGATGTTCTTGGTTGGGGATCCTTCCTTTTCTACTCCCAGCACAGGGGTGGTTGGGTGGAACGTTCTTCGCACCCCATTGGGTTCCCTTTGGATGCAGATGTGTCTTTCATTACAGGGTTTTGGCAAATAATGTTGATCCAGTGTTCTTATGTACCAGATGGATGTTTATACTTCATATGTAATTTATTTGTTGATGAATCATCTCCCACGTTTGTTGGGAAGACCTTGATGTAATTTGTTTATATGTTAATCATGTTGTATTATCATATTGATGTAATGTATATTCTGGCCATGTAATCATTCAGGAACTATCATTTGTAATTATTGATTATGTTGTGTTGTATCTATTGAAATATATATACTTTATATCTTTATAATTTCATTTATTGTCATATGTATGTATGGTATTAGTTGGTATATTCACATCTTTCTTGATATCGTGAATGAATGTTTAATTGATGTCATGAATGATTGGATTTACGTTATTGGTTATTTAATGTTTATTCTATTATCTTTGTTATGGGTTAGATTAGTAATGTCCTCGTGTACCCCAAGGGATTTAGTTGTCCAATGTAGAACATTGTTATGTTGGAATACTTAAGTACATTTCTTATGTTCTTTAAAAAAAAAATTGTTGCGTTTTTAATTGTTCTTTTGGGGTTTGCGCGGCAAGGCATTACAACTTGGTATCAGAGCCAAGGTTGTTAACGCTGGGGTCTTTGAGTAGTTTGTTTCCATTAGGCAACCTTTGCGTTAACTCTTGATCTTACGTAACTCTAATTGTTGTGCAGGATATGCCTCGAGGTAGAGGTCGTGGCCAAAGAAGAGGCCGAGGTGGTGGTCGTAGAGCCAACTGCCGAAGTCCATCACCACCAAGTATCCACAATTCAGTGCACGAGGAATGATTGAGTCCTCAACAATATCCGTCAGGAGGTGGTCAGAACCCGAGATAGCTTGGTTTGGACGGCTAGTTGCAACACATTTTAGGAGAGATCCTTGATCGATTGGGACCCAGGCAAGAGGAGGTGCAGCAGGTTGAGAGAGAAAGAGAAAGGTCGCTGAGGTGAAGGGAAATAATTGTAGATTAGGATGCAATTGTAGCATGCCATATGAGAGATTTGATGAGAGCTCACCTGTCTACTTTCAATGGTTCAGGAGGAGGTTTGGAAGCTGAGACATGGTTAATTGAATTGGATCGATGCTTCACGATGCACCCCTACAATAGCAATACCAAAGCTCAGTGTGCAGTTATGCATCTGGGAGGTTTTGCATCTACTTGGTGGTATCTTGAAGAACAAAAGTTACACCTTGATATCAGTATGGTCACACAGGAGTTATTTCTAGACAGGTTTAGGGCTTGCTTCCTTTTAGATCATTGGAGGCAACGCAAGGCTGATGAGTTTCATGACCTCAAGCAGTTGTTGATGTCAGTAGAATAGTATGAGCGGTGCTTCTATGAATTGAAGCAGTATGCAGGGATCAACCACAATGAAGGGATGTTAGTGCAACATTTTGTTCATGGCTTAAATTCCTGAATTAGTGGTGGCGTGAGAGTCTTCAAACCGAAGAAAATGGAGGTAGCGTTTGAGAAGGCTTGGTTGGAAGAAGAAAATCTAGCTATGGCATTCAGAGGACACATAGGAGTTTAGATCGGCAGTACACCATCATCGAGTGTTGTTTCTCATGGACGTCTGATCCTAGCTGCAGGATCCTCTAAAGGACATCAAGAACCCACTAAGGGTGAGCAACAACAACACTCCCAGTCGAGACTTGAGAACTCTCAGTCTCAGTAGGGAGATAGATCATAGAACAGGAAGATTCGAAGTTGGCAGTGTAATGGACTAGATCATTTTGTGTAGCCTGCACAAAGCACACAGTCAGCACCGACATAAGGCAGCTTTCAACAATTGAGTGCACTGGCTGGAGTCAGAGGTTTTGGACGAGGCACAGGGTGCTTCTCATGTGGGAATCAGGGACATATTGCGAGGCAGTGTCCACAAGGGAACACTACAGGTTATAGTCAGGTACCAGCCACTTCTGAGCCCATGGTAGGTGATGCGGGTAGTGCATATTAGGTGTTTGTGAGTTTAGAGGGACCCAAATGATGAGACTTCGGTGATGTGGGAGGATGTGTCCCATATTAGAGAGGATTACCTATATTTCGTTACTGGCTTCCAGGAGTAAGCCATGTTTTATGGGGAGAGGATGTAATACCCCCATGTTGCTAATGTTCTTTTCTACTATTTGTTACTTTTATGTGTTACTATGATACTAGTTTGTGATGGTGATTAGATCACCGACTTGGTGTGTGTGGATGCATAGTCTAGTTGATTGCTACATTTGACATTATTATGATGATTTATGATAATTTGTGTGGTGTTTAGATTATTTGATTATGCAATGGCTTTTCCTTAATATTATATATGTCGATGTTGTGATTATATGATGTTTTTTATTATATATGTATGCATGTTACTTGATGTTTATTGGTATACAGGAATTGCAGGAATAAAGTCTTAATTCCACCTGCTTCGGCAAGACAAGGTGAGCATTAAATTAACCCAATGGGTATAATGTTGAAAAAGGGAGTTGATTTGGAAGTGTCCCCGTCCCAAGTCTGTCATCCTGTTTCAAGTTTTGTTGTGTCATGACTAAGGTTTTGTCCTTGTTGTGTAGTTTGATTGTTGATTAATTATTGTATTTATCATTAGTGGTCATTTAATTAATATAAGATTAATTAATGTCATCTTGTTGTTTTAATTAATTGTAAGTTAGTTACATGTTGAATTTTAAATATATTGTAAATTAAAAAGTTATTTAATTAATTAAAAGTGTAGGTAATTAAATTAAATAAATAGTGATGATGATAATTATATATTATCGTTTTCTTAATATTAAATTGAAAAATCTTGTGTGGATAATATCTTGGGTAAATAATTTATTTTAATTAAAATTGTAGATAAGTGTGTGCTTTTAAAAGCAGAAAAAGGACCAATCAATGAAGGGGATCTTTGTGGAAAAAGATGAAGAGCTTTATGGATTTTTATTTATTTATATTATGAGAGAGTTTTTCACACACAGAAGGGTTTTTTTGTTGTTTGGGCTGTAAAAGAGAAGATTTTATTTTTTTTGGTGCTTCTAGGTAAAAGAATTGTTTTGAAGAAAGATAGATTTGAAAAGCGAGTTGCAGGCAGGAAATCGAGAAGAGGCTACAGAAGGAATTCTACATCAAACAAAGGACTCCAGGTTTTCTTCTTTTAAGTTATTATCATTTTATTGTTCCATAAACAAAATCTGGTTGTGTTTTTGAAAATCAATTTTTTTTATGTTTTCTTTGAAAGAGGTTTCTATGATTGAAAGTTGTTTGTTATAAATGTTTGAATTTTTCTGTAGAAAAACTATAGTGAAAATCCTTTTTGGAATTTCTTCAATATAATTTAACTATGAAATTATTGTTTTGAAATGAAAATCATTTTATTACTGAAATGTATTTGCATGCCCAAATTTATATTTAATCTATTACGAAAACCAATTATAATTGTTTGAGTTCTTGATATATATATATATATATATATATATATATATATATATATATATATATATATATATATATATAATTTTTGTTCTGGTTATTTAAAAAAAAAAATATTTATTTCATTATCCATGATTCAGAGGTATTTTTCTGAAATAAAAATAAACATATATAAAATATTTATATTCAGTTTTTTGAAATCTGAAATCTTTCTTTTGAAAGTTTTTAATATATAAAATAAAAAACTAAAAAAAAAAAAATCATAAAAGAAATTTGTATTTAAAAGTTTATGGGGAAGGGGAATGGTTGGCAGGTGTCGTACCACCCCCCGACTCCAAAGTACTATAGTGCAACAGCCACTAGGCTGCGCATAGCAGCCAAAGGCTGCTATACGTAGCCTAGTGGGGGGAGGCCGTATGCAGTACCTCCCAGCTGCGTGGGGACTAGTGTGAAAAGGTTCTTTTAAATTCATTTCTTTTATTTATTATTTCTAATGTGATTTATACTAATTTCAAATTCGTTTTATTTGATATTAATATATATATAGATGTATATATATTTATTTATACTACGGTAAATTGTTCAGCATAATATTTATTGGTTCAGTAATATATTTTTATAAAATGATTTTAATTTATAGGATTTATTATATATATATATATACATAAATATGCATAAAAACGTATATATGTATATATATATTTATATATAAATTAAAAAAGTCATATGTTGTGTTTATGAATTTTAAATGATAACTTTGAGAAAATTGCAATGTGATAATTTAATTGTGCAAACTATAAATATGTAGAGCCCCTCTATCATTTACCTTCTAGATATTGGGGTAAGTAATTATTTGTGTTTATAGTGTCATTGAATCAGGGGGTAAACATAATGGTTTTTGGTTTGATTTGTTAATAAAATTAAAATTTAAAGTAATAATATAATGTTAAGTCATTAATAAATAACTATATTTAAATGGTGTAGATAGAACTTTGTTTTAAAATATAGTTGACAAATTATCATTTTGAGAGATAATTGATTAATCATGAAAATACGGGGATTTTTAATACGAAAGTAGAATATAAGATTGAAACTGTTAAAGCAAAATAAAAATGGAAAGGGGGGTGATTTATTCATAAAGCCAAAAGATGGGAAAACATTATAGGGAAATTAAATGTTAAAATGGAATACCAAAAAGAAAAGAAAATAAGAGGCGAGTGAAAAGCTAAATTAAAGAGATAGAAAGAATCGCATGCAAGCGCATGCACAACTTGTTGAGATCGTCAAAAAGGAAACTAAGAGTTTTATGGGAGATTTTGGAATCTTCACTTGGAGGGGGCCTTTTTCGGGAGTTAATAAATAATTATGTTTAAAGTGGGATGGGGGGATTATTTTTCCCCGGATCCTTGGGCTCACAAAATGGGGAGAGGATTTTCTTCAACTTATATTTTCAATACAGCTTTCAAGCGCTTGGGGGCAGGCATGTTTCAGATCTAACAATGACAGGTACTACGTGATGATGAATATATCTTTCTTCTAGCAACTCGAAGGTTGGGGTCACTAGTGCCAAAGCATCACTCCTATCACACTCAATCTTATCACGATGCTATAATATAAGTTGATATTTTCCCATAGTCGGAGGTTGTAGCTTAGGAAATAGTTCAAAAATATTGTTGTGTTAAATTTTATAAGGCATTCGATGCCATTTCCTGCTCTTAAATTCCTCTGTAATCTACTTTGATATCTGCTCTTACCTAGACTTTTGGTGTATTTAATCAAGTTAGGATTCGATCTCTATAATTACTTATGCATGATATTTTTTGATATAAATTCAAGAAGTTATTTGCAAATGCTCTAGTTGTCATCTTATGTATGCTCCAATATTTTCATGAATCTAGACCTATTGTTCCATCCTATGTAATAAACCAATGAAAGAAGCATACCCATGTGTTATTTTCAAGTTATTGGACTCTTTTGTTCTTAACCTCGAATGAGCATTGAGACAGTTTAAATCTCTCCCCCTCTTTGTTTGTGACGCCTCTTAAAGGATTCATGCTTTGGAAAATACACATTTACTACCTCTGAGATGGCCCAAAGAGTCAATATGAATTCTTCGAATTAGGTGAATGATGTGGATTCTTGTCTTGAAAGAACTTAAAATTGTACGCTTTGAGGTTTGATAATTAGTGATTTTGACATTCTTTGTGATCAATATGTACTCTTTAGACATTTTCAGTATTGGTCTGACCCCTTCAATAATCTTTTGTAAGCAAAATATCTCTGCTCTTTATCCTTGGACGATGTCGAGCCCTCGACTTTTCTTAAAATTGTACTCTTATATTGGTGTCACTTGTCCCTGTAATTACTTTTCCTATAAGTCTCTAGTGCCTGGCACTAGGATCGAATGACCTTGCATTTCATGAATTTGCCTTTTTATTTTTTCTGTGTTGGGATACTTTTGGCTTGGGCAAGACCACATTTCACTAAGCATTTTGTCACCATTCTCGCTAGTTTACCATACCAATGGAATCTCCTTTATTTTGTGTGAGATCTACTTAAAAATGTAATTTAGGATTTTAAAAGATAATACACCATGATCATATCTATACAGTCATGGCATCCAAAGAATTACTTTTTTGTAGATCGGTTGGAAAGTTTGTGGTAGTAGAAAGTAATCATGCATAGCCCATCAAACATAAATCCTTTCCTTGAGAAATCGTAGCATGTAATATAAAAGTCCCACATTTGGTTAGGAATTAGCCATAAAATCGCTCTGTAATTGTCATGTTTTCTTTGTCCACTTGAGGCAGAATAGGCTGTGGTGTTATTTATGCAAGACAACATGTTTTCAGATATCCCATTAGAGTCAATCATGGAAGCTTGATCTAGGTGGAAAATGAAATCTCTTTGCCTGAAGTTTTGACATACCTTCTCTTTCCATCATATGCGACCCATGCCAAGTAGAATTATTTTTGCATGAATGTGGTTATCCTCCACCATCCAATACCTAATTGCACCTGAACAAAATTATGAGCCTACTTAGTATGATAGGACTGAATAGATATTTACATGTATTTATTATATTACGTCATGAATTATGTTCTTAACAATCACATAAGATACCTTTGATAAAGATTGTAAACTAGTTCAACTTCATTATTGCGAGAATGAATGACAAGGTTAAGAAGATAGGTTTATATAGGTCGTATTAATATACATAAAGATTTATACTAGACTTTGTGGCAAGGGTAAAATATTACAAGTTTTCAATGTTCGAAATCTATTGACTAGGTAGGTAATGCTAATAGGATAATTATGTTAGGTAAGACATTTGATTACATATATAAAATATGGTGAATAGGGTTATTCTATTCTTTATAAAAATTAGTGTTACCAATTCTAAAATTCAACATTTGGTACTAAGTCTCTACTATATTTATAGAAAAATTTGTTACTATGTGGCATTCCATATTGGAAGGGTCATTTTTTTAAGGAAATAATTAGTCTTCTTGTTTCGAAGATATATGTAAAATTGAACTAGAATACCTTTAATTATTAAATGAGTTCATGTCAAAGAATTTGAAGAGATCAATTGTTATTGTAGGGTCATTTGTTAGATACCTAGCACCCCTAGCTTAAATATGGCATTTTATAATAGGAAGTAAGTTGAGATTTTTTCTTTAAATCCGTATATTTATACAAATTGGAAAGTATAGTTTTATTGAAGATTTTATTATGCTTCTCTAAACCTTATGTTATTGGGAAAATATGCTTAAGTCACTACTTTAGTTATTTTAAATTACTTTTTTGTGAATGAATGGATATAATGTATTTGGTTGGATATTGCTCTTTAGGGTTTATTCTTCAAGTGTAATCAGGTGTGTAAAGGTTGTTAGGGTGTTTTCAATTTGATGTGTTTACCCTATTGGGTTGTGTGGTTTTGAAGGTGATATCTTTCATCAGTTTCATGATTGGAATAAAGAATGATTTTGATTGTTTCCATCTTGATGTGACATCCTCTTAAGTTGATTTTGTTTTGAAGAGATTTTTTTTTTATGTTGAAGTTTTGTTGAAACCTTAATATGCTTTTGGCTTACCCACGTTTGCAGTTTTTTTGAGTAGCCATTCTTTTCTTAGACTTTCAAAGGCATGAGACAATTGTGAGATGATGTTTTATCTTTTTTTTTTGTTCTTATTGAGGCAAGTGTATTGGCATCATGGTTTTGGAAAAGTTGTACAGTGTTAATGGGAATTATGTATTATGATTTTGACAGGATGGGTAATGCCTCACTTTTGTTTCAATTGAGATTGGATATTATGTTTCTTTGTTGGTACAACCCTTGGATTTTGATTTGTGTTTGGGTGTCTAGAAAGAGTGGCTCTAAGTGGGGGCCGGCACACAAAGGGGTTGTCAGGGTAACCCACGTAGAGTTAAAGTAATCAGTGATAACCTAAGTGATTAATCATGGGTGGGGATTAAACATTAATAAGATAATTATGATGCCTCGTCTACCTGTTAGTGCTATCACAAACTAAAGGGGACCGAGAAGGCTGTGGTTGGCAAGATCGTTGCCTTGTCTTCACGAAAGGTTAACGATTCTGCATGAGTAACCCTATGGAGCGGCACCTTGAGATGGGCTATTAGGAGAACCATAGATGGAGGTGGCACCTTAAACTAGGTTGTCTAGATAATCCATATATAGATGGAGGTGGCACCTTGTGATAGGTTGTCTAGATAATCTATGTGAAACCATGCGATGACACTCTCCTCTAACATTCCATTTGAGTTATTTTATTGAAGTCCTCTGGAAGTAGTCTTTGATTTTATGTCTTGAGACTTATTGATGATGTGTTTTCATGACTAATTGTTGTAATATTTGGAAAGTGATTTATTGTTATGTTTCAAAAGTGGTCTATTGTTATATCTTTTAGTGAATTGTCGTTGTTTAGTTTTCAGTGTGGCCTAGTGGCATTATGTTATCTTGTTTAGAGTTAGTCTTGTGTTTACTGTTAGATGTACTTGGTCGGGGATCCTTCCTTGTCTACTCCCAGCACGAGGGTGGTTGGGTGGAACGTGCTTCGCACCTCGTTGGGTTCCCTTTGGATGCAGTTGTGTTTTTTTTTGCAGGGTTTCGATAGATGTTGTTGATCCAGTGTTCTTATGTACCAGATGTATGTTTATACTTCAGGTGTAATTTATTTATTGATGTATCGACTCCCACGTAAGTTGGGAAGATTATGATGTAATTTGTATATGTGATTATTGAGATGTATTTTCAGACGGAGGTATTATATTGTCACATCATGTGATTCATTCTTGTACTATTATTTGTAAGCATTGTAGAGCTGTGTTGTATCTATCAATATATATATATATATACATTATATCTTTGGCTTTCATTCTTTATTGTCGTTGTATGGATTAAAGTTTCGTAATGTCACATTATGTACCCCAAGGGACATAAGGGTTAATGAATTTGTTTAAATGAATTTCATGTCATAACTTAATGTGTATCTTATGTATGTTGTGTTCACTTAAAAAAAAAATTGTGTGGTATTTGTTGCCTTAGTTGTCCTTTGGGGTTCGCATGACAGGGCATTACAAAATAAATTATGTGCTTTAATTGAATCGAATCTTCTCAAGTAATTGATTTATTTAATTTGTGAAAATTGTTGTTTATTTAAAAGAGTTTTATGGTATTGATTATTTAATTGCTTTCTCTCGAGATTATTCATTTAATTTAATTGTGGTTTTCTTTTATTCAGGTTTATGTCTTGTGGGAAAACCCTAGAGTAGCCTATCCTATTATAGGAGCTTAAGTTGTTTAGAACTTCTAGAGGTGGGAATATTGAAGTTGTGTTGATTTTGCAATTTGATTTTAGCCGATTTGGGTCTATGGTTATAAATTGTGTTACACATGGAATGTACCATTTTGTGAATGTAATTCAGATAATTTTGGCGAGATGGTTATGCCTCACAGAGGATCCAGTCGATTGGTTCAGCGTTCTTGTTGATACAATCCTTTTGTGTTGGATATTTTTGTGTTGAGTGTTTAGAGAGAGTGGCTCTAAGTGGGGGTCAGTGCACAAAGGGGTTGTCAGGGTAACCCACATAGAGTTATAGTAATTAGTGATAACCTAAGTAATAAATCATGGGTGGGAATTAAACATTAATAAAATAATTGTGATGCCTTGTCCACCTATTAGTGCTATCACAGACTGAAGGGGACTGAGAAGGCTGTGGTTGGCATGATCGTTGCCTTGTCTTCACAAAAGGTTAACGATTCTGCATGAGTAACCCTATGGAGCGGCGCCTTGAGATAGGCTATTAGGAGAACCATAGATGGAGGCGACACCTTAAATTAGGGTGTCTGGATAATCCCTGTAGAGATGGAGGCGGCACCTTGTGATAGGTTGTCTAGATAATCTATGTGAAACCATGCGATGACACTCTCCTCTAACATTCCAGTTGTATTATTTTTGTGGAGTCCTTTGGAAGTCATCTTTGATGTTATGACTTGAGATTCATTGATGATGTGTTTCGTGACTTATTGTTGTAATATTTGGGAAGTGATTTATTGCTATGTTTCAAAAGTGGTTGGTTGTTATGCCTTTTGGATATATCGTTGTTTAGTTTTTTGTGTGGTCTTTTGATATTATGTTATCTTGTATGGAGTTAGTCCTGTGTTACTATTAGATTTTCTTGGTCAGGGATACTTCCTTTTCTACTCCCAACACAGGGCTGGTTGGGTGGAACGTGCTTCACACCCTGTTGGGTTCCCTTTGGATGCAGATGTGTCTTTCATTGCAGGGTTTTGGCAGATGATGTTGATCCAGTGTTCTTATGTACCAGATCGATGTTTATACTTCAGATGTAATTTATTTTTTGATGAATCATCTCCCACGTGTGTTGGGAAGACCTTGATGTAATTTTTTTATATGTTCACCGTGTTGTACTATCATATTGATGTAATGTATATTCTAGCCATGTAATCATTTGGGAACTATCATTTGTAATTACTGATTATGTTGTGTTGTATCTATCGAAATATATATACTTTATATCTTTATAATTTCATTTATTGTCATATGTATGTATGGTATTAGTTGGTATATTCACATCTTCTTGATATCGTGAATGAATGTTTAATTGATGTCATGAATGATTGGATTTAAGTTATTGGTTATTTAATGTTTATTCTATTATCTTTGTTATGGGTTAGTTTAGTAATGTCCTCGTGTACCCCAAGGGATTTAGTTGTGCAACGTAGAAAATTGTTATGTTGGAATACTTAAGTACATTTCTTATGTTCTTTAAAAAAAAAATTGTGCTTTTAATTGTTCCTTTGGGGTTTGCAGGGCAGGGCGTTACAGTTAGACCAAGGGATAATTCAGGATGAAACGATGTTAGTAGTTGGGATCAAATGCACAATGTCAATTGGTACATTTTATGTGTCTATAGTTACAAATGTATTACCAGATGCTTATGAAGAGGAAAAGATGGAAGTCAAAGAAGCCAATGGAGGGAACAAATCAGGCAGTAGGTAAAGGAAGGTCATAATGTTGATTTTGGAAAGAAGAGTGTTATTTTTTATCATGTGAATAGAAGTGTGAATAGAGATGGACAAGTTTATAATAAGAAGAAGACAATAGTGAATCATGGGTACATCGTTCCATATTGGGAAAGGAAACAAGTTGTGGGGAAGTAGTTAAAATGTAAAGAACTAGATGCTTTTGATTATGTTTATAATAGCAAGCAGGTGAAAAGGATTGAGGGTTTGTAGATGAACAAGTGGGAACCAGATTGCAGGATAAGTTGGAAAGAAATGAGTCATAAAGATAATGTTTTCAAGAAAGGAGCAGAATATACTTTGAGAAGATCAAGTGTAGCTATCAAGAGAGTTCAACCCAAGGCTCTTGATAATAAAAATGTGGGTGATTAAGAATAGGTCGGCAGTAAAATAGAATCATGTTGCAGGAAATGATGGTAAGGAGAATATTCCTATGGGTATGAGATTTGAAGAGGAGACCAAGCCCAATGAACCTAGAAGCATTGTGAATTCAATAGAGGATGGAAAGAAAGGTAATAGCCATGAAGATTTAGTGGAGTTGCAACAAGAGAAGCAAGGTGTATGTAAGATAAAGGAAAGGCAATTTGATTGTGTTTGTGATGACTCTTTTGAGGCTTTGAATGAAATTCATAAATATGAGGAAGACATGTGGAGGCTTGTGGATGAGAAAGAAATGAGGAGTAAATATCAAGAGAAGAAAGGAGGTAGGAAAAGGAAGAATGGGAAATTTAAGTTGGACAAATGCAAGTGTGATAGGCAAGAGGAGAAGTTTGATAAAAGTCTTGAACAACAAAAGAAGATAGTAGTAGCATATGAAAATGTAGATTTGGATAAAGGAAAAACATCAAATAAAGAAGGTAATCTTGGAATAGTAGTGATCCAAGAGGAAGAAGGAAAACAAAAGAAGAATGGAAGAAATGTAGAGATAAAATTAGAAGAAGGGTAAGCAATTGAAAACAATGAAGAAGATTTGTGGAAAAAATTTCAGCCATTGAGCAAGAGTGGAATGAAAAGGTTGAAGGTTTGAAGATGTGTGGGCCCACAGAGGACACCCCGAATGAGGTTGTTGTCAATGACACAAAAATTGTTGCAAAGATCAAGCAAAAGATGTAGTGGTCATAGAAAATTTTGAGAGAAATGTGATGAGCCATGAGATGGAAGATGAATCTGAAGATAATTTTTTGCAGCAATTGGCCATAGAAGAAGAGTGGCTAGAAAGAATGTTGGATGAGTATGTTGTATATGACATTGAAATGATAGGAGCAGATGTAGTAAATGTTGATGATGGAGTGAGGGATGTTGAAGACATGGAAATATTTCCATTTGTTTATGGTGTGTTGTATCAGAATAAAAGAATGACCAGGGATTGGAGGTGGAAAGTAATGGATGCAGATAGTCTCATGAGGGTAGCACACAGTGTTGCATAGTAATGTTGGAGTAATGTGGCCAATGAGACAGAGAAATTGTGGAAGATGTGGAAGAAGTGTATTGATGATCTACTTTGGATGAATTTTCGCATGTGCAGGAGCACATGATCTTTTTGTTCCTTGGGGATTCTAATGCAGGTGCATCACATGAATCAATAAAATTTCCCTTATCTTGGGATCAAGTCAATTTTGGGTTCCTGTGTCCATAGAGACAGGAAGTAGGATTAGTGATTTAGTTGCCTTTGGAATTTTGAAATAAGTAGTTAGAGGGAAGATGGATGGTTAACGGTCATGGTTACATGAAGTTGGGAAGGTTGAAAAAAAATAATAGTTTTCAAAGCATCAATTACGAATGAAGGGGGACAGTTAGTAATAGTTGAAGAGTGGATATGATTGCAAGAAATTTAGTGGAGATGCTGACAAAGGGAATAAGAGGTAAGTGGTAGGAATGATGGTTTTTTACTGGGTGAGGTCGAAGAAGGCTGAAGGCCAAAGTATCAAAGGCCTTTTATAAAGAGAGAGGTTGTGTGAGAGGCCAACAAAGGAAGAGGTCGATGTGGGGGGTAGGTAGAATGGGGAACTTCTGGTAAGAGGAGGGATGGAAACTAAGAACTAAACAAGGTTGTGAGGTCAAATGAAGAAGATAGAAGGAGATGAATGATGAGATGAGAATCAAAGGTTGAATGGAGGGTCAAAGGGTTTGAAGGGAAGAAAATATTTTAGTATTGGATCGAATGAATTGTGAAGGGGATGAATGAATTAAATAGGAGAAGTCAAGGTTTTGTTGTGGATGCATAGATAGAATGAGTGCTTGGTCTGAGCCAAGTAATGAAGAAGTAGAGATCAAATGAAGACATCTATTTGGGAAATTTAATCATCCAAGTTATAGAAATAAAGAAAATGATTTTATGTGAATGACTGTTATAATTGATTGTGGCTTTCAAGTGATGTATTGATGAATTTTGAATAATTTTGATAGTTCTTGTCATTAGGTTAAGAAGGATTATTATTTTGAATGGTTATCGATCATATGTGGATAAAGAAAGCTTAAATGTTGAACTTCCCATCATTATAGTTGGAAATGAAAACTTTTGACACTATTTTGATTATAAATCTGAAAGTGTGATTGTTGCAAAACTTACGTTGGGTATGGGTCTTTAGACTAATGTTGGAGTATGAGGGAGTGTGCCATCAAATAGTCATAGGGATCATATCTAAAGACATATCTAACTAGGGTGAAAAGTGGAAAGTAGTATGAGGGGCTTGAGCCAATAGGATCTCATTAAGTATAGTTAACACCTACACTCATTGAATTAAGGTAGTCAATTCCATGTGAGATACTAATCATGGGTATAGTTATTACAAATGGGCTACAAGTGGTTATATATAGGATACATAACTAAGATATGTGAATGCATAACCTATGTAGGATAATAGAAGATGTAGTAGCATGCACATATAAGATCTCCAACAAACTCAGAAAGTACAAGTCACATGTAGAACCTACCCAATTAAATACCTATTTAAAAAAGTATATTCCATCCTAGGTGCAAATAATATAATAAATAACTAACTAGATATAACAAATAAAATAATACACTAATATTTTTACAACATCCTCTTACAAATGTATATAATTAATTTACTATTAATGTTGTTTATCCCATGCACTTTATTTTTTATACTTTAGCATAGCTTAATCACCTAGTGACACAATCCTATTAAAGTGGGGTAAAATATATTGTCAAGAATGCATACCCTATGATTCCAACTTTACAAATCTTACTTTTTTTAGTGTTATCCTTGTAGTATGTTTTAGATATATTTTTATCAATAAACATAGTATTTCCTTAATATACATGTCATATTTATGATTATTTATGATTTTTTATGTTTCATGTGGTGATTCTTGATGTTATGTTTTATTATAAATAATCTTTAGCCTTCTTGATAAATTGTGGGAATACCCACAAGCACCCCAATTGGAAGTGCAGACACCCGAATTTTCCCATTCCCATATGATCAAATTCACCCTTGCATTTCTTTATCCCACATCCTTAAGCCATATTAAATAAATAATTTATTATTTGATTAATATTTCACCTTAGCCTAATGTCCCCTAAGGCATTTAATTAATCAATCAAATACCTTACATTATTCATCTCTAAATTAAATAAATAGACCAATTTATTTAATTTAGTCACTTTACCCAAACGAATTAAATTATTATTTTTAATTCACCCTTTTCTCTCTCCTCATGTCACATCCTCCATAATCCCTTCTAATATATATTTATCTAATTAATCTATGATTAGGATGTGCACATCCCTAATCATCATTAGGGTCACATCCTCCATAATCTCCAACTTGCCTCTAATCTGTCATTAGCCCGTCTAATCATGCATTTGCACAACTTTAATCACTTAATTAGGCTAACCTAATCTTCATGCCATTTATGGAATGTGTCCTTAGTAAACTTACATTAAATGATTTCTCCTTTTGGAGAAGGCATCCTCTTCCCAATGTGAATTTAAAATTCACATTTATTCATCCTATGCATTTAAAGGAATTTTTAATTCCTTCTCCCATCCCCATGAGGATTTGTGAGGAATTTTTAATTCCTCACATGTCCTCTCAAAGTACATGTGGACAAAGACCTCCTTTATGAGGAGAGCTTGTCCATTCCCAATGTACTTTATAGTACATCCACATTATCTCCATCTCATAATCCCTTGTCCACTTCAGCCACCGCATGTCAACATGTGAGGGCTTGTGTGTTCTCAACCCACCCTAGCTCTTGATCTCTCCACCATGGATGCATCTCAACCATCCATTGCTTTAGAGGTATTTCCCATAAAAGAAGAGGAATTTCCCTCATTTTGACATCCATCAACACTTCACAGATACTAGCACTCACACTCATCCTAGCATACCTCCATTGTTGCATCCATTAGAGCACCCATATTGCATCTAACCCACTACCCACATCCACCATTACAATCCTCATCCTCTTAGCTTAATTTTGCACTAGGTTACATGCCATTTTGTCGAAAAAGGAGCACACAATCAAACATCAAAAGGGGCCAACCAAACTCATCAATTTAAGCAAGGTGAAAAGTTTCAAATGTTTCTTTTTATTTTGTTTGAATTTAGCTAGGCCTTATCTGAAGGTGTTGCATTGATTTTCCTTGTTTGCATTCAGTTTGTTTTGCATCTTAGAACATGAAAAATCACTTGCACATAGGAAGAAACCATGCAACTTTCCCTAATGGAAAAAATAAAGGAATTTTAGTTTGTAGTATGTTACATAATGACTAATTTTTTGAGTTTACCCCAACTTTTGAGCTTCATTTTTTCATTTCTTCCCCCAAAATATAATGTTAATGACTAATATTTTAAGATAAAATGGTTTTCCTTTTTGGATTTGGCATATCCTCTTCTATTACAACATACACCATTACTCCTTGTTGCATATTTCTACATTATATAGGATTTCATACTCTCAATCTCTTTGATTCTTGAATGTTCTTTTCAAGCATCCTACAACACTTTTAGTTACATAAGCTTGCAATATATTATTGTTTGCATGCATTTGGTTTGTTAGCTCTCAAAAACGCAGGAAAAATACCTCAAGAGGTTGCCAAACTCTTGGTACATTTTAGGGTAACAAACAAGGCCAAATGGTTTGAACCTTCTTCTCTTCAGGTGCTTCCAGACCTACATGGGTATACCTGTGTGAATGAGGCAGACTTAAAGTTGTGTGACTTGATTGACTTGATGGATCTATTATGATGGCACAAAGTGTAATAGATGAAAGCTTGCTAACTACTCCTACTGAAATGTGAGATACAAATGTTTGAATAATATTCTATAAAATTGTAAAATAGAATTGGTGTGACCAGTGCCTACTTTTGTTGGGCTAATGGAGTCAAGAAGTAAATGATATGTGTTTCCCATTTTTGGCATAACTCTAGTTGCTAGGCACTTTGAGAATGAGGTTCTATGACTGGCATAAAACTTCACTAAATTTATGACTTGCATAAATTGTGCTAGAATATTTTCTTACTAGGTTCTTCTTCAATTATCCAAAAGAAATCTTTAAATCACTATGATTCATTCAAAAGAATTTAATTCTAACTTGCAGACACCAATTGATTAATTCTAACTGTTCAACCTATCCAACTACCTAATCTACTCATTATTTATCCTAAATCTCATCATTTTTTCATGATTTTACTGTACATATATACAATACACATTTTAGGGTTATGACCCTTCATTTGTTCCAGTGCAACTTTTCAACATTCTTTAGCAAAAATAAAATATTTAATTAATTGCCATTTTGGAAAATTAAATATTTTAGTTAATCTTCATCATCTCAGACGAAATGATCAATTAACCTTCCATAGATGAAATAATTGACTTTAACTCCTCTGTCGTGAAAATTAATTTTAATGATGATTACAATCTTCCCTTGCTAGCAATTTCCATGCTCACTTTTACTCGCAAGCATTTTCACCATATTTAAATAAATCCATTTTTACTTCTTTGCTGAAAATATTTTATGTGGAAATTACTCTTTGCTTTTTCACCTGATGAAATAAAATACTTCTAGGTAAAAGCAATTATCCAATCCATAGTTTTTACTTTTCTTGATATCTCATATTTTGCTCCTTGTAAAATATTTTCTAATTGTACCTTTATCATTTTTACTTCCCATAGCATTTTCATTTAGCACTCTTACCTCAAATCTTGCAAATTAATTAAATCTCCCACTTTGTATTGCATTTTATCAAATGAAAAATTCCAATAATGTGTTTTTCCTGTGTATTAGAATATCAGAGTGACTTAAATAATCAAGGAGACAGTATTTTTCTACCGACTTTATATCTTTCACCGATGAATGCATAAAATGATTATTACTCTAAACTCTTCCCATGGAAATATTTTACTCTTGAAAATAGGTCATTGTATTATGAATAAATAAATGTTCAAATTCACCCAACACTTCTCCTTCATCGGAGTGACATATGAAATCATTGCAACTTGAAAATTTCCCTCCGAATATCTTTCTTTTGCCAATATGTTCCCATCGGTGTGACACAAAGGCTTGGTGTAATTTGAAAATATTTCTCTGATTAGCATACTCTTGCCGTTGCACTTTAGGGTTTTTTTTTGTTCTTTACATGCGAGCGATGCACTTTAGGGTTTTTGTTTTGTTCTTTTCGGGCAAGCTTGACATTTTCCCCATTTGATGGCAGGTCTCAGACTAATCATTGTACATCATTAGATGGTCTTTCCATTTGTAGAATGCTTCTTTCATTTTGTTCTCTAATGGAGATCATGTTTTCAATGGGGCTTGCCCTTTCTAATTTAATGACACTTCTATTGTGAGGGAAGCACATCAAAGATCTTCCTCCTCCTTGTTGCAGATAACCATGCTAAGCTTCCATTTCCATTCATCAATATTGGCCATGGAGGAAGAAACCTTTGTGTCCTTAGTCTCCACTGGCTCGTAATCATCATATGAAAACTGTTCAGCCACAATTTTATAATTAATATCTCTGCTCTATGTAGTAAATGGAAAATATCGCTGTGAATAAATAAATGGCCTTGTTCTCTACTTCCAACTCGAGGCACCATTATTCCCCAAAGCAAAAAAATGTCTACCCTTGACAATCCTCAAGCTCCCCAATCTTTGAATTATAATCATTGGAGCATTGGTATGAGGTTCTTGCCTAAGAGCTTCGGATCTAATATCTTACTCATCAACACAACAACATGAAAATGCAAGTCTAGACCACTTCATTAGCCCACTTGCGATTAAAGAGCATTTTGTCCTCCATCTTGTGTGCTTTTATGAAAACTCTACAAGCTAAACACTAGTACACTGTCCTCCAAATCTGAATTTTGATGCAACTATTTAGCCATTTCTTGCTTCATTGCTTTCCTTGAACTATTTAGTGGTCAAAATTCAAAGCTCCATTGTTGATTAACTCCTTTGCTGAATTTGTTATACTCCCTCCAATGCCTCCTTCTATCATTCCCACGATTAACCTTAATAGTTGTGAAACCAAGCATCTGACTTTATCAATCTCGTAGAAGTAGTCTTCCCCATACCAGGCATCCAACTTAAAAATACTATTTTTATGGATACAAGGGTAGTGCCAATAACATTTTTGATGTTGTGACATACGCCTGTACCTTTGTGACCATTCTTATGTCTCATTTATATGACACACATTATTGTTTCATGGTTTTTGATTGCTCAATTTTTTTAGAGAATTGTGAGAATATTTTGCACAATGGGTAATACATTTATAATAGATTACCAAGCCAGATCTCCTTATTTCTACCTTATTGTGGCCAAGAAAATCAGGAGCTTCTAACCATGTTGTATATAAGTTTCCAAAATCTTCAATATACTTGTCTAACAATAGCCCATTTAGAATGCTTTAGCACCAAGCCCTTCTTGTGGATGACCTATGTTTTCCTTTTTGGTTTTGAAGAAGATTCAATAACATCCAACTTAATCTTTTTATGAAACATTTCTTAATGGTCTCTTCTCTATAATTATTCAAAATTTGATTTCTAACTTTGTTATGAAATAACTTGCACAATAGAAGAGTATGATATGAAATATGCTGCAAATACTTGATAATAACTAAGAATAACAAGCCACTTCGAGGGGGAAAACCTCCAAATATCTCTAATGAGAATACACTTCACAACTTGATGATGAAATAAGACTCACAACCTCCTATATATACCTATTTATGCCTAGGATATCACCTAGGCCGACTTAGACACACCTATATAAGTCTTAGGCCAACCTAAACAACTAAATAACCATATACTAATGATAATATGACTTAATAGAGAGTTAAGATAGCCACAAGCCAACTATTCATAACCCGATATACACTAATATTAAGGACATAGCATGCCCCCCTTCTTCAAAGAAGCATTGTCCTCAATGCTAATCAAGTTTGGATACTTTTGAATGAAATCCTCGTCCTCCCATGTGGCATCTTCAACTTGTCAATTCTTCCACTGGATGAGATACTCAGTGAGAGTTCTCTTCCTTAGCTTCTTTGTGTGTGTTTGACGAATGCACTCTAGTTCCAAAATGATTCTCCCTTCTTCATCAAGCTCTGGTAGTGTTGTTTGAGTGGGAATATTATTCCCAATGACCTTCTTCAAACAAGAAACATGAAAAACTGGATGTATCTTTGTTGTTGGTGGCAACTCAAGCTTGTAGGCAACACTACCGATCTTTTGCATGATTTGGTATGGACCATAATACTTTGGAGACAACTTATTATTCTTTTTATGTTTCTTTAGTGAGATTTTCTTATAAGGCTACAATCTCAAGAAGACCCAATCCCCAACTTCAAAACTTCTTTCACTTCGATGTTGGTCTTCCTGTTGTTTCATTCGATTTTGTGCCATGGCTAAATTCTCCTTGAGTCCTTAAAGTACTTGTTGTTGATGAAGCAAGTGGTCTTCTACTACCTGAACTCTTGGGGACACCTTTATTGATGATGTGATGGAAGGAGGATGATATCCATAAAGTGCCAAAAATGGAGACATTTTTTATGAGCTATGAAAAGAAGTGTTATACCACCATTCAACAAGTGGTAGCCAATCTACCCATTGAGACTGTTTCTTTGAAGTGAAACAACGTAGATATCCTTCCAAAAACTTATTAACAACCTCAGTTTTCCCATCTGATTGAGGGTGGTATGAAGAGCTATGAGCCAATTGAGTACCCAAACATGAGAATAAATCTTTCCAAAAGTGACTAGTGAAGATAGGATCACGATCACTGACAATAACCTTAGGTGTACCATGTAGCTTTTGGATATTCTCCAAAAAAGCTTTTTCCACTGCACTTGTTGTAAAAGGATGTGACAATGCAATGAAATGTGCATATTTAGTGAGGTGATCAACTGCCACCATGATGACATTATGACCTTTAGATTTTGGAAGCCCTGTGATGAAGTCCATGGATACCTCTTCCCAATGCTGGCTAGGAATAGATAAGGGTTTTAAGAGACCTAGTGTCTTAATTGTCTCCCATTTATGCCTTTGACAAACCAAACATTCAACCACAAATTTTTGATCACCCTTTAGCCCTTCCCAAAAAAATTCTTGCTTGACTTGATGATATGTCTTCAAAAATCCTAAATGACCACCCACTGGAGACTCATGCAACTCTGTGAGAATCTTTTGTTTAAGAGTGGAATTCTTGCACAGATACAAACACTATTTATACCAAAGAGTATCTCCCTTCCAACAAAACTTATCTGAACTACTAGGATTACTTTTTAATTGTTCGATGAGATTACTTGTCGCAACATCATTTTTCCACTCTGCTTTGGCTTCCTCCACCTAATTTTCTTGTAATATTGAAAGGTCACACGATAAGGGTTCATCTTTCTCATCCTTCCTTGAAAGTGCATCTGTGACAATATTTTCTTTCTCTTTCTTATATATAATCTCAAATTCATATCCTAACATCTTAGTGACCCATTTTTGCTGCTCTTCGGAAGATAGTCTTTGTTCCAAAAAATATTTGAGGCTATCATGATCTGTCTTCAACTTGAAGTGTCTACCCAATAGATAAGGCCTCCATTGTTTCACTACATGGAGGATTGCTAGCATTTCCTTCTCATAAATAGGTTTTAGTTGATTCTTACCTTTTAATTGATGACTCTCAAAAGCAATTGGTCAACCTTCTTGCATGAGCACTACTCCTATCCCATTTCCAGAAGCATCACATTCCACAATGAATTCCTTGGTGAAATCAGGAGTGGCAAGCACTGGAGTTGTACACATAGCCTCCTTCAATCTCTCAAATGTTGTATTGGCAGACTCATTCCAATGAAAAGAATCCTTTTTCAATAGAGTGGTGAGAGGTGTTGTTATACGACCATAATTCTTCACAAATCTTCTATAGTACCATGTCAATCCCAAGAAACCCCTTAGTTTCTTAATGGTTTTTGGAATAGGCCATTCCATGATAGCCTTAATTTTGTTAGGGCCCACCTTTACTCTTTCATGTGAAACTATGTGTCGCAAATACTCCACCTCTATAAGACCAAATGCACACTTGGATGGCTTAGCATAGAGTTTATGATCTTCAAGTATTTGTGATGCCTGATCCACATGTTGCAAATGTTCTTCCCAAGTCTTGCTATAAATCAATATATCATCAAAGAATACTAACACAAACTTCCTCAAGAACTTCTTAAAAATGGAATTCATCAAACTTTGGAATGTAGATGGTGCATTGGTAAGACCAAATAGCATCACCAAAAATTCATAATGACCCTCATGAGTCTGAAATGCTTTCTTAAAAATATCTTCCTCCTTAATCTGAATTTAGTGATAACCAGATCTAAGATCTAACTTGGTAAAATATATAGCTCCATTCAATTCATCTAGCAAATCATCAATGACTGGAATAGGAAACTTATCTTTAATGGTGTACATGTTGAGCACTCCATAATCTGGAAACATGCGCCAAGTATCATCCTTCTTATGTACCATCACCACAGGCGAGGAGTAAGCATTTTGGCTATGCCTGATAATTCCTGCCTCTAGCATCTCTTCAACAATTTTTTCTATCTCACTCTTTTGTATGTGTGGATACATGTAAGGCCTGATGTTCGGTGGTTGGCTCCCTGGGATTAACTGTATGGCATGATCATGATCCCTCTTAGGAGGAAGTCCTCTAGGCATATCTCCTAGAACAACGGAGTGATGATCAATTATAGCTTGTAAATATGGATGAGTAGGAGCATTAGATTGAGAGACTTCTAATGAACATAGTTGGGCCACAAATCCATCCACTCCTTTCTTAAGAAACTTTTGCGTTTGATGAGAGCTTACCATTTGTGGGGATTTTTTTTTCAACCCCCTTAGCTCTACTAGCCTTCCTTCTGATTGAAATCTCATGAATAGTTCTTGGAAGTTCATCTCAATCGTTCCCAATGTAGTAAGCCATTGTACTCCCAAAACAATATTTGCTGCACCCATGGATATCACATACATTGGGGTATCAAGTTGATAATCTCCCATGGATAATTTAATGCTATGACACTTCCCTGAACAACTAACTGTACCACCATCTGCAATCAAAACCTGAAACTTTGGAGCTGGGTATATAAAACAATTTAGACGAGTAGCTAACTTTTTGTTAATGAAATTATGAGTACTACCTGAGTCGATCAACACTGTTACCTTCTGCTTCTTTAAGAACCCCACCACCTTGAGAGTTTGTGGAGCACTAAAACCTGAGAGTGCATGACAAGAAATGATTGGTTGAGAATCATGTGATTCCTCATTTGAATCCCTTTCATCCTCTAGTATGGGTTCCTCCTCTTCTTCCTCACTTGGACCTTCAATATAGAACAATTTCTTTTCACTGCATTTATGTCCTCGATTGTATTTGCTATCACAATTGAAACACAAACCTTTTCTTTTCTCCTCAATTTGTTGTGGAGTCAACTTAGTAGGTTGTGTTGAATATCCTTTCTCTCTTGTCACATTAGCCCCTTGCTTCTTAGGAATCAAATACTTCTCCTATACCCTGCATGCTAAGATAAAAGACTCATTTATGGAGCTAGGGCTAAACATGCATACCTCATGTTGAATGTGATCCTTGAGACCACCCAAGAATAAATCATTCAAGTTTTCCTCCATAATTGTATCCACTCTTAAGGATAGATTTTGGAATTGTTGAATATAATCCTTAATTGATCTTGTTTGTTGAAGTTTAGCCACCGGGTTGAAGAAGTTGTCTATCACACTATTGCTATATTGTGCTTGGAGTTCCTTTGTAAAAATTGACCATGAGACAGTCAACCCCTTTTTCCTTCGATGAGTGCAAATCCAACGATACCAAATGAATTGATCTGGTTCTAGATATAGGGAAGCCATCGTGACCTTTTGTCCATTTGGGATTTGGTGTACTTAAAAAAAAATCTCCATTTGGTTTATCCATGTTAGAGGATCCTTGCCATCGAACTTGCGCATATCCACCTTTGGAAATAAATTCCTAGATCCCATAGGAGTTCTAAAGCTGGTGTCAATAGTAGTTGACCTAGAATTTTCACCTTGGTCGCTTGAGAACTCCTTTCTTGGTTTAGCCATGTAGGTGCTTAACATGTTTCGCATGTCCGATATATCTCCTATTAGGTCACACATATCCATATTAATTGAGGAAATGTCTTCCTTGACCTTATTGATTTCCTCATTAGGAGTAATATCCTCTATTGTTACCCCATCCTTATCAAGAGTCTTCCGTGGAGTGACAACATTCTTTTTGCCCCTTGTTGTAGGCCCTGTCATGATGGAAACCACTAATTTTGAAATAAATCACACAAATGAAACTTAAATTATTTGAAAATTTTACTGTAATCTCCTTTAGTATTTCTTCAAAAACCCAATAAAAATTAGAATCCAATACAACAAGATGTGCGAGATATGCAGATTCCAAAAAAAGTAGTGTGGAAACCCTAATTTTGCAATAATTCGCTTAATTCTGCTCCAATTCTTCTGAAATATGGACTGAAGCTTCTTCAATATGTTCTTCAAAAACGCTTTAAAAATCAGAAAAAAAATTGCCAAAATCTGAAGATATGCTCTTTCCAAAATCGCCTCCAAAATTGAGAAAAACCTTGCCTCTACGGTGCCAAGATCATGCTTTGATACCACTTGTTATGAAATAACTTGCACAATAGAAGAATACGATATGAAATATGTTGCAAATAATTGATAATAACCGAGAATAACAAGCCAGTTCGAGGGGGAAAACCTCCAAATATCTCTAATGAGAACACACTTCACAACTTGATGATGAAATAAGACTCACAACCTCCTATATATACCTATTTATGCCTAGGATATCACCTAGGCCGACTTAGACACACCTATATAAGTCTTAGGCCGACCTAAACAACTAAATAACCATATACTAATGATAATATGACTTAATAGAGAGTTAAGATAGCCACAAGTTGACTATTCATAACTCAATGTACACTAATATTAAGGGCATAGCAGAATTTTTGCATAGTGACCAAACAAAAACCAAATTGCCTCCATAATTTCCTAGAAGAATTGATCAAATGATCTCCAAAAGCCATGAAAATTCACCAGGATGTTAAGCCATGATAGGGGAGCAAGATTGTGAAATGATTTGGCATGAAGTTATTAGGATTGAAAATTTGTTCACAATCGAAGTTGCTTATTCAACCATTTTTACAACTGTTTAAACTTAACTAAAACTTGTCACTTTGTCCCTTTGGAAAAATATCAAATGTGATTTTCAGAATTTGTAACTTGGAGGATTGGTTCTTTTAGGTCACATGAACATGTAGGAAAATGAGTTTTTTCATAAATCCTCTTCCTCAGAAAAATATTAAAAATCAAACTTGACCACTTTGTAGCTGTTCTGGAAATGTAGTCATAAAACTATGCAAAATTAGTTTGGTTTTGATTTTGTAAAAATACCAAACAATGTCCAAATGCCCTGAAAATTGGTATGGATACTCCTTGAAATATGGAGATTCAAGAGAACCAATTGGTCTATCATAATATCTTTCCAAATGATTAATATTTTCCTTCAAAGTGGGCCACTTTAACAGATTTCACTGTGTTGACAACAGGTTTTCTAAAAAAAACCCTTCAACTTGTCACTTTGAAACTTTGTCAAAATAGATCGGATGAAGTTGAAAATTGGCGTGCATACTCCCATATGTCAAACAAACACATGTGCAAAGTGGTTTGGCATAAAAACAAACAAATCCAAAGTTATGATTTTTCAAAATGAACCCCACATAAGCAGATTTTTCAACTGTACATCTAAGTGCCAAAATCAAAATTTTCACATATGGGAACCTAAAATTTTCCTGAAATTTTAGGCTCCAACATGGTTATTCACCAAGCTATGGGTATTTTATGTGTTTTCCATTTACACATTTCTTACTAACAGTTGTAGACTTCTTTTCATCATCATAAGTGTTATTTGAATCATTGATCTCTCACTCTTTTTTACAGGGATATTATTATACTGATTTTTTTTAATTATATTCTATCATTTCATTTTACGCTCTTAGATCATGCACATTTTCCATAAACATTGTGAATAGTTGTATACTTTTGCATATCATAACTATATTGCTATTGCTATTATTACATAGTTTTAATTAGTTTATACATAGACACACATAAGATAAGTACACACACTATTCCTATCAATTGTCAAAAAAAATTAAAAGGCTTAAATAGGGGTTTAACCAACTTAACAAGTTCCTATGTAGTATTAACCCATCTTCTTATCCTACTAGCATATTTTCTTATGGTACAATATTTTTAGACCTACAACTCCATTTGGTAACCTCACTCCCTTATTTTACTTTTTCACTTTAGTATTTCTATTTGATTTGGTACATTCCATAAACATTTATTTTTCATTCCTTATGTCTTCTTATGTTTGTGTTGTAGATAACAAATCACTATATAACCTAAGTTGTATAGTTTAAGTATAGCTAGACACCCATATAAAAGAATAGTCTATAGTGCACCTATGGTTTCATCCTTGATCTATGGTGGTCCTTACTTCGCTTCCAATAGTTTAGCCTCTATCTAGCATCCATAATTCAACCATTGAAACACACTTCATCCTTTTGTGTTATCTTTAATTCAATTTCCCTTAAAAAAATTACACAACACTTGTGATTAATCAAAACTAATATTGTTTAAATAGACACATTGTAAGAATTTAAAGTAAAAGAACTAGAGAACATATTATAACATTATAGTTATTTATTCCTTGTGATCCTTCAACATTTTTATTGTTTTCTAATAAATATTATTAATTCATCTCTTTTAAATACACTAATGTTAAAATAGATTGCCTATCTAACACTTTAAAAACAACTCCACTTTTACTCACTAAAACTCTATAAATTTTGTAAAATACATAACAAATTCGTATGTTAACTCTTTATTAATTCTTATGTTAACTCTTTATACATTTCTCCTATTAAATTTTGTAAATACATAACAAATTCTAATAATATTGTTGCATTACAGATTGTCCCCTAATTCACCTCGAAAATCATCTCATTTTCGAGCATTTTGTTTCTAAATCCCCGTAATTACGAAACAACCGAAAAAGGAGTAAAGTGCGAGTTATCCCACGTCTTATAGATTTTTCCACAGTTCTATGTCATGGAGTGCAATCAATTTTGACTGTCATGTCATGGTCTTCATCTCTCATAAATTTACGATGGGAGTCATGTTTTGGATACCTAGCTGCAAGCACTTCCCGATCCCACGGAGAGGATCAGATGCATGACTTAGTCTACGAGGACAAAGGATGTAGACTAGGCCATTTAAAACACGCCGGATGCTAATCCTTTTTGGATGCCCACGTTTTAGACAGCCTGCATGCACTAGCGGCTGGGCTTAAAGATCACACACTAAGCTTTTGACTGCTTAGGTGACGCTTGTGGGCCCTCTTAACTTTCCGTTTCCGTTATGTTCTCTGTTGTGTGCCTTTAGCTGTCCACGGTAACAATCACTGCTACGGTTAGATTTAAAATTCAATTTTGAATTTGCATCTCCCGTTGCATTCCCGCCCAATCCATTAAAAAGCAGCGAAGGGCTAGTACTTCTGTCCTCACATTTCTTGGCTGCCTCCCACTGTGTAAAAAGCTCTTTCGCTGATCTCCATTGAAGGTTCATCACCACAATCAACAACACCGAAAGCACTGCACTGCCTATCTGATCGTTTAGCTTTTTTGAAGCATATGGATGAGTTGAAAAGAGCCGAGATAAATATGGATTGCAAGGAAACTCCTGATGCTCCTGACAAGTTGAAAAGAGCTGAAATGCAGCTGGATGCGAAGGAAACTCCTGATGCTTATATCTTCAAGGCCGACCTTCCTGGTATTTATTTATTCACCGTTTAATTGATGATTTTTGCTTGAATAAATTTTCCCTTTTTATCTTTGTTGTTCTTGCAGGATTAAAGAAATAGGCGGTGAAAATAGCAGTGTCAGATGATCGAATTCTTCAAATAAGCGGAGAACGCAGGAAAGAAGAGGAGGTAGAGGAGGAGAAATATCACTGTGTTGAATGGTGGAGAGGGAGCTTCATCAGGCTTATAAGGATACCTGAGAATGCAAATCTGGATGAGGTGAAAGCTGGCATGGAGAATGGAGTGCTTACTGTGACAGTCCCCAAGCGCCCTCAACCACAACCTCAACTCAAAACCATTGAAATTTTTGGCTAAATTCTTGAACTGCCATCGATATCTGGAGCGTTGATCAATGATGTTCTGGTTTACCCTAAACAGTCTTATTGTGAAGAGATTAAGTGCATGCAATTCTGGAAAAACATTTTAATAGAAAAAGTCGTTGAAAATGTGTTTCTTCTTTTAATACCCTAGTCCATCATATCGTTTTGAAACAAGATCATAAGAAAGGAATGTATTCATATTTAAATCAATGCTAAATTTAGGAATGCATATAATTTAATTTTTTCTTTACTTCAAGATATGAATGTGAATTATTAGGAAGATGCATATGAAAGTGAATAAGTATAAAAATATATTGATCAATTTCATGCATGATTGTGAATCTTGAAGATTATTATTATATTTATGAAAATCTAATAAAAATGGGTCCAAAATAATAAGGGAAAAAGCATGAGTGAACCATTAGGAAAATTAAATGATTGGAATCCTTTTCCTCCTCTTCCTACTCTTAAGCTATAGTCCATTTGAACATTAGAGGCTTGACTTTTTTCACCTGCTATTTTTACATTTTGAAACAAGCATAGTCATAATTTGCATTGATATGAGTGGTGCAAAAAAAATGGTCTCTAACTTTGCGAAAATCTAGATACAATAGTCAAGCTCCATTTTGTACTAAATGATATATATATATATATATATATATATATTATTGCAATCAAATTCATCAAGGGTTTCGATGTTGGTGTGATATTACATTTGTAAAGACATAGTGTTCATATTATGGATATAATATTTTACTTTTATTATGGCATATGCAATATAGTGTGTGTGAACCCCACACATCCCCACCACCATACTATTTAAATGTTTCTTGTTTTTTGGGTGGAAATTATCCTTCCCCCATATGTGGTTTCTCTTGTCACCACACAAAAGGTTGTGGGCTCTATGAAATCTGTTGAACCATTTATGAAGAGCCATACATGCACCTAACTTAGTTTCCACCCTTCAATCTAATATGGACCCATTTTTCATTAATTTATGTGGCATTTTTTGTGTGAATGGGGAATATAACTTAAATATTCTTAGATGAGGTCCTATTCACATTATTCTACTTAAGTTTACTTGTAGGATTTTTTATTTATTTCTAATTCATAAGATTATGACACTTTTTATGATCTTACTTATTCTTAGGTCTCATCCTTGCCTGTATATATAGGGGGTTTCCCATTTTACATATTAATGTACCATTTTGTATGTATTATATCAATTGGTTAGTAATGTAAAAATTCTAGTTCTTAGACTTGTTTTGGTTATAGATTAACATTTGTTCTTGCAGAGTTCTTGATCAACTCTTACATCGTATAAGATTTACAAATGTTTAATTATTTTTAAATTTTTGGATATTTTTCTTTCAAAATCACACAAATCATCCTAATGCAAAAACAATCCTCACAATTGAGTCTAGAAGGCCTTAAGACTTATAAATTGATATAAAATTTGATAGGGTTTTGGTGAGTTGTATAATTAACATTTTTTGAGGACATACACATATTTGCAGTCATGTAGGTATGTATAGCCTTTAATGTCAATACTACATAGTTTACAAGTATTAGAAACTTTATTATAGTTGCATTAGATTTATATACATTCAATAGTAAATTCATCTTATGTGGGCATGAAATCAACCTAAGGTATAATAAAAATGAGAATAGGATTTAGGAATGTGGATTTAGGGTTCAAGTTTTAGGTAGTAGTGGTGAAGTTTCACATATATATGCAATTTCTGGATGATATATATAACAGATAAATTAAAATGTGTCACTATGGGAAAGGGCATAATATCTAGTTTTTATCATTGTATTTTTTATTTACTTCAAGATGTGAATGTGAGCTATTAGGTAGATACATATGAAAGTAGAGAAGCAATAAACACAAATATATATATATCTATATAAAAGTACATCGATTTCATGCATGATTATTACACTTGAAGATGAATATTATATTCATGAGAATCTAATCAAAGTGGGCTTAGAATAATAATGGAAAGAGCATTAGTGAATTATTAGGAAAATTAAACTATTGGGATCCTTCTCCCGTCTTCCTATTATAGGTTATAGCTCATTTGGACTTTAGGGTTGCTTATTTTCACCCACTATTTGTAATTTACATTGAAAGGCTTTGATCATGTGAAAGTGTAAAATCATTCTAAATATAGATCGATATCTAACTTTAAAAATAGTGCAATAAAAATTATCTCTAAATTTGTGAAAATATTTCATCTAGATACAATAATGAAGCTCTATTTGGTATTAAATGGTCTTATATATATCATCATTGCAATGAAATTCATAAAGAGTGTTGGTATTTGTTTGATATTACATTTGTAAATGCATAGTTTTGATATTATGGATGTAATATTACACCTTTTAATTTAAGTTTATTGAGATAATTAGGAATATTTAGCTATTTGCATGTATGTACTTACTATTAATGATATATGATATATTTCTACTTTTAATAATGATATTTGATTGACGATAGTTAGTTGTCACTTATTGTTAGTCAAGATCACCTATGCAAGGCCCCACTATTCATGCAAATGTTATGAATCGTGTGTTTCCTTTAGTGGGCTTCACTACTATCAATTAGTCAAGATAAATTGTTGAATTATGCAACTTTGATCTATCCCGATCCTTGTGGTGTACATTTATGAATTATTAAATTTGATGTATACCTTGTGGTGTACATTTATAAATTATTATTTTCATGTATATCGTGTGAGACACGTAGATAGAACATGAACCATGCAAATGAACTCAATCAATGCTTCCAAGTATAGACTAAATTTTAGAATTAAAAAGAAGAAGACTTGAACTAATGATTCTCTTGTTTTTAACATTAGTTCACTTGAATCGAGGATTGATTCTTCCACCAAGAAAAGAAAAATCCAACCTTACAACTAGAATAAGTCTATACATTGGCGTAACCTTCATACATCCATGATGATGATGCTCATAATGCTAGAAATTTCTAGGAAATGAAATTACGAAATACTATTATTTAATTTAGTAGATATAGGGAGGCCTAAATTTATTTGAAGTTTGGTTACATTTTATCAACAAGGACTATCATCGCTCTAATTTGGAGTGGGTTGATATCATACAAGTGGTGTGCACCACTATATAATTAAGGTATGTAACTTTAGTCTTTAGAAGAAAAAAGATTTGTTTAAGTAATTTTATTATTTTGCTTCAACCATTATATTGTGGTGTACTAACAATGAAATTAAGTATACAAGTATATTCAAGAACCATTGGTGAAATAAGAAAACCTCTAGAAACCCTATTGTCCCCATTTCATGTTGTGAAGAAGTGTGATGTTTGTTGTGTTATGTGAACATTGAGATAAATAATGTTGGTGTTTAAAGTTAATTTATATAGTGAAGTCAATTACGGTGTCATTATATGTCTTGAATGTGATGTAAGAAAGGTTGACTTGTAGGAAACCTTATAATTCTTTTTTAGGGAGTGATAAAAAATTATTTGTTTATAGGTTAATTTTGAGACCCCAAACCAAGTTCCTAGGGTTAGGGCACTTGAGAAGGGGGTTAATAAGGTATTTTTAATTTTTTTTTTGGGATCTTTTATTCTCTTCTTCATATTTTGTTTTCTTCTTGCTAGAGGGTTTTGTAGGAGAAGATTTTTTCATAATTTGTGAGTTGATGAAAAAAAAGATTGAAAATCATTCCAGGTAGCTTGTTCATCTTGGAAGGTCAATTTTCATTTGTTAAACTCCTTATTTTTGTTATGCATTACATTATGTTGATATATTATTTTCCTTGTGATAGGATTATAAATCTTGTTGTTATCTTATCATTCTATGCTCCTTGGGTTATGGGTTTATATTTTTTGTGGTGGGTCAAGTTTGTGGGTGTTGATATATTTGTTTTATGTTTCTATGTCTATATAACGCATTATTTGGGGTCCTAGTAGTTTTCTTGGCTCGAGGGTATGGTGAGAGCCTTTAGTCTTAACAACCCATTAAGTTTCATTGGAGAGTAATCTCCCTATGGCTAGCTATTCAAAAATTCTCAAGGATTTCAGATGCCATTATTCCCCAAGTAAAGCTTAAGGGGGGATGCTAGAAGATTAATCTTTACTTGGTAAAGGTTATTCTTTAATTTTAATTATTTATTAACTTGTAGGAATATTCCAAAGGAATCCCTACATGTTTTTTGTATTTTCTTCTTCCACACATGTCTGAGGATGACTCATTTTATTTTTAATTCCTTTATTAAGAAATTTTTGTAGCTTCCTCCTTAAGAGGTTTTTGGCAACTGGCCATCATGGCGCACATGCCCATGTTGACTGTCTTAATAGAGCACTAGAGCTCAGAGACAAGTACATTCCTCCTCCCAACAGGGAGATGAAAGTCACCTCAGTGGACATGTGAAGGATTCTATGACCACTGATCAAGGGATTGGTTGTGGATGGAGTTACTACATAGCTTGCCAAGTAGTGTTTACAGGCGATGCTTGGGACTGCAAACCTTCTGTATAGAGGTTGCAATTGGATATTGATAGATGTATAGGTGAGGTTTCTCCATTTACACTATATCTACGTGAATTGAAATTAGTGGGATCCTCCTACCACATAGGAGTGGGAGATTATTTAGCTTGACTCTGATAGAGGTTGTGTTTGGGATGATGTAAAGGTAAGGGGTGTATACATGGGGGAATTTTTATTAGCTCAGTTGCATAGGGATATGCACCTATTTTGCTATAGAGTGATGACTAGTGTCACCCATGTGACACTATTATAGGTGTGGGCATGGAAGCACATCAAGATTACATGACCAGTGGTAGACATAGGAGATGTACAATAGGTTGTTGATGAGCCCATTGTATTTGAGTATAGGGGATTGAGGATGTGGATGTGGGAGAAGGAGAGTGAGAGGAGGTATCAATGGTAGATGCGCAACAATCCATAGTGTTATGATAGTCGTAGACTGATGATGGAATTGCATATAGGTTAATGGTGGCATAAATGAGGATTGTCCACTTGCAAACATTATTACAATAGGTCAAGGATGATTTATGGACTCAGATAGTAGAGTGGGATAGTCTAGAAGGGTAGTTGGATTGACTATAGGGTGGTAGACATGGAGAGGTGGATACTTTCAAGGTTGAGCATGATAACGTACACTTAGAGGTAAAATGGCTACCAGAGATGATAGACACATTGATAGCTGGGAGATATAACCTATGCACACATCTGGATATGGTGCAAGGAGTTACAGAGATGTTAACAAAGGAGAGAGAGTGCACACACTTCCCTAACCACCATGACTACAAAGTGGGATAGCTTGATATTAGCGTAGGAGGCCTGGGAGTGGCACAAAGGGAGGATATAGGCTAATAGGGACCAATATAGGAGAGAGTGAGATGTAGCTAGAGCATCCAAAGTAAAAAAGGTAGATATGGTCTATGCTATATAGGAGGTGGCCTATTACAAGGCCTTGTATCTATCAATAGTACCTCCAAAGCATAGAGGACCAACCTTCTTTGTGGTAGTTACTGTGAGACTCAAGTGGTTAGGAGGAGTAGAGGGTTCAACACAATCAAGTGCATTAGGGGTATCTATCGGATGGATGGGACCACCTGGGGGGAGAGGAGGAAGAGGAGTGGGTTCAGGTTAGTGCCAAGATCACCTCAACAATCAGATGTAGCCAATAGTGGCTAGATAGGAGGACAAGGGATTCAAAGCCCCAATTTTGAGAGGTTCATAGGTTGTAGATATGTATATACAACAAAGATAGATAGGCCATGTACAATTTTTTTGATGAGTTAGAGATTCATTGTATTGATATTGATTCATGACACATGATGTGTCCTTTGTACATACATTATTGTATTTTGATATACCTGCACATGGATATCTTTATTATTTCATCGACATTATGGACTATATTGATGTACATTTTATGTACTTTATTATGCTATATATGACATGGATGATTATTGCTAATGATTATAGAAGTGTATAACATGTTTCTATGTTGTTGATGGATTTATGAATGATGCATGATGATGATGGTATATGATATAACTTATGTGTATGAATATGTGATAGATATGAGATACATTACTAACTATTTGTGATGCAAGATGTGATGTATTTGTTTATATGCGATTATTTTGATTATGATATGGATGTGATTGATATTTATTATGACATTTTATGGATTTATAACGAAATGAAGATGGATGTACATGTAATGTAATGAAATTAACTTAATGCCACTAATGAATGAACCTAATGCTATAGAGGATAAACTAAATGCAACTTAATACAATGAGTGATGATCAAACCTAATGAAATGATAATGCAAAATGGTTAAGATGCTTAGAATAACAAATCTATATTATTTCAACTTAAATGCTAATGAAATGGAAATGAAAAATGATTAAGATGTGTAGAATAATTTTTTTGTATTATTCTAAACAACTTAAATGATTAAGTTGTTGTTGTGGATGCTTCTTTGTTGTTTCTTGGTGCTCTCAGATGTCTCTAGATCATTCTCTATTTGTGTGGTACATCCACATTGCTCAGAGAGCTCGTGGTTGTAGATCATTTTGTGCATGTTCAAGTTTTCATATTCTTTGTCGACATGTTGATGGTAGCGTGTTGTGGATCTTCATGGTGAAATTAATTAAAGTAATTTTGTGTTGGAGAAGTTAATTTGGGTTTTCACTATGTTGTGGCCGACCTTGGTGAATTTGCATTGGAAATTTATTTGTGAATTTGGGCCGACATTGAAAATATGTTTTATTTTTCTGGCCAACTAAAATATGATGAAATCCCATGAAGCGGATCTATAAGGGTGAATGATTGAGCAAAATTAGAGTGTGCATTTAAGTGTGAATGTATGCCAGAGAAAGTGTAAATATGTGAATAGTGTTTCTATCATTCAATTGTAGAGCAAAGAGTGAAGAAGTTTGAGGAAAGTGTGAAGAAGGTTTTTTGACCTTAATTGGAACTGTAATTAGGCTTGTGTAGAAGCTATGAACTTTTAGTTCATACTTTATGGATCTAATCCATATTTCTGTATTATTGGATAGTGAGTCCTCTTTGTATTTGGGCAGTGAGCTCTAGGCAGTGTGCCTTAATGCATGCACATTCCCCTTATTATTTCTCTTTATACTTTTAATAGAATATAATCTTGTGAACTAACATCCACCATGGTTTTTCCCCTAACAGGGTTTCCATGTAAAAAATCTTGGTGTTATTTGTCTCTTTGATGTATTAATTGCTTGTGGTTATTTGCTTATTCATTAGATCTGAGATTAAAGTTAAAATAAGTTAGAAAAGTTGAAGTTTCTATCACAACTGATTCACCCCCCCTCTCAGTTGTGTGTCCTTATTTTGCCAACAGTAGCAAGCTGATTTGTCCCAAAACCATACTTAACTATGATGACATAGGGACCCAACCAATTGGCTTCAAATTTTCCATTCTTTCCTTTGTCTTGTTGGGTGTGTTGATTCTCTTTAAGGATATGGGCACCAACATAAAACTGTTGAAAACAAAATTTATTGTTGTAGATTCTCATTTTTATTATACCTTAGGTTGATTTCATGCCCACATAAGATGAATTTAATATTGAATGTATATAAATCTAATGCAACTACAATAAATTTTCTAATAATTAGTATTGAGGTTAAAGGCTATACATACCTACATGATTGCAAATATGTGCATGCCCTCAATAAATGTTAATTATACAACTCACCAAAACCCTATCAAATTTTATATCAATTTATAAGTCTTAAGGCTTTCTAGACTCAATTGTGAGGAATGTTTTTGCATTAAGATTATTTGTGTAATTTTGAAAAAAAATATCCAATTTTTTAAAAATAATTAAACATTTGTAACTCTTATACGATGTAAGAGTTGATCAAGAACTCTGCAAGAACAAATGATAATCTATAACCAAAACAAGAAGCACTAGAATTTTTACATTACTAACCAATTGATATAATACATAAAAAATGGTACATTATGTATAATGTGAAACCCCCTATATATATAAGCAAGGATGAGACCTAAGAATAAGTAAGATCATAAAAAGTTTCATAATCTTATGAATTAGAAACAAATATAAAATGCATTAAGAAAAAAATAAAAAATCCTAGAAGTAAACTTAAGTAGAATAATGTGAATAGGACCTCATCTAAGAATATTTAAGTAATATTCTTCATTCACACAAAAAATGCCACATAAATTAATGAAAAATGGGTCCATATTAGATTGAAGGGTGGAAACTAAGTTAGGTGCATGTATGGCTCTTCATAAATGGTTCAATAGGTTTCATAGAGCCCACAACCTTTTGTGTGGTGACAAGAGAAACCACATATGGGGGAAAGATAATTTCCACCAAAAAAACAATCAACATTTAAATAGTATGGTGGTGGGATGTGAGGGGTTCACACACACTACATTGCATATGCGACAGTAAAGGTAAAATATTATATCTATAATATCAACAATATGTCTTTACAAATGTAATATCACACCAACATTGAAACCTTTCATGAATTTGATTGCAATAATCAATATATATATATATTCATTTAGTACAAAATGGAGCTTCATTATGTCTTTAAAAAAGTAATCACACCAACACCAAAACCCTTCATGAATCTGATTGCAATAATCAGTATATATCTATAGTACCAAAATAAAGCTTGACTATTGTATCTAGATTTTTCTCAAATTTAGAAACCATTTTTATTGCACCATTCGTATCAATGCAAATTATGACTATGCTTGTTTCAAAATGTAAAAATAGTAGGTGAAAAAATTGAAGCCTCTAATGTTTAAATGGACTATAGCTTAGAGTAGGAGGAGGAGGAGGAGGAGGAGGATTCCAATTGTTTAATTTTCCTAATGGTTCACTCATGCTCTTTCCCTTATTATTTTGGACCCATTTTGATTAGATTTTCATAAATGTAATAATAATTTTCAAGATTCATAATCATGCATGAAATTGATCAATATATTTTTATACTTATTCACTTTCATATGCATCTACCTAATTATTCACATTCATATCTTGAAGTAAAGAAAAAATAAAATGATAAAAATTAAATTATATGCATTCCTAAATCCTATTCCCATTTTTATACTACATAAATTTAGCATTGATTTAAATATCGCATCGAAAAGCTTCGTAACCTTAGGAATACATTCCTTTCTTATGATCTTGTTTTAAAACGATATGATGGACTAGGGTAATAAACATAAAAGAAGAAACACATTGTCAACTGCTTTTTCTAGAATTGCATGCACTTAATCTCTTCACAATAAGAATGTTTAGGGTAAACCAGAACATTATTGATTAGCGCTCTAGATATCGATGGCAGTTCAAGAATTTAGTCAGAAATTTCAATGGTTTTGAGTTGAGGTTGTGGTTAAGGGCGCTTGGGCATTGTCATAGTAAGCACTCCATTCTCCATGCCAGCTTTCACCTCATCCAGATTTGCATTCTCAAGTATCCTGATAAACCTGATCAAGCTCCCTCTCCATCGTTCAACACAGTGATATTTCTCCTCCTCCACCTCCTCTTCTTTTCTGCGTTCTTCGCTAATTTGAAGAAGTCGACCATCTAGCACTGCTATTTTCACCACCTATTTCTTTAATCCTGCAAGAACAACAAAGATAAGAAGGGAAAATTTGTTCAAGCAAAAATCGACAATCAAACAGTGAATAAATAAATATCAGGAAGGTCGGCCTTGAAGATATAAGCATCAGGAGTTTCCTTCGCATCCAGCTGCATTTCGGCTCTTTTCAACTCGTTAGGAGCATCAGGAGTTTCCTTGCAATCCACATTTATCTCGGTTCTTTTCAACTCATCCATATGCTTCAAAAAAGCTAAACGATCAGATAGGCAGTGCAGTGCTTTCGGTGTTGTGGATTATGGTGATGAACCTTCAATGGAGATCAGCGAAAGAGCTTTTTACAGAGTGGGAGGCAGCCAAGAAATGTGAGTACAGAAGTACCAGCCCTTCGTTGCTTTTTAATGGATTGGGCGGGAATGCAACGGGAGATGCAAATTCAAAATTGAATTTTAAATCTAACCGTAGCAGTGATTGTTATCGTGGATAGCTAAAGGCAAGCAACAGAGAACATAACGAAAACGAAAAGGTAAGAGGGCCCACAAGCGCCACCTAAGCGGGCAAAAGCTTAGTGTGTGATCTTTAAGCCCAGCCATCCGACCTCATTGACAGGATCACATGCATGACTTGACTAAGGGTACGGTCCCATGGAGGGGGGCTTCCTAAAAAATTTCAGCGGTGCTGCTGAGATTTTTTAGGAATATTTTTAAGATGGTGGTCCCATGAATTCAATTTTGCAATTCAGCTTAAAAGTTTGAGCTCCAAAATTCAAGGGACGAAGTGGAGTAATTTGGTAAAAATTATTAAACAAATAAAAATTCTCTCATTTTTTAGTTTTTTTTAGGAATTTAAAATTCAAAGTGATAGACAAGTGGCAGAAAATATTCCTAATCTGTAGGGGCAATTTCTAGCCCCACCTCAATTTCACCAGCTAAATTTGCAGTCCTAAAAGGTAGGGGCTGCTATTTTTCAGGAGGAGATTCCAATTCATCCTTGTAGCATAATTTTTTTGGGTCCATGGGACAGCTTGATCCATGAAAATAGAAGCCCAAGCCCCCCATGGGACCATACAGTAAGAGGGCAAAGGATGTAGACTAGGCCGTTTAAAACACGCTGGATGCTACCGAATCCTTTTTGGAGGTCTTTCAAGTCTGCTTCCTCGTGACTATGAGTCACGAATTCGTATTATTCATTGTCAACCAATACGACAATAAGTATCAATCCGTGAAACAGGCAATAAATTTTTGACTCTTCCGCCTGCTATTATGTCGAAAGACTCCGTCATGGTCTACATTTAGAAATTTACAACAGGAGTCACTTTCGAGACAGCCTGCAAGCACTACCTGATTCAAATTACGTCACTTCAACAATAAATGAGGATAAAGACGTTTGCCGTGTCCAGTCCAAATTCTTATGAGAAGATCATACCACTATAAATGGGAATAGTGCAAATTCGTCAGGGTACACGTAAACAATAAATGGGAGTGGGGCAAATTCTTCTGTATAGGTGGAAACAATAAATGGGAGAGGGGCAAATTCTTCTGTATAGGTGGAAACAATAAATGGGAATGGAGGTGCGAATTAGACTGAGCGGACAGGAAACTTAAATGTTTTCATACGCTGTTTGTGACGGTCACTTCACCCATTTTTGGTTAAATTTGATGGTCATATGACCGTATATGTTTTTATGTAAAATTTAGCAGATACCTTGGTTATGTCAAGGGGTTTTTATATGAAATGAATGACTTACTTTTTGGAATCAACCATTGAAAATTGAGAAGGATGCAAGACTATACAATTAATCTTAACCGTCTCAATTTTTCTTGTCATTTTCTATTTTTATTTTTAAAATAATTTAACAATTTAAAAGTAGGCTTTTTGTTTTAAAAACAAAGAAAAAAAAAGGAGTTGATAAGATCCAAATGAAAAAAAAATTATATTTTATTGATATTTCAATTCTAATAATTTATTTTTTATTTTTATTTGCAAATGATTTAACAATTTAAAAGTAGTTAATAACATGCAATTTTCATAGTTCATAATAATGGTGCTAAGATTTCTGAATTGAAACTGTGTATCAATTTTTACATCAATGTTTCAGATAATTCTCCATGATCCATCATTAGGCTGTGTTGCAGTTAGAGAGAAGAGTGAAAAGAGTAGTAGGAAACTTGGATGATAAATACGTGAGGGGGGTTGGAGGAGGGTAGTTGTAGGCTTATGATGGCACTAAACTCAAAAAATTTGGAAAGATCCAAATAGTTCAAGGGAGGAAAGATGATAGATCATAAATTGAGAGGAAAAAATGACACAACCATGCAAATATTAGATAACATGATTAATAGTATAATTTTTCACATAGTGTTAAATATTGGTTTTATGCATAACAATATACATAGTATTATGTATAAAATCAAACCAAAATTTGTAATAACCCGATAATATTATATATAAACATAAAGATTGAAACATCTAAAAAAATATGCTAGACCAAAAAACAAAAATTATTATAATATGGAATATTATATAATCTAAAATATTACTAAATGGAAAAAAAAATTATCATATAATAAAATGTTATAAGATGGTTTATTATATAATGTTATGCATTAGAGATAAAGATAAATAATATTAATATTATGTAAGGGACATACGAGAAAACACATACCATTATTTAAAATGATAAATGATAATATAAATAAATAATAAAAATAATGATATAGTTAATATTAAACATAAACCAATTGAAATTATGAAATCTATATTAATAATTAAACAATGATTACCTTTATTATTTTTATATTTTTATACTAACACATTAAATTGATGACGAAGAATTATCTATACTATAGAAGAGATAAGTTATATAAATAGTTTATTGATAATTATTAATAATAATATTAGAACTATAATATCTATAATTATTATCAATAAGGTAACCAATACTAGAATTATCTTAATAATATATTAATAAATATTATCAATAATTAATAATCAATACTAAATTAAAGAAAATTATCAATTATTAATAATTGGTCATTAAAGAGGAATTAATACATCAAATAATTAGAAATTTGTAGAGTTGGAATAAAAATAAATGTAAGTTTAATTAATGTGAATAAAATTGAATGTAATTTTTTTTTTAATTGTTGTATTTTAGTTTTTACTTTTGTATTTTGTGTTTTGTTTGATTAATAGCGTTGATTTTTTTATATGTTTTGATTATGTAATGTAAATATATTGTTTGATGTTAAATATTTGAAAATAAAATAAATTGGAATAAATGTTTATTGTTTGGTGTAACGCCTCGTCGTGCAAACCCCAAAGGAACAACAAAGAACGCAACAATTTATTTTTTAAACATAAGGAATGCACTTTAAAATTTCCAACATAACCAATGTTTCAAGTTGCACATCAAAGTCCCTTGGGGTACACGAGGTGACATTACCAAACTATCCCATAACAAAGTTAACTGATGAACATTAAATTATCAATTGTGTATCCATTCATTCACATTTCATCATTTAAAAAATTCATTAATGATAACCAAAATAATAAGAATAATCCATATAAAACCATACATGCAAATACAATAAATTAATCATGGAGATATTAAGTACATATTTCCACAAATACAACATAACATTAACAGTATTTACAGATGGTAGTTCAAGAATGATTTACATAGTATGATAATACATTACATCAGTTTGATAACACATCTTAGTGAACACATACAAAATTACATCATAAGTCTTCCCAACACACGTGGGAGTGATACATCAATACATAAAATACATCTGGAGTACAAATATACATCTGGTAAAATATGAACCCTAGATCAAATTGCATCAACAAAACTCTACACTGAATGGTACAACTGCATCATAAGGGGACCCAACGGGGTGCGTAGCACGTTCAACCCAACCACCCTCGTGCTGGGAGTAAATAAGGAAGGATTGTAGTACCCCTCCATTTTTTTGTTTGATCGAACATTGTTCTTCTATGTATGCTTTATTTTTGTTAGCACCTTGACTATGTACTTGGTTCTATTTGATCGCAACTGTTAAGCGATGTGTATGTGATATTTTGATGTAATGATATTTTACTCTGATGTTATCATTATGGCATGTTTTGAATTAGAGTACTTGATATTTAATTTAAGATGCTTTATGCTTTTTATAATATTATTGATGTTAGACTCATCAGTTAGAAAGGTTGTATTGGTGAAGGGGACGTGATTGTATCACTCGCTTGCGAGCGCCCTACGATTTTGAGATTTTTCCCTTCACGGTGTGTTTTATTATATCAGATATATGCATGTTCGATATACTCTTTGTTCGCAGGTTGACAGGTACACGACATCGACTCCACCTAATTTCACAGGTTTGAGCGTGTCCATTGACCAACGGTAAATGATTGGGAGATAGTAGCTAGGTTTTTCATGTAATGTCATCACCCTAGTCATAGTGTGTCGTCAGATTGTAATCGGGTTTAGTTGTTTTAATATTGTCCATTTCACCTTGGGTTTTATTTAATTTCAAATTATACAGGTTATTAAATGGCGGGTGTAGTTAAAATGATGATTAAATTTATCTAGTTGCAATGTTGAAATGTTATTTATTTATTGATTAATTTAATTTAATTAATAAAATAATCTAATCTTGGATTAGATTTAATTATTGATTAATCAAGTTAATAGTGATAAATTAAATTAAGTTAGTTGTTTTCACATTATTGATATTTAGATTTAAATTAAAAAATGGAAATATGTTTTATATTTCACTTTTTAAAAATTATAAGTAAAATAATTTCTTTTCCAAATTTTTTGAATTCTTTTTGTAAAAAGAAATTTTTAAATGCATAAAATTTCATTTGGAAAATAATTTAGTTTTAAATTTCAAAAAAAGAAAATATCTTCAAATTTCAATATATTTAATATATATGAGATATTTATTTTTATTTTAATTTTTTTTAAAAAAAATATCTTCAAATTTCAATATATTAATATATACGAGATATTTATTTTTATTTTAAATTTTAAACAATAAATATCTTCAAATTTCAATATATTAATATATATAAGATTTATTTTAAGAATTTAAAATTTGGGGAAAACTCTATTTTAGGAAATAAAATTTCATATAATGGGGGAATTTCTATTTTGGGGAATCTTTTAATTTGGTGAGAATTTTTGCTATGGTTGGATTTGGATTTTGTTCTTGAAATTTTGAAGAAGCAAAGGGATTTCTTGGTTGAGCTAAAATTAGAGTAGGGATTAAAATCTCCATTGTCAAAATTTTCAAGCTTTGGGAGAAAACACCAAGTTCTTTGCTTGATTTTTTTTACTTCAGTTTGAAAGAAATTTACAAATTTGTTCAAGCTTTTAGAAAAGATTCAATCACTTTGAGTTGCAATGAAAACCCATCTTAAATCTTGTTGCAAAATTGGAAACAAACAATTGTTGAAATTCTAGGAAAAACAATAAATTTCTTTGTAGAAAATGAGAAAAGAAATCAATAGCAAGAAAGCTCAGATAATAGAAATTTCAAAAGAGACAAAAGAAATCTGGAAACATTTCTTTTTGTAGTTGAAGTAATGCGCAAGCATATAAGAAAACGAGATGAAAAAAATATAATGATTAAGCCCTCTACAAATGGTGCTTGTTTCTAGGTTTTCCCCAAATGTACTTATCCAAGGCACCACTAAGGGTGGTTTTCACCATTCAAAGATTTATTTCTCTTTACTATTGACAATATATTTTTTGATTTTTTGACATTTTTGTGTATTTTTCAAGGTGGGGTACCCAATTGACTTAGATATGGAAAGACTTAAGATTAATTATGTTGATGGGTTCATCCAAGGGTTTCCCCTTAGGTGTAGCTGTTGGATATTGTGGATATGGTTGCTGATATGTGGTTGTCATTGATGTCAACACTATTAGAATTTGGTGTAACAGAGGTTGTATATGTTGAGGATATTGAAAAAATTGTAAAAGGAAGTGTTTTAGGTTCCTAGTGGAACTGTGCAAGTCATGAAGGTGTTTTCTTTTGCACGTTGAAGTTTAGATGGTGTGGAGTCTATTTATGGATGTTTCTAGATCATCTACCGAAAGTTTAAGAGGTCTACATGAAGTTTTGAGTGTGTTGTGGTCTGACAATGTTTTTGTGGTCTCTGTTAGTGTTCCTGAATGAAGATTGTGTGATTCTGGTAATCTCAGTTGTTGTGGATGCTTCTTTGTTGTTTCTTGGTGCTCTTAGATGTCTCTAGATCATTCTCTATTTGTGTGGTACGTCCACATTGCTCAGAGAGCTCGTGGTTGTAGATCATTTTGTGCATGTTCAAGTTTTCATATTCTTTGTCGACATGTTGATGGTAGCGTGTTGTGGATCTTCATGGTGAAATTAATTAAAGTAATTTTGTGTTGGAGAAGTTAATTTGGGTTTTCACTATGTTGTGGCCGACCTTGGTGAATTTGCATTGGAAATTTATTTGTGAATTTGGGCCGACATTGAAAATATGTTTTATTTTTTTGGCCAACTAAAATATGATGAAATCCCATGAAGCGGATCTATAAGGGTGAATGGTTGAGCAAAATTAGAGTGTGCATTTAAGTGTGAATGTATGCCAGAGAAAGTGTAAATATGTGAATAGTGTTTCTATCATTCAATTGTAGAGCAAAGAGTGAAGAAGTTTGAGGAAAGTGTGAAGAAGGATTTTTGACCTTAATTGGAACTGTAATTAGGCTTGTGTAGAAGCTATGAACTTTTAGTTCATACTCTATGGATCTAATCCATATTTCTGTATTATTGGATAGTGAGTCCTCTTTGTATTTGGGCAGTGAGCTCTAGGCAGTGTGCCTTAATGCATGCACATTCCCCTTATTATTTCTCTTTATACTTTTAATAGAGTATAATCTTGTGAACTAACATCCACCGTGGTTTTTCCCCTAACAGGGTTTCCATGTAAAAAATATTGGTGTTATTTGTCTCTTTGATGTATTAATTGCTTGTGGTTATTTGCTTATTCATTAGATCTGAGATTAAAGTTAAAATAAGTTAGAAAAGTTGAAGTTTCTATCACAACTGATTCACCCCCCCTCTCAGTTGTGTGTCCTTATTTTGCCAACAGTAGCAAGCTGATATGCCCCAAAACCATACTTAACTATGATGACATAGGGACCCAACCAATTGGCTTCAAATTTTCCATTCTTTCCTTTGTCTTGTTGGGTGTGTTGATTCTCTTTAAGGATATGGTCACCAACATAAAATTGTTGAAAACAAAATTTATTGTTGTAGATTCTCATTTTTATTATACCTTAGGTTGATTTCATGCCCACATAAGATGAATTTACTATTGAATGTATATAAATCTAATGCAACTACAATAAATTTTCTAATAATTATAAACTATGTAGTATTGAGGTTAAAGGCTATACATACCTACATGATTGCAAATATGTGCATGCCCTCAATAAATGTTAATTATACAACTCACCAAAACCCTATCAAATTTTATATCAATTTATAAGTCTTAAGGCTTTCTAGACTCAATTGTGAGGAATGTTTTTGCATTAAGATTATTTGTGTAATTTTGAAAAAAAATATCCAATTTTTTAAAAATAATTAAACATTTGTAACTCTTATACGATGTAAGAGTTGATCAAGAATGTAATGCCCCTCCGTGTCGGTTGTTTTGGGCTTGTTGGTGAGTATTTGTGTGTGCTTCATTGATTACTGTGTTATTTGATTATGTGGAAAAATATCATATGTTTGTAGTCATGTTTAAATAATTAATTAAATCATAAGTGATTTGCAAGGTTATTTAAAATATAATTAGAAATTAAAATAATAATCAATTAAATTAAATTAAATGATTTAGATCAAGCGATCAATTTAAACTAATCCGTTAAAAGTAAAAGTGACATTATTAGATAAATTGATTTAAATTGTTGTGTTAAATTGAAAATAATAATAATAATTGTGAACAAAACAATCTTGAAAAGATAATTATTATAATAAGAAATTTAATGGATAGGGGGATAGGAAGCTGAAATGAAACTTCACCTTTTGAGCATTTGGAAGTCGAAGAGAACTGTAGAAAAATAATTAATAGTTATATTTAGCTTTTGAAAGAAAAGAATGGGGGGTCCGTTGTTTTGGTGGGAAAAGATCATGGGGATGAAATATTCTTTAGAAGCTACTAGCTAAGAAGGACAACAGATTCAGAGCTTGCTGAAACTCGGAGTTGAGTACGACCAATTATTCTACCGGTGATCAATACTAGGTACGATCTCTTCTTTTCTTTATGACATTGATACTGAGATCTGCTTATGTAATGTTTATTATCTGTCTGAAAGTGCCCCTTAATTTTATTATCATCCATCTTGTTTTTGATGAATCGGTTACTTTGTCAATGAATCTTGACGCCTTTATGGTGTTCTTCTTTTTTGTTATATATTACATACTTTTGGATGAGATACATCTTCTTCGCGTCGCCCTCAGCCATTAATATTGTGGGTTAGGCTGTGTAGATTTTAATAGGCTCCCTGTTTATTGGCAGCCTGTTTCTACCATCTCACCTGAATATAATAGGAAGTTTAAAAGTTTAAATAACCTGCTTGACTCTGCTGCAATCTATCGCAGTTGTTGCACTTGAATACGGTAGGGTGTATAGATTTAAATAAACTCTCTAATTTTTTTTATTATCAAATCCCATGTGTTATCCGCAAGACTGAAGGAAAATGGCTTCTCACGTTTTTTGCAACCGTAACCATCTCAAACTTGGAGGAAGCTTGGTTTGTGTGTCTTCTCTGATGTCGTCAATGAGCAGATTGTTCAAGTGAAGAAATTGAGGACCAATGAGCAGATTATTTAATTCTCTTGGTCTGCGCAATGTTTCAAGCCTTTGCCAATTACCTCCATTTAGTCGAAGCTGAGAGAAATTGATGTTATTGGATACAGTGTTTAGATGAGCTCCCTCGCATAGTCTGGTAATCTAAATTTATGTAATCTCCCTGATACCATTGGCAACCTATCGCAGCTGCAGTGTTTAGACTTTGGATTGTGTATAAATTTAAATAGTCTCCCTGAAACCTGTCACAGCTGCAATGTCTAATATTCTTTTCCTGATATACTTGGAAACCTGCCACAGCCGCAGCACTTGATCTTGGTAGGTTGTATAGATTTAAATAGGCTCCCTGATTCATTGGCAACCTGTCATAGCTGAAGCACTTGAGCATAATAGAAAATTTAAAAGGTTTAAATAACCCCTCTGATTCCTTTGTCAATCTAACACCACTGCTGCACTTGAGCATAATAGGAAGTTAAAGATTTAAATCACCCCACTAATACCTCTAGTAATCCATCACAGTTGCAGCACTTGAAAGTAAAATATTTTCAATGTTCTAACATGACAGAGAGGATAGGTAGAGTTTAAATTCCACATTTCAAACTTGAAGTGCGTCTCTGGAACTCGCCACCAAACTGAAATGTATTAATTTCAAAAGAGGAAAAAAGTTGTACATTAATTCTATCATTTAGCGGTCAACCTAATTAAGGATGCTCTATTAGATGAATATATATACACGTATGCAAATATATATGGATGTTTGTACATATTGGTGAATAATTAGTTATTTGAGAATATAGATTTTATAAATAAGGAAGTTAGACAATTCTTTTGTTTATGTCTATACAATGAGAATTCTAATTTGATTACCATTAATGACTTAGAAGTAAAATTAGTTTCACTTTATGTATTCAATGGATGTTTTGTCGAATTTGTGGCTATAATTTCTATGCTGAGTTAAATGCCAGTTAATGTGATTGTCTTTTTGTTGTGCTCCAATATTCTGTCAATGTTAAAATATGTGTATATATTTAAAGGTAGGGGTAAGATGTATAAGGATTATTTGTGTCTATGGCTAGTTTTGAAGATGAGTGAATTTAAGGAATATGGGGAGCAATTTTGGAGTTAATATTGTTAATGTAGATACTTATGAATGTATGGGACTAATAAAGTAAATGGATACTTAAATAAAGATAAACAAAGTTAAGTTTCCTTGACACTAAAATTGAATGAAGGTTATTTCTATTATTAAATGATTAGCAAATTGTCTAAGAAGAATTAGAAATCTAGGATATTATTATTACCACAATTATTATGGTTTATTCTTTGTTAATTTGTAGGTGAATATTGTTATTTTATAACCCTTAGAGTGGAATGTTAAGTTTAGTGTGTAAGCTAAATAACTAGGAAATTGTATTAAGATTGTCTCAAATATTAATATCCGAGGGAAATAATTTTTTAATTATTATGAGATTAATGATAAGGAATATTATGGAATGTAAAAATATGCCTTGAGATAATTACAATATGTGATTTTAGAGTTCCCTTATTTATTTTTAAAATTAATTATTTTTGAACAAATGGATAAATTGTTTTGATTGGTCATTGATCTTTTAGGGGTAATTTGGTGTATCCTATTTGTGGTATCCTCTTTGGAAATGCTTGACTTTGGAAGTATTTGCATTCCTTTGGATTCATGTCGTTTTATGAGTGTTTTGACATACTCTTTCTTTGTGACTTTTCTTGAGTTAACTTGAGTTGGTGATCTTCTTTAAGTTAAGTTGTGTTATTCATTTATCCTTACATGGTGAATTCTTGGTTGGTTTTGAGTTAAGGGGGTTTTGTGGTGGAATATTTTGGATACTAAAGTGATGATTTGGTTGTAATAAGTTTATGCTTCTTATTTAATGTAGTCTTCCCACTTTTATTATTTTGGTGAAACATTTAATTACATTGTTGTCATGTTTGTTGATTTTTGTCAAGGTCATTTGTTTAACCAACTGCACAGGTATCCTGTGAGGAGGAAATTGAGGTCTCCCTGGGATGCCTGGTTGCATGCTTTTTACCTCTGTTGTTGAAGGATTGTGTTTGGTTGGTTCGTGTTGGTGTGGATTCTTTTGGAGACTAATGTTGATTCAAGGAATCCTTTGCCATTTAATTTGTGTTGTTTTGTTTATGAGTTATGGATAGTTGATCTTCTTGAATTTCCGATTTAGTTCGTATCGAAGTTGTTGATGTTGTTTGAATGGAGTTGTTGATCTTATTTTGGTGTATTTACTCATTATATTGGAATTGAGAATAGTTCTTGTGGCCTTGCAATTATTGTTGTCAGTTCTTTCATGTGGAATTTTTGAGAATCTTCCAAAGGCTTGAGTTGATTGTCAGTTGATGTTCTCTCTTTATGTGCCCTAAATGTGGCAAGTGTTTTGGTTTCATTAATCTGGAAGGGCTGTACGGAACTTTGTAAGACTCTGATGTTGTACTTGTTAGCGAGATGGGTAATGCCTCGCATGCTTTTATGTTGTGATTCTTTGTTTAGATTATGATGGTACAACCCTTGGTTTTTATGTTGTTGGGTCTCTAGGGAGAGTGGCTCCTTGTGGGGGCCGACGCCCCATTTAAGGGGAAGGGCATAGGATAACCCACGAGTGAGTTAGTAAACAAGTGAAAATCTAATAATTAACTTAGGAGGGTTGGGTAGTAATATCATTACAAGATTTAAAAAATGGATGCCTCGTCTTCATTAGTGCTTCCGCAAACTAATGGAAGGCTGAGAAGGCCGTGGTTGGCAAGGTCGTAACCTCATCCTCATGAGAGGTTATCGGCTCCGCATGAGCTACCCTATGGTGCCGGCGCCTCAGTAGGAGGAAGGGCCAGGAGATCCATAGATGGGGGCCAGCGCCTTAGTTTGTAGGAAGGGCCAGGATAATCCATGTAGGCTATGCGATGACACTCTCCCCTAGTTGCCCATGTGTTTTACTTTTTGTGTTCCTCTGGAAGTAGGTCGTGGGAGTTGGTTTAGATTGTTGATAAATGGATTTATATTAAGTTGTGATTATTGCCTTGATGCATCTTTGGTGTACTTTGTGGTCTTGTATGATCTCAATGATATTTGATTTATGACCTTGTACTTTTATGGTACTGTGTTGTGATGCTATTGTATTGTTTAATTGCAAATTTGGAATTGTATTATGTTTATTCAGTTTGATTTGGAAGTGTCTAATGATCATCCTTTGGTTACTGGTTACTGGTTATCGTTTTGATTTATGTGATGGGTTCTATGAATTTAAATTATTATGTTGACTCTTGTAATCCTTGAGTTTTATGATACTTTGTATATTGTTGAGTGTTGTGGTTCCTTGTTTGGATGTTCTTGGTTTCGGTCTCTTTCTTGTTAGCTCCTAGCACGGGGGGTGGGTCTTCGAACTCACATGGTCGGGTGGAACGTGCTAAGCACCCCATTGGGTCCCCAGTCGAAGATCGAGAGGTGCGGATTGGTGCGGTTGCAGCGACTCCAGAGTTGTACTTGTTTTGGAGCCAGTTATGATGCTTTGTATTCATCTATTTTGTATCATGGTATCTTGTGTAAGGTTTCCATTTATGTTTGGAAACACTGTTGTATCATTGTACCTCTAGAACATTGTACTGTAATGTAATGTTAACTTAGTGTGATTATTGGCCATGGCAGTTATTATTCATTGGGTTAAGTTAATCATGCATATGTTGTATTTATGTACTCAGGTGGTTCTTATCAATGATTTTTCATGTTAATGTTTAATTTGTTATGGACTATACCTTTGGATTTTATTCTTTATTGTCGTTGTGTGGATCTCAGTCTCGTAATGACTCCTCGTGTACCCCAAGGGATGTAAGTGCTAATGAATCTACTTAAATGAAATTCATGTTATGATTTAATGTGTATTACATGTATGTTATGTTTACCAAAAAAAGTAAAAAATAAAAAAATTTGTGCTGTAATTATTGTTTATTTGTCCTTTGGGGTTCACACGACGGGGGGTTACAAAAAACTCTGCAAGAACAAATGATAATCTATAACCAAAACAAGAAGCACTAGAATTTTTACATTACTAACCAATTGATATAATACATAAAAAATGGTACATTATGTATAATGTGAAACCCCCTATATATATAAGCAAGGATGAGACATAAGAATAAGTAAGATAATAAAAAGTTTCATAATCTTATGAATTAGAAACAAATATAAAATGCATTAAGAAAAAAATAAAAAATCCTAGAAGTAAACTTAAGTAGAATAATGTGAATAGGACCTCATCTAAGAATATTTAAGTAATATTCTTCATTCACACAAAAAATGCCACATAAATTAATGAAAAATGGGTCCATATTAGATTGAAGGGTGGAAACTAAGTTAGGTGCATGTATGGCTCTTCATAAATGGTTCAATAGGTTTCATAGAGCCCACAACCTTTTGTGTGGTGACAAGAGAAACCACATATGGGGGAAAGATAATTTCCACCAAAAAAACAATCAACATTTAAATAGTATGGTGGTGGGATGTGTGGGGTTCACACACACTACATTGCATATGCGACGGTAAAGGTAAAATATTATATCTATAATATCAACAATATGTCTTTACAAATGTAATATCACACCAACATTGAAACCTTTCATGAATTTGATTGCAATAATCAATATATATATATATTCATTTAGTACAAAATGGAGCTTCATTATGTCTTTAAAAAAGTAATCACACCAACACCAAAACCCTTCATGAATCTGATTGCAATAATCAGTATATATCTATAGTACCAAAATAAAGCTTGACTATTGTATCTAGATTTTTCTCAAATTTAGAAACCATTTTTATTGCACCATTCGTATCAATGCAAATTATGACTATGCTTGTTTCAAAATGTAAAAATAGTAGGTGAAAAAATTGAAGCCTCTAATGTTTAAATGGACTATAGCTTAGAGTAGGAGGAGGAGGAGGAGGAGGACGATTCCAATTGTTTAATTTTCCTAATGGTTCACTCATGCTCTTTCCCTTATTATTTCGGACCCATTTTGATTAGATTTTCATAAATGTAATAATAATTTTCAAGATTCATAATCATGCATGAAATTGATCAATATATTTTTATACTTATTCACTTTCATATGCATCTACCTAATTATTCACATTCATATCTTGAAGTAAGGAAAAAATAAAATGATAAAAATTAAATTATATGCATTCCTAAATCCTATTCCCGTTTTTATACTACATAAATTTAGCATTGATTTAAATATCGCATCGAAAAGCTTCGTAACCTTAGGAATACATTCCTTTCTTATGATCTTGTTTTAAAACGATATGATGGACTAGGGTAATAAACATAAAAGAAGAAACACATTGTCAACTGCTTTTTCTAGAATTGCATGCACTTAATCTCTTCACAATAAGAATGTTTAGGGTAAACCAGAACATTATTGATTAGCGCTCTAGATATCGATGGCAGTTCAAGAATTTAGTCAGAAATTTCAATGGTTTTGAGTTGAGGTTGTGGTTAAGGGCGCTTGGGCATTGTCATAGTAAGCACTCCATTCTCCATGCCAGCTTTCACCTCATCCAGATTTGCATTCTCAAGTATCCTGATAAACCTGATCAAGCTCCCTCTCCATCGTTCAACACAGTGATATTTCTCCTCCTCCACCTCCTCTTCTTTTCTGCGTTCTTCGCTAATTTGAAGAAGTCGACCATCTAGCACTGCTATTTTCACCACCTATTTCTTTAATCCTGCAAGAACAACAAAGATAAGAAGGGAAAATTTGTTCAAGCAAAAATCGACAATCAAACAGTGAATAAATAAATATCAGGAAGGTCGGCCTTGAAGATATAAGCATCAGGAGTTTCCTTCGCATCCAGCTGCATTTCGGCTCTTTTCAACTCGTTAGGAGCATCAGGAGTTTCCTTGCAATCCACATTTATCTCGGTTCTTTTCAACTCATCCATATGCTTCAAAAAAGCTAAACGATCAGATAGGCAGTGCAGTGCTTTCGGTGTTGTGGATTATGGTGATGAACCTTCAATGGAGATCAGCGAAAGAGCTTTTTACAGAGTGGGAGGCAGCCAAGAAATGTGAGTACAGAAGTACCAGCCCTTCGTTGCTTTTTAATGGATTGGGCGGGAATGCAACGGGAGATGCAAATTCAAAATTGAATTTTAAATCTAACCGTAGCAGTGATTGTTATCGTGGATAGCTAAAGGCAAGCAACAGAGAACATAACGAAAACGAAAAGGTAAGAGGGCCCACAAGCGCCACCTAAGCGGGCAAAAGCTTAGTGTGTGATCTTTAAGCCCAGCCATCTGACCTCATTGACAGGATCACATGCATGACTTGACTAAGGGTACGGTCCCATGGAGGGGGGCTTCCTAAAAAATTTCAGCGGTGCTGCTGAGATTTTTTAGGAATATTTTTAAGATGGTGGTCCCATGAATTCAATTTTGCAATTCAGCTTAAAAGTTTGAGCTCCAAAATTCAAGGGACGAAGTGGAGTAATTTGATAAAAATTAATAAACAAATAAAAATTCTCTCATTTTTTAGTTTTTTTTAGGAATTTAAAATTCAAAGTGATAGACAAGTGGCAGAAAATATTCCTAATCTGTAGGGGCAATTTCTAGCCCCACCTCAATTTCACCGCTGAAATTTGCAGTCCTAAAAGGTAGGGGCTGCTATTTTTCAGGAGGAGATTCCAATTAATCCTTGTAGCATAATTTTTTTGGGTCCATGGGACAGCTTGATCCATTGATCCATGAAGAATACGCTGGATGCTACCGAATCCTTTTTGGAGGTCTTTCAAGTCTGCCCCCTATGAGTCACGAATTCGTATTATTCATTGTCAACCAATACGACAATAAGTATCAATCCGTGAAACAGGCAATGAATTTTTGACTCTTCCGCCTGCTATTATGTCGAAAGACTCCGTCATGGTCTACATTTAAGAAATTTACAACAGGAGTCACTTTCGAGACAGCCTGCAAGCACTACCTGATTCAAATTACGTCACTTCAACAATAAATGAGGATAAAGACGTTTGTCGTGTCCAGTGCAAATTCTTATGAGAAGATCATACCACTATAAATGGGAATAGTGCAAATTCGTCAGGGTACACGTAAACAATAAATGGGAGTGGGGGTATAGGTGGAAACAATAAATGGGAGAGGGGCAAATTCTTCTGTATAGGTGGAAACAATAAATGGGAATGGAGGTGCGAATTAGACTGAGCGGACAGGAAACTTAAATGTTTTCATACGCTGTTTGTGACGGTCACTTCACCCTTTTTTGGTTAAATTTGATGGTCATATGACCGTATATGTTTTTATGTAAAATTTAGCAGATACCTTGGTTATGTCAAGGGGTTTTTATATGAAATGAATGACTTACTTTTTGGAATCAACCATTGAAAATTGAGAAGGATGCAAGACTATACAATTAATCTTAACCGTCTCAATTTTTCTTGTCATTTTCTATTTTTATTTTTAAAATAATTTAACAATTTAAAAGTAGGCTTTTTGTTTTAAAAACAAAGAAAAAAAAGGAGTTGATAAGATCCAAATGAAAAAAAAATTATATTTTATTGATATTTCAATTCTAATAATTTATTTTTTATTTTTATTTGCAAATGATTTAACAATTTAAAAGTAGTTAATAACATGCAATTTTCATAGTTCATAATAATGGTGCTAAGATTTCTGAATTGAAACTGTGTATCAATTTTTACATCAATGTTTCAGATAATTCTCCATGATCCATCATTAGGCTGTGTTGCAGTTAGAGAGAAGAGTGAAAAGAGTAGTAGGAAACTTGGATGATAAATACGTGAGGGGGGTTGGAGGAGGGTAGTTGTAGGCTTATGATGGCACTAAACTCAAAAAATTTGGAAAGATCCAAATAGTTCAAGGGAGGAAAGATGATAGATCATAAATTGAGAGGAAAAAATGACACAACCATGCAAATATTAGATAACATGATTAATAGTATAATTTTTCACATAGTGTTAAATATTGGTTTTATGCATAACAATATACATAGTATTATGTATAAAATCAAACCAAAATTTGTAATAACCCGATAATATTATATATAAACATAAAGATTGAAACATCTAAAAAAATATGCTAGACCAAAAAACAAAAATTATTATAATATGGAATATTATATAATCTAAAATATTACTAAATGGAAAAAAAAATTATCATATAATAAAATGTTATAAGATGGTTTATTATATAATGTTATGCATTAGAGATAAAGATAAATAATATTAATATTATGTAAGGGACATACGAGAAAACACATACCATTATTTAAAATGATAAATGATAATATAAATAAATAATAAAAATAATGATATAGTTAATATTAAACATAAACCAATTGAAATTATGAAATCTATATTAATAATTAAACAATGATTACCTTTATTATTTTTATATTTTTATACTAACACATTAAATTGATGACGAAGAATTATCTATACTATAGAAGAGATAAGTTATATAAATAGTTTATTGATAATTATTAATAATAATATTAGAACTATAATATCTATAATTATTATCAATAAGGTAACCAATACTAGAATTATCTTAATAATATATTAATAAATATTATCAATAATTAATAATCAATACTAAATTAAAGAAAATTATCAATTATTAATAATTGGTCATTAAAGAGGAATTAATACATCAAATAATTAGAAATTTGTAGAGTTGGAATAAAAATAAATGTAAGTTTAATTAATGTGAATAAAATTGAATGTAATTTTTTTTTTAATTGTTGTATTTTAGTTTTTACTTTTGTATTTTGTGTTTTGTTTGATTAATAGCGTTGATTTTTTTATATGTTTTGATTATGTAATGTAAATATATTGTTTGATGTTAAATATTTGAAAATAAAATAAATTGGAATAAATGTTTATTGTTTGGTGTAACGCCTCGTCGTGCAAACCCCAAAGGAACAACAAAGAACGCAACAATTTATTTTTTAAACATAAGGAATGCACTTTAAAATTTCCAACATAACCAATGTTTCAAGTTGCACATCAAAGTCCCTTGGGGTACACGAGGTGACATTACCAAACTATCCCATAACAAAGTTAACTGATGAACATTAAATTATCAATTGTGTATCCATTCATTCACATTTCATCATTTAAAAAATTCATTAATGATAACCAAAATAATAAGAATAATCCATATAAAACCATACATGCAAATACAATAAATTAATCATGGAGATATTAAGTACATATTTCCACAAATACAACATAACATTAACAGTATTTACAGATGGTAGTTCAAGAATGATTTACATAGTATGATAATACATTACATCAGTTTGATAACACATCTTAGTGAACACATACAAAATTACATCATAAGTCTTCCCAACACACGTGGGAGTGATACATCAATACATAAAATACATCTGGAGTACAAATATACATCTGGTAAAATATGAACCCTAGATCAAATTGCATCAACAAAACTCTACACTGAATGGTACAACTGCATCATAAGGGGACCCAACGGGGTGCGTAGCACGTTCAACCCAACCACCCTCGTGCTGGGAGTAAATAAGGAAGGATTGTAGTACCCCTCCATTTTTTTGTTTGATCGAACATTGTTCTTCTATGTATGCTTTATTTTTGTTAGCACCTTGACTATGTACTTGGTTCTATTTGATCGCAACTGTTAAGCGATGTGTATGTGATATTTTGATGTAATGATATTTTACTCTGATGTTATCATTATGGCATGTTTTGAATTAGAGTACTTGATATTTAATTTAAGATGCTTTATGCTTTTTATAATATTATTGATGTTAGACTCATCAGTTAGAAAGGTTGTATTGGTGAAGGGGACGTGATTGTATCACTCGCTTGCGAGCGCCCTACGATTTTGAGATTTTTCCCTTCACGGTGTGTTTTATTATATCAGATATATGCATGTTCGATATACTCTTTGTTCGCAGGTTGACAGGTACACGACATCGACTCCACCTAATTTCACAGGTTTGAGCGTGTCCATTGACCAACGGTAAATGATTGGGAGATAGTAGCTAGGTTTTTCATGTAATGTCATCACCCTAGTCATAGTGTGTCGTCAGATTGTAATCGGGTTTAGTTGTTTTAATATTGTCCATTTCACCTTGGGTTTTATTTAATTTCAAATTATACAGGTTATTAAATGGCGGGTGTAGTTAAAATGATGATTAAATTTATCTAGTTGCAATGTTGAAATGTTATTTATTTATTGATTAATTTAATTTAATTAATAAAATAATCTAATCTTGGATTAGATTTAATTATTGATTAATCAAGTTAATAGTGATAAATTAAATTAAGTTAGTTGTTTTCACATTATTGATATTTAGATTTAAATTAAAAAATGGAAATATGTTTTATATTTCACTTTTTAAAAATTATAAGTAAAATAATTTCTTTTCCAAATTTTTTGAATTCTTTTTGTAAAAAGAAATTTTTAAATGCATAAAATTTCATTTGGAAAATAATTTAGTTTTAAATTTCAAAAAAAGAAAATATCTTCAAATTTCAATATATTTAATATATATGAGATATTTATTTTTATTTTAAATTTTTTAAAAATAAATATCTTCAAATTTCAATATATTAATATATATGAGATATTTATTTTTATTTTAAATTTTAAAAAATAAATATCTTCAAATTTCAATATATTAATATATATGAGATATTTATTTTAAGAATTTAAAATTTGGGGAAAACTCTACTTTAGGAAATAAAATTTCATATAATGGGGGAATTTCTATTTTGGGAATCTTTTAATTTGGTGAGAATTTTTGCTATGGTTGGATTTGGATTTTGTTCTTGAAATTTTGAAGAAGCAAAGGGATTTCTTGGTTGAGCTAAAATCAGAGTAGGGATTAAAATCTCCATTGTCAAAATTTTCAAGCTTTGGGAGAAAACACCAGGTTCTTTGCTTGAATTTTTTTACTTCATTTTGAAAGAAATTTACAAATTTGTTCATGCTTTTAGAAAAGATTCAATCACTTTGAGTTGCAATGAAAACCCATCTTAAATCTTGTTGCAAAATTGGAAACAAACAATTGTTGAAATTATGGGAAAAACAATAAATTTCTTTGTAGAAAATGAGAAAAGAAATCAATAGCAAGAAAGCTCAGATAATTTAGAAATTTCAAAAGAGACAAAAGAAATCTGGAAACATTTCTTTTTGTAGTTGAAGTAATGCGCAAGCATATAGGAAAACGAGATGAAAAGAATATAATGATTAAGCCCTCTACAAATGGTGCTTGTTTCTAGGTTCTCGCCAAATGTACTTATCCAAGGCACCACTAAGGGTGGTTTTCACCATTCAACGATTTATTTCTCTTTACTATTGACAATATATTTTTTTATTTTTTGACATTTTTGTGTATTTTTCAAGGTGGGGTACCCAATTGACTCAGATATGGAAAGACTTAAGATTAATTATGTTGATGGGTTCATCCAAGGGTTTCCCCTTAGGTGTAGCTGTTGGATATTGTGGATATGGTTGCTGATATGTGGTTGTCATTGATGTCAACACTATTAGAATTTGGTGTAACAGAGGTTGTATATGTTGAAGATATTGAGAAAATTGTAAAAGGAAGTGTTTTAGGTTCCTAGTGGAACTGTGCAAGTCATGAAGGTGTTTTGTTTTGCACGTTGAAGTTTAGATGGTGTGGAGTCTATTTATGGATGTTTCTAGATCATCTACCGAAAGTTTAAGAGGTCTGCATGAAGTTTTGAGTGTGTTGTGGTCTGACAATGTTTTTGTGGTCTCTGTTAGTGTTCCTGAATGAAGATTCTGTGATTCTGGTAATCTCAGTTGTTGTGGATGCTTCTTTGTTGTTTCTTGGTGCTCTCAGATGTCTCTAGATCATTCTCTATTTGTGTGGTACGTCCACATTGCTCAGAGAGCTCGTGGTTGTAGATCATTTTGTGCATGTTCAAGTTTTCATATTCTTTGTCGACATGTTGATGGTAGCATGTTGTGGATCTTCATGGTGAAATTAATTAAAGTAATTTTGTGTTGGAGAAGTTAATTTGGGTTTTCACTATGTTGTGGCCAACCTTGGTGAATTTGCATTGGAAATTTATTTGTGAATTTGGGCCAACATTGAAAATATGTTTTATTTTTTCGGCCAACTAAAATATGATGAAATCTCATGAAGCGGATCTATAAGGGTGAATGGTTGAGCAAAATTAGAGTGTGCATTTAAGTGTGAATGTATGCCAGAGAAAGTGTAAATATGTGAATAGTGTTTCTATCATTCAATTGTAGAGCAAAGAGTGAAGAAGTTTGAGGAAAGTGTGAAGAAGGTTTTTTGACCTTAATTGGAACTGTAATTAGGCTTGTGTAGAAGCTATGAACTTTTAGTTCATACTCTATGGATCTAATCCATATTTCTGTATTATTGGATAGTGAGTCCTCTTTGTATTTGGGCATTGAGCTCTAGGCAGTGTGCCTTAATTCATGCACATTCCCCTTATTATTTCTCTTTATACTTTTAATAGAGTATAATCTTGTGGACTAACATCCACCATGGTTTTTCCCCTAACAGGGTTTCCATGTAAAAAATCTTGGTGTTATTTGTCTCTTTGATGTATTAATTGCTTGTGGTTATTTGCTTATTCATTAGATGTTAGATTAAAGTTAAAATAAGTTAGAAAAGTTGAAGTTTCTATCACAACTGATTCACCCCCCCTCTCAGTTGTGTGTCCTTATTTTGCCAACAGTAGCAAGCTGATATGCCCCAAAACCATACTTAACTATGATGACATAGGGACCCAACCAATTGGCTTCAAATTTTCCATTCTTTCCTTTGTCTTGTTGGATGTGTTGATTCTCTTTAAGGATATGGCCACCAACATAAAACTGTTGAAAACAAAATTTATTGTTGTAGATTCTCATTTTTATTATACCTTAGGTTGATTTCATGCCCACATAAGATGAATTTACTATTGAATGTATATAAATCTAATGCAACTACAATAAATTTTCTAATAATTATAAACTATGTAGTATTGAGGTTAAAGGCTATACATACCTACATGATTGCAAATATGTGCATGCCCTCAATAAATGTTAATTATACAACTCACCAAAACCCTATCAAATTTTATATCAATTCATAAGTCTTAAGGCTTTCTAGACTCAATTGTGAGGAATGTTTTTGCATTAAGATTATTTGTGTAATTTTGAAAAAAAAATCCAAATTTTTTAAAATAATTATACATTTGTAACTCTTATACGATGTAAGAGTTGATCAAGAACTCTGCAAGAAGAAATGATAATCTAGAACCAAAACAAGAAGCACTAGAATTTTTACATTACTAACCAATTGATATAATACATAAAAAATGGTACATTATGTATAATGTGAAACCCCCTATATATATAAGCAAGGATGAGACCTAAGAATAAGTAAGATCATAAAAAGTTTCATAATCTTATGAATTAGAAACAAATATAAAATGCATTAAGAAAAAAATAAAAAATCCTAGAAGTAAACTTAAGTAGAATAATGTGAATAGGACCTCATCTAAGAATATTTAAGTAATATTCTTTGTTCACACAAAAAATGCCACATAAATTAATGAAAAATGGGTCCATATTAGATTGAAGGGTGGAAACTAAGTTAGGTGCATGTATGGCTCTTCATAAATGGTTCAATAGGTTTCATAGAGCCCACAACCTTTTGTGTGGTGACAAGAGAAACCACATATGGGGGAAAGATAATTTCCACCAAAAAAACAATCAACATTTAAATAGTATGGTGGTGGGATGTGTGGGGTTCACACACACTACATTGCATATGCGACGGTAAAGGTAAAATATTATATCTATAATATCAACAATATGTCTTTACAAATGTAATATCACACCAACATTGAAACCTTTCATGAATTTGATTGCAATAATCAATATATATATATATTCATTTAGTACAAAATGGAGCTTCATTATGTCTTTAAAAAAGTAATCACACCAACACCAAAACCCTTCATGAATCTGATTGCAATAATCAGTATATATATATATATAGTACCAAAATAAAGCTTGACTATTGTATCTAGATTTTTCTCAAATTTAGAAACCATTTTTATTGCACCATTCGTATCAATGCAAATTATGACTATGCTTGTTTCAAAATGTAAAAATAGTAGGTGAAAAAATTGAAGCCTCTAATGTTTAAATGGACTATAGCTTGGAGGAGGAGGAGGAGGAGGAGGAGGATTCCAATTGTTTAATTTTCCTAATGGTTCACTCATGCTCTTTCCCTTATTATTTTGGACCCATTTTGATTAGATTTTCATAAATGTAATAATAATTTTCAAGATTCATAATCATGCATGAAATTGATCAATATATTTTTATACTTATTCACTTTCATATGCATCTACCTAATTATTCACATTCATATCTTGAAGTAAAGAAAAAATAAAATGATAAAAATTAAATTATATGCATTCCTAAATCCTATTCCCATTTTTATACTACATAAATTTAGCGTTGATTTAAATATCGCATCGAAAAGCTTCGTAACCTTAGGAATACATTCCTTTCTTATGATCTTGTTTTAAAACGATATGATGGACTAGGGTAATAAACATAAAAGAAGAAACACATTGTCAACTGCTTTTTCTAGAATTGCATGCACTTAATCTCTTCACAATAAGAATGTTTAGGGTAAACCAGAACATTATTGATTAGCGCTCTAGATATCGATGGCAGTTCAAGAATTTAGTCAGAAATTTCAATGGTTTTGAGTTGAGGTTGTGGTTAAGGGCGCTTGGGCATTGTCATAGTAAGCACTCCATTCTCCATGCCAGCTTTCACCTCATCCAGATTTGCATTCTCAAGTATCCTGATAAACCTGATCAAGCTCCCTCTCCATCGTTCAACACAGTGATATTTCTCCTCCTCCACCTCCTCTTCTTTTCTGCGTTCTTCGCTAATTTGAAGAAGTCGACCATCTAGCACTGCTATTTTCACCACCTATTTCTTTAATCCTGCAAGAACAACAAAGATAAGAAGGGAAAATTTGTTCAAGCAAAAATCGACAATCAAACAGTGAATAAATAAATATCAGGAAGGTCGGCCTTGAAGATATAAGCATCAGGAGTTTCCTTCGCATCCAGCTGCATTTCGGCTCTTTTCAACTCGTTAGGAGCATCAGGAGTTTCCTTGCAATCCACATTTATCTCGGTTCTTTTCAACTCATCCATATGCTTCAAAAAAGCTAAACGATCAGATAGGCAGTGCAGTGCTTTCGGTGTTGTGGATTATGGTGATGAACCTTCAATGGAGATCAGCGAAAGAGCTTTTTACAGAGTGGGAGGCAGCCAAGAAATGTGAGTACAGAAGTACCAGCCCTTCGTTGCTTTTTAATGGATTGGGCGGGAATGCAACGGGAGATGCAAATTCAAAATTGAATTTTAAATCTAACCGTAGCAGTGATTGTTATCGTGGATAGCTAAAGGCAAGCAACAGAGAACATAACGAAAACGAAAAGGTAAGAGGGCCCACAAGCGCCACCTAAGCGGGCAAAAGCTTAGTGTGTGATCTTTAAGCCCAGCCATCTGACCTCATTGACAGGATCACATGCATGACTTGACTAAGGGTACGGTCCCATGGAGGGGGGCTTCCTAAAAAATTTCAGCGGTGCTGCTGAGATTTTTTAGGAATATTTTTAAGATGGTGGTCCCATGAATTCAATTTTGCAATTCAGCTTAAAAATTTGAGTTCCAAAATTCAAGGGACGAAGTGGAGTAATTTGATAAAAATTAATAAACAAATAAAAATTCTCTAATTTTTTAGTTTTTTTTAGGAATTTAAAATTCAAAGTGATAGACAAGTGGCAGAAAATATTCCTAATCTGTAGGGGCAATTTCTAGCCCCACCTCAATTTCACCCGCTGAAATTTGCAGTCCTAAAAGGTAGGGGCTGCTATTTTTCAGGAGGAGATTCCAATTAATCCTTGTAGCATAATTTTTTTGGGTCCATGGGACACCTTGATCCATGAAAATAGAAGCCCAAGCCCCCATGGGACCATACAGTAAGAGGGCAAAGGATGTAGACTAGTCCGTTTAAAACGACACTGTCTATCCAACCCCAGGAATGCACCGAGGCATGGATGCTTGCCCTATCCATGCTGCATGCCTCATCCATGTTACGGTCGGACGGCAGTTTCTTGATTTTCTCGCCTCGCCTCAGATTCCGTGCAAACTCTGCAGAGTTTAATCATGATAGTTAAACCAGATGAAAGCAACGCCTTCCAGCCACTGTATAAATATTAAAACTTTTATTATTAATTAAAATGCTCTTCGTTGTTTGTGATCGCGTTTAATAAAAAAAACTTAAAACTTTTTAAAGTTAAAAATTTAATATTTAATTAAAAAGATAAAATTATATTTTAATTTTAATTTGTTAAATATACATTTTATTTATTTTATTTTTGTAAAATTTTCAATAAAATTTTCAATATTTAACTATAATTTTAAAATTGTAAAAAATACTTAAAATATTAATAAAATTTAAAATTTTATTTTAATGTAAAATATATAAATATTTAATGAAGACAATTATTTCTTTAATATTAAAATTTTGATATCTTTAATATAAATTAATAATAGAAATTTTGATAAAATAATTATTTATTTATATTTATATAAATTCTAATGTTTGTTTAATTTTTTTAGAATATCAAATTCTAATTTATAATCTCACACACATATATATATATTATTATTGTATAATGACTTACTCCTCATGGAAAATGGAGGTTTACCATCAAATCATATCTAATTTAAAATACATTATATGATTAATATAATTTTGTGGAGCTCTAAATATATTATAATGTTAAGGATATTACTAATTGAATCCTAATGTCAACTCCAAATCTTACCCTAAGTGGAAATTCTAATCCCTTGTATTATAATAAGTTAACCCTAATCCTCACTATAATAGTTAATAATTGATTATTATATTAATAAAAAAAACTTTAAATTTATATTAACTAACCATAATAATAAGTTAAGTTTGTTATTAACTTTGTATTATTATATTAAGATATAATTATTAATATATATTAATATATTATAAAAATAATTATAAGGACAAATAAATTTTTAATATAAAATAATATTATTCTTATATGATTATTATCCTAATTGAAGCCTATTTGTCATCAAACCTGAACCCAAACCATAATTGAACTTTTGCAAACCCTAATTGTAATACTTTGAACATTTACAAATGCTAATTGTACCTCAAACCATATAAGTAAACTTAAAATTTGGAAAATATGAATGATTTTTTATTTTTGAATTTTTTTGAAGATATTTCATTTTTATTCAGATTTTTTATTGAAAAATATTACTTAAATAAATCTATATAAAAAAATATCAAATGATATTTCGTTGTAAACATATCTTGAATATTTTTTAATTTTAAGTATATTAATTTAGAAACTTACTGTATACCTTGATATTTTATGCTACTCTAAATGTGTGAATCTAACTAAGAAACATGAAAGACAAAACACCAAGGACACCTCAAGATTAGCTAAAAGAGAGTTACAATAAGAAAGGAAATAGATAAACAAAATAGGACAATATCACCTTCCTTGTTGTTGGTTGCTCCTTGATTAGCCTTCGATTTGAATAGCTTGTGTGCTCCTTAGATGGTAGATTGAATGACTAAAATGCAAGATTCTATAGGCAAGATGACTAGCAAAGATGATTAGTTGATTGCAAATGCTTGAGGATTCAAATGGACAGCATGTAGGTATGGAAGTGAAAAGTGTTGCAAAATAACAGCATAAGGGTGCTCAAATCTAAGTGTTGTGGAAATGCCCTTGAGGAGGGGGTATTTATAGAGGATCTTGAATTCTTGAATGATCTCTAGAGAATTCAAGGGTCAAGATTGATCCAACAAGGTCAAGATGAAGGGCTATGGTGGGTTGAGAACCCACAAGCCCTCACATCTTGACATGTGGAGGGTGAAATGGACAAGAGGATATGAGGTGGAGATGAGTTGTCAAAAAGGTACATGAGGTGGAAAAGGACATGCACCTTGGGGGATGAGAGGATTTCCACAAAAAGGGATTTCTTGTCCCCAAGTGGGAGTGAAAGGGACTTTTGAGGAATTTTAGAATTCCTCAAAAATCTACATGGGAAAAGGAAAGGTGGTTGGGAGGATAAATGTGAATTAAAAATTCACATTCATAGGATAATCTAGAGGATAAAAGGTGGGTTCCAAAAAGGTGGGACTTGGTCACATGTGGAGATTGTGACAAGTCCAAGGTTCTAGAAGCCTTGGGAGAATGGAATGTGAATTAAAAATTCACATTTAAAGGAGGGGAGTCTAGAGAAAATAAATGTGAATTAAAAATTCACATAGGAGAGAGGGTTATCATTAAAAAGGAAAAATGGAAGAATTGACCAAAAAAGAGGTGCTAAATATAGTTAATGATTTTGGTTAAGGTTGTGCAAATATTGGATTAGGCTAATTAACAGAAGATTAGAGGCAAGTGGCAAATGTTGGAGGATGTGACAAGGAGAGAGAAAGTGAGAAATTTTAAATTGATTTTTAAATCAAAAGGAGGATAAGTGACTAAATTAAATAAATTAGTGTATTTATTTAATTTAGAGAGGAATAAAGTAAAAGACAAAGTATTAATTATTAAATTAAATACTTTATGGGACAAAGGGTGTAATATTAATTTAATAAATTAATATTAATATGATGGATGTGAATGCAACAAATTTAATCATATGGAAGTGATTAAATTTGGGTGTCTACACTTACTTTTATATGAAATAGTAAATTTAGAATATTTATTTTATATCTCTAACTTCTCACTTATTAGAATTTTGATTTTGATTATTATAAATATTACAAAATTTATTTTACTTTTTTAATAATTTTAGAAATTCTAGCAATTTCACTTATTAAAATTTTATTTTATATCAACTATGATTTTGATTTCTATAAATATCATAAATAATATTTCTATTATTTTTTATCTATCTTATTACATAATCTATATAGGAAACCTAATATATATCAACTTGTTTGAATCCATTTTAGAAATTTAATTAATGTGTGTTTGTTGTAATGGATTCTTTATTTGCATAATAATATGATATCATTAGCTTATCTTCTAGGAATGTACAACACTGCGACATGTTTATGATATTGTTTATAACTTATTGAATATAACCAAGGAGAATGAATATTGTCTAAACATGAGGAAATTATATTGAATGAATAAGTATATAATTTACATCAGTTGTATTATAAGGCTTGCAGCCTATGATTTATCTTAGAACCCTAACCCTAACCCTAACCCTAACCCTAACCCTACCCCTATTGAAATTCAATCTTAATTGAACCATATCCCTAACTGTAACTCTAACCGATTGAAGTTCAACCCAAATTAAACCTAAACACTAACAATAATTCTAACTATAGTTGAACCCCAATCCTAACCTTAGTTGAACCCTGACCCTAATAGAATATGAACGAGCTAACCATTATTCTAATTGTATATCTTAATCCTAATTAAAGATGAACCCTAACCATAACCCTAATTAAGTCCTAATTGAATTTTAACTCTTATAGTAATTGTAAGTCTAACCCTAATCCTAGTTGAATTCCTAACCCCAATCCTAAGTTCCCTAACCCCAAACTTTAGCATACAACCCTTAGGGTACAAGTGATGTTCGATTAGGGTAAGGGTTAACTTAACTTATTATTATGGTTAGTTAATATAAATTTTTAAAAAAAATTATTAATATAATAATCAATTATTAACTATTATAGTGAGGATTAGGGTTAACTTATTATAATACAAGGGATTAGAATTTCCATAAGATTTGGAGTTGACATTAGGATTCAATTAGTAATATCCTTAACATTATAATATATTTAGAGCTCCACAAAATTATATTAATCATATAATGTATTTTAAATTAGATATGATTTGATGGTAAACCTCCATATTCCATGAGGAGCAAGTCATTATACAATAATATATATATATGTGTGTGTGTGTGTGTGTGAGAGAGAGAGAGAGAGAGATTATAAATTAGAATTTGATATTCTAAAAAAATTAAACAAACATTAGAATTTATATTCACTTTATATTAAAAAAGTTTCAAATTTAAAGATTTATTTAAAATCAAATTTAAAAAATATAAATAAATAATTATTTTTATCAAAATTTCTATTATTAATTTATATTAAAGATATCAAAATTTTAATATTAAAGAAATAATTGTCTTCATTAAATGTTTATATATTTTACATTAAAATAAAATTAAAATTTTATTAATATTTTAAGTATTTTTTACAATTTTAAAATTATAGTTAAATATTGAAAATTTTATTGAAAATTTTACAAAAGAAATAAAATAAATAAAATGTATATTTAACAAAAATTAAAATTAAAATATAATTTTATCTTTTTAATTAAATGTTAAATTTTTAAATTTAAAAAGTTTTAAATTTTTTTTATTAAACGCGATCACAAACAACGAACAGCATTTTAATTAATAATAAAAGTTTTAATATTTATACAGCGGCTGGAAGGCGTTGCTTTCATCTGGTTTAACTATCATGATTAAACTCTGCATAGTTTGCACGGAATCTGAGGCGAGGCGAGAAAATCAAGAAATTGCCGTCCGGCCGTAACATGGATGAGGCATGCAGCATGGATAGACAGTGCCGTTTAAAACACGCTGGATGCTACCGAATCCTTTTTGGAGGTCTTTCAAGTCTGCTTCCTCGCGACTATGAGTCACGAATTCGTATTATTCATTGTCAACCAATACGACAATAAGTATCAATCCGTGAAACAGGCAATGAATTTTTGACTCTTCCGCCTGCTATTATGTCGAAAGACTCCGTCATGGTCTACATTTAGAAATTTACAACAGGAGTCACTTTCGAGACAGCCTGCAAGCACTACCTGATTCAAATTACGTCACTTCAACAATAAATGAGGATAAAGACGTTTGTCGTGTCCAGTGCAAATTCTTATGAGAAGATCATACCACTATAAATGGGAATAGTGCAAATTCGTCAGGGTACACGTAAACAATAAATGGGAGTGGGGCAAATTCTTCTGGATAGGTGGAAACAATAAATGGGAGTGGGGCATATTCTTCTGTATAGGTGGAAACAATAAATGGGAATGGAGGTGCGAATTAGACTGAGCGGACAGGAAACTTAAATGTTTTCATACGCTGTTTGTAACGGTCACTTCACCCATTTTTGGTTAAATTTGATGGTCATATGACCGTATATGTTTTTATGTAAAATTTAGCAGATACCTTGGTTATGTCAAGGGGTTTTTATATGAAATGAATGACTTACTTTTTGGAATCAACCATTGAAAATTGAGAAGGATGCAAGATTATACAATTAATCTTAACCGTCTCAATTTTTCTTGTCATTTTCTATTTTTATTTTTAAAATAATTTAACAATTTAAAAGTAGGCTTTTTGTTTTAAAAAAAAAGAAACAAAAAAAGACTTGATAAGATCGAAATGAATTTTTTTTTATATTTTATTGATATTTCAATTCTAATAATTTATTTTTTATTTTTATTTGCAAATGATTTAACAATTTAAAAGTAGTTAATAACATGCAACTTTCATAGTTCATAATAATGGTGCTAAGATTTCTGAATTGAAACTGTGTATCAATTTTTACATCAATGTTTCAGATAATTCTCCATGATCCATCATTAGGCTGTGTTGCAGTTAGAGAGAAGAGTGAAAAGAGTAGTAGGAAACTTGGATGATAAATACGTGAGGGGGGTTGGAGGAGGGTAGTTGTAGGCTTATGATGGCACTAAACTCAAAAAATTTGGAAAGATCCAAATAGTCCAAGGGAGGAAAGATGATAGACCATAAATTGAGAGGAAAAAATGACACAACCATGCAAATATTAGATAACATGATTAATAGTATAATTTTTCACAGAGTGTTAAATATTGGTTTTATGCATAACAATATACATAGTATTATGTATAAAATCAAACCAAAATTTGTAATAACCCGATAATATTATATATAAACATAAAGATTGAAACATCTAAAAAAATATGCTAGACCAAAAAACAAAAATTATTATAATATGGAATATTATATAATCTAAAATATTACTAAATGGAAAAAAAATTTATCATATAATAAAATGTTATAAGATAGTTTATTATATAATGTTATGCATTAGAGATAAAGATAAATAATATTAATATTTTGTAAGGGACATACGAGAAAACACATACCATTATTTAAAATGATAAATGATAATAGAAATAAATAATAAAAATAATGATATAGTTAATATTAAACATAAACCAATTGAAATTATGAAATCTATATTAATAATTAAACAATGATTACCTTTATTATTTTTATATTTTTATACTAACACATTAAATTGATGACGAAGAATTATCTATACTATAGAAGAGATAAGTTATATAAATAGTTTATTGATAATTATTAATAATAATATTAGAACTATAATATCTATAATTATTATCAATAAGGTAACCAATACTAGAATTATCTTAATAATATATTAATAAATATTATCAATAATTAATAATCAATACTAAATTAAAGAAAATTATCAATTATTAATAATTGGTCATTAAAGAGGAATTAATACATCAAATAATAAGAAATATCTAGTATAAAAGTAATATAATACAAGTGCCACATAGTGGCCAGTACTTGCCTTTGTAGTATTCTAATTAGAAATTTGTAGAGTTGGAATAAAAATAAATGTAAGTTTAACTAATGTGAATAAAATTGAATGTAATTTTTTTTTTAATTGTTGTATTTTAGTTTTTACTTTTGTATTTTGTGTTTTGTTTGATTAATAGCGTTGATTTTTTTATATGTTTTGATTATGTAATGTAAATATATTGTTTGATGTTAAATATTTGAAAATAAAATAAATTGGAATAAATGTTTATTGTTTGGTGTAACGCCTCGTCGTGCAAACCCCAAAGGAACAACAAAGAACGCAACATTTTTTTTTTAAACATAACGAATGCACTTTAAGTTTTCCAACATAACCAATGTTTCAAGTTGCACATCAAAGTCCCTCGGGGTACACGAGGTGACATTACCAAACTATCCCATAACAAAGTTAACTGATGAACATTAAATTATCAATTGTGTATCCATTCATTCACATATCATCATTTAGAAAATTCATTAATGATAACCAAAATAATAAGAATAATCCATATAAAACCATACATGCAAATACAATAAATTAATCATGGAGATATTAAGTACATATTTCCACAAATACAACATAACATTAACAGTATTTACAGATGGTAGTTCAAGAATGATTTACATAGTATGATAATACATTACATCAGTTTGATAATACATCTCAGTGAACACATACAAAATTACATCATAAGTCTTCCCAACACACGTGGGAGTGATACATCAATACATAAAATACATCTGGAGTACAAATATACATCTGGTAAAATATGAATCCTAGATCAATCCGCATCAACAAAACTCTACACTGAATGGTACAACTGCATTATAAGGGGACCCAACGGGGTGCGTAGCATGTTCAACCCAACCACCCCCGTGCTGGGAGTAAATAAGGAAGGATTGTAGTACCCCTCCATTTTTTTGTTTGATCGAACATTGTTCTTCTATGTATGCTTTATTTTTGTTAGCACCTTGACTATGTACTTGGTTCTATTTGATCGCAACTGTTAAGCGATGTGTATGTGATATTTTGATGTAATGATATTTTACTCTGATGTTATCATTATGGCATGTTTTGAATTAGAGTACTCGATATTTAATTTAAGATGCTTTATGCTTTTATAATATTATTGATGTTAGACTCATCAGTTAGAAAGGTTGTATTGGTGAAGGGGACGTGATTGTATCACTCGCTTGCGAGCGCCCTACGATTCTGAGATTTTCCCCTTCAAGGTGTGTTTTATTATATCAGATATATGCATGTTCGATATACTCTTTGTTTGCAGGTTGACAGGTACACGACATCGACTCCACCTAATTTCACAGGTTTGAGCGTGTCCATTGACCAACGGTAAACGATTGGGAGATAGTAGCTAGGTTTTTCATGTAATGTCATCACCCTAGTCATAGTGTGTCGTCAGATTATAGTCGGGTTTAGCTGTTTTAATATTGTCCATTTCACCTTGGGTTTTATTTAATTTCAAATTATACAGGTTATTAAATGGTGGGTGTAGTTAAAATGATGATTAAATTTATCTAGTTGCAATGTTGAAATGTTATTTATTTATTGATTAATTTAATTTAATTAATAAAATAATCTAATCTTGGATTAGATTTAATTATTGATTAATCAAGTTAATAGTGATAAATTAAATTAAGTTAGTTGTTTTCACATTATTGATATTTAGATTTAAATTAAAAAATGGAAATATGTTTTATATTTCACTTTTTAAAAATTATAAGTAAAATAATTTCTTTTCCAAATTTTTTGAATTCTTTTTGTAAAAAGAAATTTTTAAATGCATAAAATTTCATTTGGAAAATAATTTAGTTTTAAATTTCAAAAAAAGAAAATATCTTCAAATTTCAATATATTTAATATATATGAGATATTTATTTTTATTTTAAATTTTTTAAAAATAAATATCTTCAAATTTCAATATATTAATATATATGAGATATTTATTTTTATTTTAAATTTTAAAAAATAAATATCTTCAAATTTCAATATATTAATATATATGAGATATTTATTTTAAGAATTTAAAATTTGGGGAAAACTCTATTTTAGGAAATAAAATTTCATATAATGGGGGAATTTCTATTTTTGGGAATCTTTTAATTTGGTGAGAATTTTTGCTATGGTTGGATTTGGATTTTGTTCTTGAAATTTTGAAGAAGCAAAGGGATTTCTTGGTTGAGCTAAAATCAGAGTAGGGATTAAAATCTCCATTGTTAAAATTTTCAAGCTTTGGGAGAAAACACCAGGTTCTTTGCTTGAATTTTTTTACTTCATTTTGAAAGAAATTTACAAATTTGTTCATGCTTTTAGAAAAGATTCAATCACTTTGAGTTGCAATGAAAACCCATCTTAAATCTTGTTGCAAAATTGGAAACAAACAATTGTTGAAATTATGGGAAAAACAATAAATTTCTTTGTAGAAAATGAGAAAAGAAATCAATAGCAAGAAAGCTCAGATAATAGAAATTTCAAAAGAGACAAAAGAAATCTGGAAACATTTCTTTTTGTAGTTGAAGTAATGCGCAAGCATATAGGAAAACGAGATGAAAATAATATAATGATTAAGCCCTCTACAAATGGTGCTTGTTTCTAGGTTCTCACCAAATGCACTTATCCAAGGCACCACTAAGGGTGGTTTTCACCATTCAACGATTTATTTCTCTTTACTATTGACAATATATTTTTTTATTTTTTGACATTTTTGTGTATTTTTCAAGGTGGGGTACCCAATTGACTCAGATATGGAAAGACTTAAGATTAATTATTTTGATGGGTTCATCCAAGGGTTTCCCCTTAGGTGTAGCTGTTGGATATTGTGGATATGGTTGCTGATATGTGGTTGTTATTGATGTCAACACTATTAGAATTTGGTGTAACAGAGGTTGTATATGTTGAGGATATTGAGAAAATTGTAAAAGGAAGTGTTTTAGGTTCCTAGTGGAACTGTGCAAGTCATGAAGGTGTTTTGTTTTGCACGTTGAAGTTTAGATGGTGTGGAGTCTATTTATGGATGTTTCTAGATCATCTACCGAAAGTTTAAGAGGTCTGCATGAAGTTTTGAGTGTGTTGTGGTCTGACAATGTTTTTGTGGTCTCTGTTAGTGTTCCTGAATGAAGATTCTGTGATTCTGGTAATCTCAGTTGTTGTGGATGCTTCTTTGTTGTTTCTTGGTGCTCTCAGATGTCTCTAGATCATTCTCTATTTGTGTGGTACGTCCACATTGCTCAGAGAGCTCGTGGTTGAAGATCATTTTGTGCATGTTCAAGTTTTCATATTCTTTGTCGACATGTTGATGGTAGCGTGTTGTGGATCTTCATGGTGAAATTAATTAAAGTAATTTTGTGTTGGAGAAGTTAATTTGGGTTTTCACTATGTTGTGGCCGACCTTGGTGAATTTGCATTGGAAATTTATTTGTGAATTTGGGCCGACATTGAAAATATGTTTTATTTTTTTGGCCAACTAAAATATGATGAAATCCCATGAAGCGGATCTATAAGGGTGAATGGTTGAGCAAAATTAGAGTGTGCATTTAAGTGTGAATGTATGCCAGAGAAAGTGTAAATATGTGAATAGTGTTTCTATCATTCAATTGTAGAGCAAAGAGTGAAGAAGTTTGAGGAAAGTGTGAAGAAGGTTTTTTGACCTTAATTGGAACTGTAATTAGGCTTGTGTAGAAGCTATGAACTTTTAGTTCATACTCTATGGATCTAATCCATATTTTTGTATTATTGGATAGTGAGTCCTCTTTGTATTTGGGCAGTGAGCTCTAGGCAGTGTGCCTTAATTCATGCACATTCCCCTTATTATTTCTCTTTATACTTTTAATAGAGTATAATCTTGTGGACTAACATCCACCATGGTTTTTCCCCTAACAGGGTTTCCATGTAAAAAATCTTGGTGTTATTTGTCTCTTTGATGTATTAATTGCTTGTGGTTATTTGCTTATTCATTAGATCTGAGATTAAAGTTAAAATAAGTTAGAAAAGTTGAAGTTTCTATCACAACTGATTCACCCCCCCTCTCAGTTGTGTGTCCTTATTTTGCCAACAGTAGCAAGCTGATATGCCCCAAAACCATACTTAACAATGATGACATAGGGACCCAACCAATTGGCTTCAAATTTTCCATTCTTTCCTTTGTCTTGTTGGGTGTGTTGATTCTCTTTAAGGATATGGTCACCAACATAAAAATGTTGAAAACAAAATTTATTGTTGTAGATTCTCATTTTTATTATACCTTAGGTTGATTTCATGCCCACATAAGATGAATTTACTATTGAATGTATATAAATCTAATGCAACTACAATAAATTTTCTAATAATTATAAACTATGTAGTATTGAGGTTAAAGGCTATACATACCTACATGATTGCAAATATGTGCATGCCCTCAATAAATGTTAATTATACAACTCACCAAAACCCTATCAAATTTTATATCAATTTATAAGTCTTAAGGCTTTCTAGACTCAATTGTGAGGAATGTTTTTGCATTAAGATTATTTGTGTAATTTTGAAAAAAAAAATCCAATTTTTTTAAAATAATTAAACATTTGTAACTCTTATACGATGTAAGAGTTGATCAAGAACTCTGCAAGAACAAATGATAATCTATAACCAAAACAAGAAGCACTAGAATTTTTACATTACTAACCAATTGATATAATACATAAAAAATGGTACATTATGTATAATGTGAAACCCCCTATATATATAAGCAAGGATGAGACCTAAGAATAAGTAAGATCATAAAAAGTTTCATAATCTTATGAATTAGAAACAAATATAAAATGCATTAAGAAAAAAATAAAAAATCCTAGAAGTAAACTTAAGTAGAATAATGTGAATAGCACCTCATCTAAGAATATTTAAGTAATATTCTTCATTCACACAAAAAATGCCACATAAATTAATGAAAAATGGGTCCATATTAGATTGAAGGGTGGAAACTAAGTTAGGTGCATGTATGGCTCTTCATAAATGGTTCAATAGGTTTCATAGAGCCCACAACCTTTTGTGTGGTGACAAGAGAAACCACATATGGGGGAAAGATAATTTCCACCAAAAAAACAATCAACATTTAAATAGTATGGTGGTGGGATGTGTGGGGTTCACACACACTACATTGCATATGCGACAGTAAAGGTAAAATATTATATCTATAATATCAACAATATGTCTTTACAAATGTAATATCACACCAACATTGAAACCTTTCATGAATTTGATTGCAATAATCAATATACATAAATATTCATTTAGTACAAAATGGAGCTTCATTATGTCTTTAAAAAAGTAATCACACCAACACCAAAACCCTTCATGAATCTGATTGTAATAATCAGTATATATATATATATATAGTACCAAAATAAAGCTTGACTATTGTATCTAGATTTTTCTCAAATTTAGAAACCATTTTTATTGCACCATTCGTATCAATGCAAATTATGACTATGCTTGTTTCAAAATGTAAAAATAGTAGGTGAAAAAATTGAAGCCTCTAATGTTTAAATGGACTATAGCTTAGAGTAGGAGGAGGAGGAGGAGGAGGAGGATTCCAATTGTTTAATTTTCCTAATGGTTCACTCATGCTCTTTCCCTTATTATTTTGGACCCATTTTGATTAGATTTTCATAAATGTAATAATAATTTTCAAGATTCATAATCATGCATGAAATTGATCAATATATTTTTATACTTATTCACTTTCATATGCATCTACCTAATTATTCACATTCATATCTTGAAGTAAAGAAAAAATAAAATGATAAAAATTAAATTATATGCATTCCTAAATCCTATTCCCATTTTTATACTACATAAATTTAGCATTGATTTAAATATCGCATCGAAAAGCTTCGTAACCTTAGGAATACATTCCTTTCTTATGATCTTGTTTTAAAACGATATGATGGACTAGGGTAATAAACATAAAAGAAGAAACACATTGTCAACTGCGTTTTCTAGAATTGCATGCACTTAATCTCTTCACAATAAGAATGTTTAGGGTAAACCAGAACATTATTGATTAGCGCTCTAGATATCGATGGCAGTTCAAGAATTTAGTCAGAAATTTCAATGGTTTTGAGTTGAGGTTGTGGTTAAGGGCGCTTGGGCATTGTCATAGTAAGCACTCCATTCTCCATGCCAGCTTTCACCTCATCCAGATTTGCATTCTCAAGTATCCTGATAAGCCTGATCAAGCTCCCTCTCCATCGTTCAACACAGTGATATTTCTCCTCCTCCACCTCCTCTTCTTTTCTGCGTTCTTCGCTAATTTGAAGAAGTCGACCATCTAGCACTGCTATTTTCACCACCTATTTCTTTAATCCTGCAAGAACAACAAAGATAAGAAGGGAAAATTTGTTCAAGCAAAAATCGACAATCAAACAGTGAATAAATAAATATCAGGAAGGTCGGCCTTGAAGATATAAGCATCAGGAGTTTCCTTCGCATCCAACTGCATTTCGGCTCTTTTCAACTCGTTAGGAGCATCAGGAGTTTCGTTGCAATCCACATTTATCTCGGCTCTTTTCAACTCATCCATATGCTTCAAAAAAGCTAAACGATCAGATAGGCAGTGCAGTGCTTTCGGTGTTGTGGATTATGGTGATGAACCTTTAATGGAGATCAGCGAAAGAGCTTTTTACAGAGTGGGAGGCAGCCAAGAAATGTGAGTACAGAAGTACCAGCCCTTCGTTGCTTTTTAATGGATTGGGCGGGAATGCAACGGGAGATGCAAATTCAAAATTCAATTTTAAATCTAACCGTAGCAGTGATTGTTACCGTGGACAGCTAAAAGCACGCAACAGAGAACATAATGAAAACGAAAAGGTAAGAGGGCCCACAAGCGCCACCTAAGCGGGCAAAAGCTTAGTGTGTGATCTTTAAGCCCAGCCAACCGACCTCATTGACAAGATCACATGCATGACTTGACTAAGGGTAGGGTCCCATGGAGGGGGGCTTCGTAAAAAATTTCAGCGGTGCTGCTGAGATTTTTTAGGAATATTTTAAAGATGGTGGTCCCATGAATTCAATTTTGCAATTCAGCTTAAAAGTTTGAGCTCCAAAATTCAAGGGACGAAGTGGAGTAATTTGATAAAAATTAATAAACAAATAAAAATTCTCTCATTTTTTAGTTTTTTTTAGGAATTTAAAATTCAAAGTGATAGACAAGTGGCAGAAAATATTCCTAATCTTTAGGGGCAATTTCTAGCCCCACCTCAATTTCACTCGCTGAAATTTGCAGTCCTAAAAGGTAGGGGCTGCTATTTTTCAGGAGGAGATTCCAATTAATCCTTGTAGCATAATTTTTTTGGGTCCATGGGACAGCTTGATCCATGAAAATAGAAGCCCAAGCCCCCAATGGGACCATCAGTATCAATCCGTGAAACAGGCAATGAATTTTTGACTCTTCCGCCTGCTATTTTGTCGAAAGACTCCGTCATGGTCTACATTCAGAAATTTACAACAGGAGTCACTTTCGAGACAGCCTGCAAGCACTACCTAATTCAAATTACGTCACTTCAACAATAAATGAGGATAAAGACGTTTGTCGTGTCCAGTGCAAATTCTTATGAGAAGATCATACCACTATAAATGGGAATAGTGCAAATTCGTCAGGGTACACGTAAACAATAAATGGGAGTGGGGCAAATTCTTCTCTATAGGTGGAAACAATAAATGGGAATGGTGGTGTGAATTAGACTGAGCGGACAAGAAACTTTATTGTTTTCATACGCTATTTGTGACGGTCACTTCACCCCTTTTTGGTTAAATTTGATGGTCATATGACCGTATTTGTTTTTATGTAAAATTTAGCAGATACCTTGGTTATGTCAAGGGGTTTTTATATGAAATGAATGACTTACTTTTTGGAATCAACCATTGAAAATTGAGAAGGATGCAAGACTATACAATTAATCTTAACCGTCTCAATTTTTCTTGTCATTTTCTATTTTTATTTTTAAAATAATTTAACAATTTAAAAGTAGGCTTTTTGTTTTAAAAACAAAGAAAAAAAAGGAGTTGATAAGATCGAAATGAAAAAAAATTTATATTTTATTGATATTTCAATTCTAATAATTTATTTTTTATTTTTTATTTGCAAATGATTTAACAATTTAAAAGTAGTTAATAACATGCAATTTTCATAGTTCATAATAATGGCGCTAAGATTTCTGAATTGAAACTGTGTATCAATTTTTACATCAATGTTTTAGATAATTCTCCATGATCCATCATTAGGCTGTGTTGCAGTTAGAGAGAAGAGTGAAAAGAGTAGTAGGAAACTTGGATGATAAATACATGAGGGGGGTTGGAGGAGGGTAGTTGTAGGCTTATGATGGCACTAAACTCAAATTTTTTGGAAAGATCCAAATAGTTCAAGGGAGGAAAGATGATAGACCATAAATTGAGAGGAAAAAATGACACAACCATGCAAATATTAGATAACATGATTAATAGTATAATTTTTCACAGAGTGTTAAATATTGGTTTTATGCATAACAATATACATAGTATTTGTTGAAGTTGTCAAATCCAACTTCTGAGTCCAAGAACACCTGCATGCAAGAATACCTATCACAGGGAAGAAAAAATGGAGAAAGAGAGAAAGAGATGTTTTGCTCTGTGAAAATTGAAAAGTTGTATTCTCAACAACTGAATTAGCATAATTACATAAAAGATCAATCCTTAAGAAAGGAGATCAACAAAACCCTAAAAAGGATAATACATTTAATAATTAATATAATTATTAAATGTCTTATTATGCAAACTAAGGTGAAATGTTAAGAAGGAGATAAAGGTAATTTAATTAACATGATTAAATTTAAACCTTTACTCTAACAACCCCCCTTAAGATGAGCAAAAGTGCAGTTACAAACATATGCAAGAAAGCAAGGTAACTACAATGCAAGAAAGTAAACTTGGGTCCCGGCAACAAGGCCAGATAAGGTACCCAATTACAACCAAATCTCTGTAAAGTGGAGAAATAGAGAAAACCTCATGGGAAAAACTCTACTCCAAAAAGAGAAGAAAGCATGCTAAAAAAAATGAAAGAAGGAAGGAAGGCCTCACTAAGACCCCCCAAGGACAACTTCCTTCACCCCAAGCATGGAGCACAACTGAAGATAGCGCGGCGAAGCTAAAGGTTTAGTGAAGATGTCTGCAACCTGCTCCTCTGTAGGAATGTACTCCAAGACGAGAGAACCATCTTGAATCAACTGCCTGATGAAGTGCATGTGGATTTCAATGTGCTTAGTCCGCTGATGCTCCACTGGGTTGCGAGAAATATGAATGGCACTCTGATTGTCACACCAAAGTATAGTGGGACTATCAGGAGGAAACCCAAACTCTACCATCAACTGTCGAAGCCATAAAACCTCCTGACTAGCTAACACTGCTCCTCGATACTCAGCCTCTGTAGATGATAATGCAATAGCAGACTGCTTCTTGCAAGACCATGTAATAGGACCAGAACCAAGGAAAAAAATAAAGCCAGAAGTAGACTTCCGTTCATCGACATCACCAGCCCAATCTGAGTCAGTAAAGCCAACAATGTGAGGGGATCCTGATGTGTAGTGAATGCCATAATGAGTGGTGCCCTGAATGTACCTCAAAATACGTTTGGCTGCTTGCCAATGACTCTCATGTGGATCATGTGAGAATCGAGAGACAAGGCCAACCGCAAAGGAAAGATTAGGACGTGAGTGTGTCAGGTATAACAAACTGCCAACCAACTATCTATACAGAGTAGAATCCACGGAAGAAGTAGTACAAGTGGAAGACAAGACAACACTTGACTGATAAGGTGTGGGGGCAGGCTTGCAATCAAGCATGCCAAAGCACTGGAGCATAGTAAGAGCATACTTCTGCTGAAATAAGGAAATCCCATCCGAAGACTGAATAACCTGCAGGCCCAAGTAATAGTGCAAAAGTCCAAGATCTGTCATCTCAAACCACTCCATCAAAGCTCGCTAAACATCCTGAATCATGGAAGATGAGCTACCTGTAATGATGAGATCATCGACATATAGTACAAGTATCAAAAGATCACCCTCCTGACGCCAAATGTACACTGTGTGATCGAAATGGCAACGTGTGAAGTGAGTGGAAAGCAAAAAAGAATCCATCTTCTCATACCAAGCCCGAGGGGCTTGTTTGAGACCATACAATGAACGTTGAAGTTTGCAAACCAAAGAAGTGTCCTGCACAAAACCCTGAGGCTGCTCCATATAGATCTCCTCATGTAGGTCACCATGCAAGAAGGCACTCTTCACATCCATCTGAAACACTGACCATCCCTGTGAAGCTGCAAGTGAAAGTACAAAGCGAATAGAATTCATCTTAGCGACAGGGGCAAAGGTCTCGGAGTAATCAATACCCTCCACCTGAGAAAAACCCTTCGCAACAAGACGAGCCTTATACTTATCAATAGAACCATCTGCAGCATACTTGGTACGGTACAACCACTTGCACCGAACCAACTTTCTTCCCTTAGGAAGAGGACAAAGATCCCAAGTATGATTCTTCATCAAAGAAGAATACTCCTCATCCATAGCCATATCCCACTCAAGGTGACCTGTCGCCTCGAAAAACTTTTGAGGATCATCCAAAATGCCATGACTCAAAAGACTAGAACCAGATGTCTGAGCACGAGTACCGAGTATCTGAAAAGATCACCTGCCAAAGAACCAGCAGCATCAACAGTGACACGGGCCCACCTAGGCAAAGACGGAGCACCTGGTGGTGGTGGAGATGGTGGACCATCATCTACCTCATCCTCAAGAGATAAGTAATCCTCAAGTGATGAAGAGGGAGGAGTAGGCAATGAGGGAGAAGCTGGTGATGGAGAATTCATATGAGGATAGCGCTCATCAAACTGGACATCTCGCCTAAACAAGACCTCTCTGGAATCAGGATCAAATAACCTGTACGCCTTAACATCCTCACAGTAGCCAACAAATATGAGTGGTCAGCTCTTCCTCTCCATGGCTTTCCTCTGAGCATCAGGAATAAATGCCCTAGCCTCACTACCAAAAACTCGGAATGTAGAAACATCAGGCTTGACATGGGTCCAAGCCTCCTCAGGAGTCATATGTCGCAATGACTTATGAGGCATCCGATTTTGAATATAATTGGCACAATTGATTGCCTCAGCCCAGAATGAAGAACTCATAGCTCGAGACTGTATCATACAATTTGCCATCTCCCGTAAGGTTCTGTTCTTTCTCTCAGCGACACCATTCTGCTGAGGGGTGTAAGGGACCGTAAACTGATGCTGTAAACCATGCTCAGTGCAAAAATCTGTAAAATCCTGGTTAACATATTCCCCCCCATTATCTGTGCGTATCCTCCTGATAGAAAGTCCAGATTGCTTCTCCACAAATGTCTTAAAAATCCTGAATGAGTCAAAAACATCAGACTTGTACTTAAGAAAGTACACCCATGTACGTTTGGAGAAATCATCAATAAAGGTGAGCACATAGCAGGCCCCTGAAAAAGGAGTCGGAAAGGACATAAGATCACTGTGTACCAACTCTAGGGGTGCCCTAGCACGAGTGGCTCGACCCTTCGGAAAAGGATCTCGATGATGTTTGCCAAGAACACAACCTCGACATACACCATCAGTACAAGAAATCTGTGGGAGCCCAATCACAAGTGCCTGAGTACTCATCTGCTGTAAATATCTGTAATTGACATGGCCAAAACGCTCATGCCAAAGCATGCTCACTGAATCTGCATGTGCAATAAGAGAAGAACCAACAGTGTCTAAACTCTCAAAGCCATCAAATCTGTATAAGCGAGATGCAGAATCCACACTCCCAGTAGCCACAACCAAGTCAGGATCGTGAAGGTCTCGAATAACCACATCATGTGGTGAGAACTCAACTGTCTTACCAGAGCCAGAGTGGCAAATCTGATAAACAGATAGAAGGTTTGTCGAAATTTCAGGAACCAGAAGCACATCCTGAAGACAACCACCATCCAATGAAACAGTACCTGAACCCTGAACTGAAAGTTGTACAGAGTCACCAACTGCAATATGTGAAGTAGCACTATGAGCAAGTGCAATGACTAAATCCTGTGAGTGTGAGATATGGTGCGAAGCACCAAAGTCAATAATCCATGTGGATCCTGAAGAAGAGGCTCGTGCAGAAAGAGTATGACCTTTCCCCGTGGATGGAGAAGGAGGCTGAGGTGAGGAAATATGATGCTGCTGCATGGCTTCCTCCAAAGCCTCTAATCGTTTCCAACACCTGGAAACTGGATGTCCTTCCTTGCCACAGAAACTACAAGGATCATCTAGATTCTTCTTTGTCTTGGAGGAAGACTCACCAGACTTAGAAGATTTACCCTGTTTAGGAGTGGATTGTGGTTTTGAATTTGTTTTAGGTGGTGGCTTGGAGGAACTCTCACTGCCAACTGAATCTATCTTCGGCTTCTGTTTTTGCTTCTGTTTCCCTTGGGATGGCTGAGCAACCAATGCTTTATTCTTTGATCCAGGAAGAGTATCCAACTGTGTGAGCTTGGCTTGCTCTCGTGTCAATCGATCATAGAATACCTCAAGAGAAGGCATGGTAAAATGTGGACCCAAAGCATCCATGGTGGAATAGAAGGTAGAAGAGAAAATCTGGAAGGATCCTCGAAGCTTAGATAGAATCAGGTAAATACACTCAGTATCTGTTTTGTTTTTACCACAACCCTATAACAAAGATCTGAGAGATTTGAATTTCATCAGGAAATCTTCAATAGAAGGAAAGGAATCAGGTACCAAAGTGGTCAATTCTGCCTCGATCTGAAGTGCTCAAAACTGATTAATGGTGCCAAAGAGTGTTTCAAACTTCAACCACATAGCTTGTGGAGTTGCACAACCCTCGAGATGAAAAAGAAGACTGTCTGAAACATGCAAGGATAACAATCCCATGGCCTCATCCATTCTGTTCCTGTGCTGAAAGATCTCAAATTGACGTTGCAACTGAGGTTGAACATCATCCAAACATGACCATAAACCTTTGGACATGAGAAGTCTTGTCATCCGTGCCTTCCATGTATGATAATTGTGTGGGGAAAGATGCTCAACCGAAGAAGAGTCTGCCATTAAACCCTGCACCTGTGACTGCTTGTTTATTTTTATTATTATGTGATCTTTCAGAATAGACAGAAGATGCAGAAGGGTTTGATTGTTTTGAGAGTTTTGGTGTTCTGGATTTCTGATGGAAAATACAGAAAGCAAGAAAAAAACACCCCCCCACAATACGAGAACCCAACCCCCAGTACAGTTTTAAAGCTGAAAAGCTTGAAAAAACAAAAAAATGCTTCAGACAAAATACTGTGTACCTAGTAAATTTTAGATGAAAAATAGTTACTGTTCTGGAAAGATCATGAGAAGAGCTTTCCGACGCCTACTCGTTTTCAAAAAACGGAGTCCGTTTGCACCTTCTAGGGCCCCGGAAGTGCAAAAAAGGAGGTTCCACTTTGACTGGAAAAAAATATAGTCAAACAGAAAATCTGGAAAAAATTACCAGTTCCATGGCGTCCGGCACGGAATCAGCTTTCCAACGCCTATTTTCGTTTGAAAATCCGAGCTAAAACGAGCAAGATACGCCCGATTTCGTAAAGTTGCTCAAATAGGTCCAATTTGGCCCTCCTGGGCTTCAGGGGCTTAAAAAAAAGGACCCCTGGTCCGCTGGGCAACCAAGGGCTGGGCGGAGCGGCGTGTCGGCGGTGCTGTGGCAGCGCACTGGCGGCGGAAGGGCGGAGCGGCGCAGAGGTGGCGGCGGGGCGACGCGTTGCTGGTGGAGTGCTGGTGGCTGGCCGGTGGCCCAGTCTGCCGCTCGCCGAGCCGCTCTCCGGTGGCCGCTGGGCGACGCTGGGGTGGCCGCTTGGCCGAGCGGCGGCGGCGCCCGGCTTTCAACTGGCCGCGCGAAAATTTAATAAAAAAACCTTATTTTTTTTTAATTTTTTTGCGTTTTCCACCTCGTAAGTTGTGCCCTGAGGCCGTACGGCCTTAGGGCCTAAATTTTTTTGCCTCCTGGTGAAACTTTGCTCAAATAGGGCATGCCATATATAAAATATGGGTTTTTGGCCGCTCTGAGTCCAACCGTGAGGTCATTTTGGGCCCAAAATGCACCCAAAAATCGGAGTAACCCAGATCCACACAAAAATACCCTGTAAACCTGTGAAAGCCAGATCTAACCCTTTCAACCCAAAATTCTTCAAAATCAGGAACAGGTTGCAGCAGGTCTGAGCTCTGATACCATGTTGAAGTTGTCAAATCCAACTTTTGAGTCCAAGAACACCTGCATGCAAGAATACCTATCACAGGGAAGAAAAAATGGAGAAAGAGAGAAAGAGATGTTTTGCTCTGTGAAAATTGAAAAGCTGTATTCTCAACAACTGAATTAGCATACTTACATAAAAGATCAATCCTTAAGAAAGGAGATCAACAAAACCCTAAAAAGGATAATACATTTAATAATTAATATAATTATTAAAAGTCTTATTATGCAAACTAAGGTGAAATGTTAAGAAGGAGATAAAGGTAATTTAATTAACATGATTAAATTTAAACCTTTACTCTAACAGTATTATGTATAAAATCAAACCAAAATTTGTAATAACCCGATAATATTATATATAAACATAAAGATTGAAACATCTAAAAAAATATGCTAGACCAAAAAACAAAAATTATTATAATATGGAATATTATATAATCTAAAATATTATTAAATGGAAAAAAAATTATCATATAATAAAATGTTATAAAATAGTTTATTATATAATGTTATGCATTAGAGATAAAGATAAATAATATTAATATTATGTAAGGGACATACGAGAAAACACATACCATTATTTAAAATGATAAATGATAATAGAAACAAATAATAAAACTAATGATATAGTTAATATTAAACATAAACCAATTGAAATTATGAAATCTATATTAATAATTAAACAATGATTACCTTTATTAGTTTTATATTTTTATACTAACACATTAAATTGATGACGAAGAATTATCTATACTATAGAAGAGATAAGTTATATAAATAGTTTATTGATAATTATTAACAATAATATTAGAACTATAATATCTATAATTATTATCAATAAGGTAACCAATACTAGAATTATCTTAATAATATATTAATAAATATTATCAATAATTAATAATCAATACTAAATTAAAGAAAATTATCAATTATTAATAATTGGTCATTAAAGAGGAATTAATACATCAAATAATAAGAAATATCTAGTATAAAAGTAATATAATACAAGTGCCACATAGTGGCCAGTACTTTGTAGTATTCTAATTAGAAATTTGTAGAGTTGGAATAAAAATAAATGTAAGTTTAATTAATGTGAATAAAAGTGAATGTAATTTTTTTTTTAATTGTTGTATTTTAGTTTTTACTTTTGTATTTTGTGTTTTGTTTGATTAATAGCGTTGATTTTTTTATATGTTTTGATTATGTAATGTAAATATATTGTTTGATGTTAAATATTTGAAAATAAAATAAATTGGAATAAATGTTTATTGTTTGGTGTAATGCCTTGTTGTGCAAACCCCAAAGGAACAACAAAGAACACAACAATTTTTTTTTTAAACATAAGGAATGCACTTTAAGTTTTCCAACATAACCAATGTTTCAAGTTGCACATCAAAGTCCCTTGGGGTACACGAGGTGACATTACCAAACTATCCCATAACAAAGTTAACTGATGAACATTAAATTATCAATTGTGTATCCATTCATTCACATATCATCATTTAAAAAATCCATTAATGATAACCAAAATAATAAAAATAATCCATATAAAACCATACATGCAAATACAATAAATTAATCATGGAGATATTAAGTACATATTTCCACAAATACAACATAACATTAACAGTATTTACAGATGGTAGTTCAAGAATGATTTACATAGTATGATAATACATTACATCAGTTTGATAATACATCTCAGTGAACACATACAAAATTACATCATAAGTCTTCCCAATACACGTGGGAGTGATACATCAATACATAAAATACATCTGGAGTACAAATATACATCTGGTAAAATATGAATCCTAGATCAAACTGCATCAACAAAACTCTACACTGAATGGTACAACTGCATGATAAGGGGACCCAACGGGGTGCGTAGTACGTTCAACCCAACCACCCCTGTGCTAGGAGTAAATAAGGAAGGATTGTAGTAGCCCTCCATTTTTTTGTTTGATCAAAAAATGTTCTTCTATGTATGCTTTATTTTTGTTAGCACCTTGACTATGTACTTGGTTCTATTTGATCGCAACTGTTTAGCGATGTGTATGTGATATTTTGATGTAATGATATTTTACTCTGATCTTATCATTATGGCATGTTTTGAATTAGAGTACTCGATATTTAATTTAAGATGCTTTATGCGTTTATAATATTATTGATGTTAGACTCATCAGTTAGAAAGGTTGTATTGGTGAAGGGGACGGGATTGTATCACTCGCTTGCGAGCACCCTACGATTCTGAGATTTTCCCCTTCACGGTGTGTTTTATTATATCAGATATATGCATGTTCGATATACTCTTTGTTCGCAGGTTGACAGGTACACGACATCGACTCCACCTAATTTCACAGGTTTGAGCGTGTCCATTGACCAACGGTAAACGATTGGGAGATAGTAGCTAGGTTTTTCGTGTAATGTCATCACCCTAGTCATAGTGTGTCGTCAGATTGTAGTCGGGTTTAGTTGTTTTAATATTGTCCATTTCACCTTGGGTTTTATTTAATTTCAAATTATACAGGTTATTAAATGACAGGTGTAGTTAAAATGATGATTAAATTTATCTAGTTGCAATGTTGAAATGTTATTTATTTATTAATTAATTTAATTTAATTAATAAAATAATCTAATCTTGGATTAGATTTAATTATTGATTAATCAAGTTAATAGTGATAAATTAAATTAAGTTAGTTGTTTTCACATTATTGATATTTAGATTTAAATTAAAAAATGGAAATATGTTTTATATTTCACTTTTTAAAAATTATAAGTAAAATAATTTCTTTTCCAAATTTTTTGAATTCTTTTTGTAAAAAGAAATTTTTAAATGCATAAAATTTCATTTGGAAAATAATTTAGTTTTAAATTTCAAAAAAAGAAAATATCTTCAAATTTCAATATATTTAATATATATGAGATATTTATTTTTATTTTAAATTTTTTAAAAATAAATATCTTCAAATTTCAATATATTAATATATATGAGATATTTATTTTTATTTTAAATTTTAAAAAATAAATATCTTCAAATTTCAATATATTAATATATATGAGATATTTATTTTAAGAATTTAAAATTTGGGGAAAACTCTATTTTAGGAAATAAAATTTCATATAATGGGGGAATTTCTATTTTGGGGAATCTTTTAATTTGGTGAGAATTTTTGCTATGGTTGGATTTGGATTTTGTTCTTGAAATTTTGAAGAAGCAAAGGGATTTCTTGGTTGAGCTAAAATCAGAGTAGGGATTAAAATCTCCATTGTCAAAATTTTCAAGCTTTGGGAGAAAACACCAGGTTCTTTGCTTGAATTTTTTTACTTCATTTTGAAAGAAATTTACAAATTTGTTTATGCTTTTAGAAAAGATTCAATCACTTTGAGTTGTAATGAAAACCCATCTTAAATCTTGTTGCAAAATTGGAAACAAACAATTGTTGAAATTCTGGGAAAAACAATAAATTTCTTTGTAGGAAATGAGAAAAGAAATCAATAGAAAGAAAGCTCATATAATAGAAATTTCAAAAGAGACAAAAGAAATCTGGAAAGATTTCTTTTTGTAGTTGAAAACCCTTAGAAAAATATAGATTTGGAAGTTTTGTTTTGAAGAAATTCTTCTTTTGTTATTCTTTTCTATAGAAAAATTTTCTTCAATTTGACTGGAAATGAAAATCTTGGTATATAATTATAAATATATATAAATATATATATATATATATATATATATGAATATATGAATATATATATATATATATATATATATACACACAATACAAATATATTTATAAATATATATTTTTCTTTTAAATTTTTTATAAAAAAATTCTTTTTTTTAAATTTACACATAAATTATAATGGAGGTTTTGTGTTTTTATAAAATTTTTATATAAAATAAAATTTATATAAAAAAAGAAATATGGACTATGGGATGTGGGGGGAGGAGGAGGGGGTGGGGGCTACCTCCACAGTCACCCCCATGGGGGAGTGCTACCCACATAGTGCACCCCCATTTGGGGGTGCTATGTGGGCAGCTTGCCTTCCCATATGGGAAGGGCCGCACCCCTCCAAAATAACTTTTATTTTACTTTTTTTATAAAATTTAAAATGTTTATTTTTTTATATTATTTTAATATATTATATATATAATAATATAATATTATATATATAATATATTATATATATTATTTTAATTTATAAATAATTTTCTTTTATAATTAATAATTTATATATATATATATTATATATATATAATGTATATATTGCATATATATAGTATGTATATATGCATTATGTATTTTTAAATAAATTAATTAGTGGAATTTAAATAGAAATATTTAAATGATAATTGTATATTTAAATATATATAAGATTGTATATACATTATGTATATATTTTTATATATATATTTAATATATATGGGTATTAAAATTATAGTTGAATTTAAGTGATTATTTTTAGTGAAATTGAAATAAAGATTGTTTTATTTTAATTAAATGATTTTAATTATCAATTTTTTTTACTATTGAATATGATTGTGAAACCTAGAGTAAATTATTGATTTTCAATTGCTCAATGCCGTGAAATGAATCTGGTGTATTTTTTTGGATTAGTGCATCTAACGTAAATTGAGATTGACTAGATTTAAGAAATCCTAACTTTAGTTGATTTTATTACCTAAAGTGCTTTTTAGCGATATTTTGTTCATTCTCGATATTGGGTAATTGGGTCAATTGTTATGAAGTCTTCCAAATTGAGTTTTCAATTATATGTATGGGTTGTCGTTGTGGTAGTCAACCTTTGCAGTACCTTGTGTAGTGCGTCTAAACGTATCCAGTATTATACCCGGTTAATGTGAACGAGATGTGTGGACTAGATGTCTTGTATAGGAGTCATTCTCCTTAGGTGGCACTTGTGTACCCTTGGATGTGGAGTTATTCCACATGTTGTCTGAGAAGAGTGGCTTGCAACGAGGGCTAACACACAAAGTGGTGTCAGGGTAACTCTTAGCAAGTTAGTTAATTCAGTGATAACATAACAAACTTTTAGAAGCTTAGGTTGCATCAAACACTAAACAAGATTAATTGTGCCTCACTCATGAACGCAAGGGTTTGTATAGACTTGGGATGAGATGAGAAGGCCTGGAATAGCAAGGTCATCTATCTTGTCTTTACGAGAGGTATTTGATTCCGCATGAGTGAGCATGGGTGCCGGGATTCAGTAGAGGCCACCAGGATAACCAATAGTGGGGGCCGGAGCCTATGAAGATTCCCAGAGGAGATCCCTTGTCAATCTATGTGATGACACTCTTTCTACGACAACAATTGTTATTTGGTTTTGTGAGTTTGGTCTCCTTATCATTTTCGATCTATTTTATTTCTAGAAGCAATGTGACTTATGTTAGCGATGTTAGAGTCGTACTTGAGTTATTCGTATGGCCGTTCAGTTCATGTGATTGGTTGTGTCCATGCAAGTTAGCCTGTGTCTAGAGGTAGATGGTCTTGCGTAGGATTCCTTGTTACTATCTCCTAGCACAGGGGGGTGAGCCTCTGGGTATCATATGGTTGGGAGGAACATGCATCTTAGTCTGTTGGGTCGTCTTCTTGTTCGTGTGGATGAGATTTCCAGTTGGAGAGCTTGTGGGATCCAGTTCTTTCATGCTTTATTCCTTTTAGTTATTAATGTAATTTATTACCCCTCTTTGTATCGAGGTGGAAGAAGTAATTTTGTAACTATGGACATTGGAAATACCTCATTTGGGGAATGAGTGTTGTAATCATATTGTAATTCATTTTATTGGAATTATGTGGAATTACATATGTCCTTGATGTAATTTATATCATGTATGGAATGTATGTGCAATTAATTTGGTAAGTAATTAAATGCTATGTTTTAGTTCATGTAACTTGTTGGGTTTAAATAATCTCAGTCTCGTAACCTTAGGGATGTTGGCAATAGGTAGTGAACTTACATGTTAATTGTACTTAAACAAAAAAAAATTATTGCATTTGACTAGTAAATTACAACTTTCCCTAGGGTTGCGTGGCAGGGCATTACACATGGTATCAGAGCCAAGGTTTAAACATTGGGTACTTTGGGATTATGATGGACCCATTAAGCTTTTAGTTGCTTAGGTTTCATGTTGTATACCTTGCCTAATACCTTGATGTGTCTGATCAGGATTATGCCTCCCAGACATGGAAAAAGTAGAGGGCATGGATGTGGCTGTGTAGGTGGTCGCAGTGAGAGTCAGCATGACTCTCCTCCCAGTGTTCCTATTATACCAGATTAGGAAGAGCACCAAGCATCACAAAATGTTCCAGAGGGCATAGCTCAATAGCAGGATCCACCAGGGATCGAGGCCGCACATAGAGCTTTAGAGGAGGCATTAGCACTCCTAGGACAGAGACAAGCAGTGGTTTAGGTTAACCCTACTGAGAGGGAAGTTCCACCTCAGCCAAAGGTGCACATGAGATATTTTCTTAGGGCATGCCCACCATTGTATGATGGAGTTGGTACTGGGTTAGAGGTGGAGACGTGGCTCATAAACCTGGATAGATGTTTTGCGATGCATCCATGTAGGTAGCAATACCAAAGCATGATGCGCTATTATGCACTTGCAGGGATTTGCTTCTATTTGGTGGAGGTTAGAGGAGCAAAAGCTTCACATAGACATCAACTTTGTATCTTGGGAGATCTTCTTAAAGAGGTTCAGAGCCTGTTTCCTATTAGAGCACTGGCGTCAAAGATGAGGTGATGAGTTTCATTCCTTACGTTAATTAGCATTATCGGTTGAGCAATATGAGAAACATTTTTACGAGCTCAAACAGTATGTTGGGATAGGAGATGACGAGAGTATGTTGGTCCAACATTTTTTCAGGGGCCTAAATTCCCATCTTAGTAGAGGAGTGAGGGTTTTTGAACCCAAGACTATGGAGGTTGCAGTGGAGAAGGCGCGTTTGGTGGAGGAGAATCTAGCTTTGTCACTAGGAGGCCATATGAGTGTGTAGGTAGGCAGTAATTCGACACCGGGGTCAAGTGCTAGAGGAGGTCAATCGTAGGGAGGTGCACCTTCTAGAGTTCAGAAGGGATTGTTGCAGAGTGGGCATCAGCAGTAGCAGCAGGTATCACGAGGGAAATGTAAAGGTTTCCAGCTGAAACAGGGGGACAAAAACTAGAAGTGCATTAGACACTTCAGTTATGATCAGCCAGCTCAAAGTTCCCAGTCCACCTTCAGGGGTAGTGTGCAACAGTCTAGTGCACCATCTGGAGGCATAGGCTATGGCAGAGGTATTGAGTGCTTTGCATGCGACCAACAAGGCCACATAGCTAGAATGTGTCCCAACATGGGAACATTTGGGTTTTCATAGGGACCAGCGACATTTGAGCCTATAGTTGGGGATGTTGGTCGAGGGCATCGTGTTTTCACAGCAGTTGATAACTGCTAGGCAAAGCATCAGAGTACTGCGATTGAGTCATATGGTATTTTATCAAGTAACCCAACCACCATTTTGTTTGATTGTGGACTGTCTAACTCCTTTATTTCTTCTTTTGTCGTAACATGATGTAGACTGAGTGCAGTAAGGCAAGTCGATAGGTGGCAGGTTGAGTTAGCCTCAGGTGCAAAAGTTGCATCCCATTCCATTGTACCAGATTGTAGATTAGAGGTTGGACCTCTTCATAATACATTAGACCTTCAAGTTATTCCTTTGGGTTCTTATGAAATTTTCATAGAGATGGATTGGTTAGAGGTGCATAGTGCAGTCATAGATTGTTAGCGTAAGTCAATTCGATGATTTGAGGCATCTGGCAGAGTAGTAGAGGTAGTGCGAGTTTAGAGACCGATCTCCTTGAGGATCATCTTAGCTATGCAGTTGAGAAGGTGTGTGCATCAGGATTGCTAGTTATTTGTTGTTACAGTGGATGATTTGGATTTAGGAGGTGGAGAGGAGAGAATATCTCTTGATAGTCACCCCATTCTTCAGGAGTATTCCGATGTTTTTCCAGATGAGATTCCAGGGATGCCACCTCACAGGGATATAGATTTCAAGATTTCATGAGCTCCTTATTGTATGACCACCCAAGAGCTGAAAGAGCTTCGCTTGCAGCTTGAGGAGTTATTAGAGAAAGGTTTTATTAAACCTAGTGTTTTTCCTTGGGGAGCAGCAGTTATCTTCGTGAAGAAGGACAGTTTGCTTCGGTTATGCATTGATTACCGACAGTTGAACAAAGTGACCATCAGGAATAAATATCTTCTTCCTAGGATTGATGATCTATTCGACTAGATCAAGGGTGCCACTATCTTTTCAAAGATTGATCTTAAGTCTGAATACCATTAGCTTCATATCTTTGAATCAAACATCCATAAGTCAGCGTTTTGAATGCGATATGGTCACTATGAGTTCACGGTATTACCATTTGGGTTGACGAATGCTTCCTTGGTGTTCATGTGTCTGATGAATGGGGTATTTCATGCATACCTAGATAGATTTGTCCTTGTGTTCCTTGATGACATTTTGATATACTCTAGGACAGTGGAAGAGCATGAGGAACATTTACGGCAGGTATTATAGTGTTTGCGGGATAATCAACTTTATGCTAACCTGTCGAAGTGTGAATTCTTCAATACTGAGGCCGAATACCTTGGTCATGTGATCTTAGGAGAAGGTATTTCAGTGGATCCTGCAAAGATCCAAGCGATCTCAGATTGGCTTGCGCCCATGAATGTGGTAGAGATACATAGTTTTATGGGACTAGTGGGTTATTATAGGCATTTTGTGTAGGGCTTTTCGAAGATAGGCTATCCTATCACCTCCCTTCAGAGGAAAGGGAAGAGATTTGAGTGGTCAGAGAAGTGTGAGTCAGCATTTCAAGATCTTAAGGGGAAGCTAACCAGTGCACCAATACTTGCATTACCGGATCCAATTGGGGACTTTGTAGTTTGTACAAATGCATCCTTGGAAGGATTAGGTCCAGTGTTGATGCAAGAAGGTCGTGTTATTGTATACGAGTCACGAAAGCTCAAAGATCATGAGCTGAATTATCCCACTCATGATCTATAGTTAGCGGTAGTGGTTCATGCATTGACGAGATGGAGGCATTTCCTTCTTGGCCATAGGTTTGAGTTGCATAGTGATCATAGAAGTCTTCAGTATATTATCATGCAGCCCAACCTTAATGCTAGGAAAAGGCATTAGATGGAGTTTCTATGTGAATATGACTTCGAGGTGAAGTATATCCAAGGAAAATAGAATGTTGTAGCAGATGCACTTTGTAGGAGGATACATGAGATATTTGAGTTGACTCTTGTTGTAGATTTGCGGAGTCAGATTCTTTATGCCCTTCCAGTGGATAGTTGGTATCAAGAGGTTAGGACAAAGATTAAGGCAGGAAGACCCCTTGAGGGTAGGTATTCTGGTTATTCTCTGGATTTAGATGAGGTATTGAGACACATGGGACACATATACGTTCCTTCATTAGGTGATCTTCACAACCTCGTCATGATTGAAGCACATCATGCACCTTATTTAGCCGATCCTGGGGTGAAGAAGATGTATGCAGATCTGCGTCAGTTGTATTTCTGGCCAGGGATGAAACATGATATTGCGGATTATGTGTCGCGATGTCTTGAGTGTCAACGAGTGAAGGCTGAACACCAACATCCAGTAGGAATTTTGCAACCACATTTAGTACCAGAGTGGAAGTGGGATATTATATCATTGGATTTCATTGTTGGTTTTCCCAACTCTTCAAGATGGCATGATGCAATTATGGTAACAGTTGATAGGTTGACGAAGGTGGCACACTTCTCACATATTCGCTCTTCTTATACTGCATCATCCATAGCCAGAGTGTTCATGGAGGATATAGTGAGGTTACATGGTATTCCGCATCAGATTATTTCTGACAGGGATCCAATATTCACCTCAGCTCTTTGGACTTCATTACAACATACAATGGGGACACAGTTGAACTTTAGTTCAACTTACCACCCAGAGATAGATGGACAGACTAAGAGGGTCAATCAAATCCTCTAGGACATGTTATGTATGTATGTAATGGACCAGCAGACACGATGGGAAGATTATCTCTATTTGATAGAGTTTTCCTATAATAATGGTTTTTAGAGTTCAATCGGCATGCCTCCTTTCCAAGCATTGTATGGGCGACCATGTCGCACTCCCTTGAGTTGGGATCAATTCAAGGACAAAGTGATTTTGGGCCTTGAGATGTTGCAGGATATGGAACAACAGGTGGATAGGATTAGAGAGCACTTGGTGGTAGCACAGGATAGGTAGAAGAAGTATGCATATGCGCATAGAGTGGATTATCAGTTTTTTGTGGCCGATAGAGTCTTCTTGTGGGTGCATCCGCGAAAGAGTCCCATCCGTTCTGGGAAGGGATCTCAGTTGGCGCCTCACTTTGTCAGACCCTTCGAGATACTCGAGAAGATTGGTCCAGTTGCTTACCATCTTGCATTACCACCTAGTCTCTCACGTATTCACGATGTTTTTCATGTTTTAGTTCTTCGGCTGTACCATCCAGACATTTCTCATGTACTTGATTGGAATGCATTATAGGTAGAGGATGGGCAGCTGGCTTTGGAGCCCATGGCCATGGTAGAGCGCAGAACACTTGCTCTTCGAGGGTGAGATATTGATCAGGTTAGGGTCCAGTGGGATCCTAGGGATGACATGTCATCCACTTGGGAGGATGCAGCTAGGATGAGGGAGCTTTATCCCTATTTGTTTGCAGGTTTCTAGGAGTAAGCCTGACCCTAGGGGGAGGATGTAGTACCCCTCCATTTTTCTCTTTGGTCGAACAATGTTCTTCTATGTATGCTTTATTTGTATTAGCACCTTGACTATGTACTTGGTTCTATTTGATCGCAACTGTTAAGCAATGGTATGTGATATTTTGATGTAATGGTATTTTACTATAATGTTATCATTATGGCATGTTTTGAATTAGAGTACTCGATATTTAATTTAAGATGCTTTATGCTTTTATAATATTATTGATGTTAGACTTGTCAATTAGAAAGGTTTTATTGGTGAAGGGGTCGAGATTGTATCACTCGCTTGCGAGCGCCCTATGATTCTAAAATTTTCCCCTTCACGGTGTGTTTTATTATATCAGATATATGCATGTTTGATATACTCTTTGTTTGCAGGTTGACAGGTAGAGGACATTGACTCCACCTGATTTCACAGGTTTGAGTGTGTCCATTGACCAATGGTAAATGACTGGGAGATAGTAGCTAGGTTTTTCATGTCATTTCATCACCCTAGTCATAGTGTGTCGTCAGATTGTAGTCGAGTTTAGTTTTAATATTGTCCATTTCACCTTGGGTTTTATTTAATTTCAAATTATAAAGGTTATTAAATGGCGGGTGTAGTTAAAATGATGATTAAATTTATCTAGTTGCAATGTTGAAATGTTATTTATTTATTGATTAATTTAATTTAATTAATAAAATAAGCTAATCTTGGATTAGATTTAATTATTGATTAATTAAGTTAATAGTGATAAATTAAATTAAGTTAGTTGTTTTGACATTATCGATATTTAGATTTAAATTAAAAAATGGAAATATGTTTTATATTTCACTTTTTGAAAATTATAAGTAAAATAATTTCTTTTCAATTTTTTTTGAATTCTTTTTGTAAAAAGAAATTTTTAAATGCATAAAATTTCATTTGGAAAATAATTTAGTTTTAAATTTCAAAAAATGAAAATATCCTCAAATTTCAATATATTTAATATATATGAGATATTTATTTTTATTTTAAATTAAAAAAAAATAAATATCTTCAAATTTCAATAAATTAATATATATGAGATATTTATTTTTATTTTAAATTTTAAAAAATAAATATCTTCAAATTTCAATATATTAATATATATGAGATATTTATTTTAAGAATTTAAAACTTGGGGAAAACTCTATTTTTGGAAATAAAATTTCATATAATGGGGGAATTTCTATTTTGGGGAATCTTTTAATTTGGTGAAAGTTTTTTTTGTGGCTGGATTTGGATTTTGTTCTTGAAATTTTGAAGAAGCAAGGGGATTTCTTGGTTGAGTTGAAATTAGAGCAGGGATTAAAATCTCCATTGTCAAAATTTTCAAGCTTTGGAAGAAAACACCAGGTTCTTTGTTTGATTTTGTTTACTTCATTTTGAAAGAAATTTACAAATTTGTTCATGCTTTTAGAAAAGATTCAATCACTAGAAACAAACAATTATTGAAATTCTAGGAAAAACAATAAATTTCTTTGTAGAAAATGAGAAAAGAAATCAATAGAAAGAAAGCTCAGATAATAGAAATTTCAAAAGAGACAAAAGAAATCTGGAAACATTTATTTTTGTAGTCGATAACCCTCAAAAAAATTAAGATCTGGAAGTTTTGTTTTGAAGAAATTCTTCTTTTGTTATTATTTTCTGTAGAAAATTTTTCTTTAATTTGGCTGGAAATGAAAATCTTTGTATATAATTATAAATATACCTATATATATATATATATATATATTATTTTTCTTTTAAATTTTTTCTGGAAAAGTTCTATTTTTTTTAAATTTACACAAATTATAATGGAGGTTCTGTGTTTTTATAAAAATTTATATAAAAAAGAAATAATGTGGGGGCGGTGGGGCTGCCCCCATAGTCGCCCCCATGGGGGAGCGTTGTGGAGGCAGCGCTGCTGCCTCCAAGGTAGCAACACTGCCCACACAACGCACCCCCATTTTGGGGGTGCTGTGTGGGCAACCTGCCTTCCCATATGGGAAGGGTCTCGCCCCTCCAAAATAACTTTTATGTTATTTTTTTTCATAAAATTTAAAAATGTTTTTTTTATATATTATTTTAATATATTATATAAATTATAATATATATTATATATATAATAATATAATATTATATATATATATAATATATATATTATTTTAATATATAAATAATTTTTATAATTAATTATTTATATATATAATTTATATATATATATAAAGTATGTATATATTGTATATATTTAATATATATAGGTATTTAATTATAGTTGAATTTAAGTGATTATTTTTAGTGAAATTGAAATAACGATTGTTTTATTTTAATTAAATGATTTTAATTATCAAATTGTTTTGACTATTGAATATGATTGTGAAACCTAAAGTAAATTATTGATTTTCAATTCTCAACGTCATGAAATGAATTTGGTGTATTTTTTTGGATTAATGCATGTAACGTAAATTGAGATTAACTGGATTTAGGAAATCCTAACTTTAGTTGATTTTATTACCTAAAGTGCTTTTTAGCGATATTTTGTTCATTCTCGATGTTGGGTATTTGGTTCAATTGTTATGAAGTCTTCTAGATTAAGTTTTCAATTATATGTATGGGTTGTCATTGTGGTAGTCAACCTTTGGAGTACCTTGGGTAGTGTGTCTAAACATATCCAGTATTATACCCGGTTAATGTGAACGAGATGTGTGGACTAGATGTATTGTATAGGAGTCATTCTCCTTAGGTCGCACTTGTGTACCCTTGGATGTGGAGTTATTCCACATGTTGTCTGAGAAGAGTGGCTTGCAATGAGGGCCGACACACAAAGTGGTGTCAGGGTAACTCTTAGTAAGTTAGTTAATTTAGTGATAACATAACAAACTTTTAGAAGCTTAGGTTGCATCAAACACTAAACAAGATTAATTGTGCCTCACTCATGAACGCAAGGGCTTGTATAGACTTGGGATAAGACGAGAAGACTTGTAATGGAAAGGTCATCTATCTTGTCTTTACGAGAGGTATTTGATTCCACATGAGTGAGAATGGGTGTCGGGATTCAGTAGAGGCCACCAGGATAACCCATAGTGGGGGCTGAAGCCTATGAAGATTCCTAGAGGAGATCCCTTGTCGAGCTGTGTGATGACACTCTTTCTATGACAATAGTTGTTATTTGGTTTTGTGAGTTTTGTCTCCTTATCATTCTCGATCTATTTTATTTCTAGAAGCAATGTGACTTATGTCAGTGATGTTAGAGTTGTACTTGAGTTATTCATATGGTTGTTCAGTTCATGTGATTGGTTGGTCCATGCGAGTTAGCATGTGTCTAGAGGTAGATGGTCTTGCGTAGGATTCCTTGTTACTATCTCCTAGCACGGGGGGTGAGCCTTTGGGTATCACATGGTTGGGAGGAACATGCATCTTAGTCCATTGGGTTGTCTTCTTGTTCGTGTGGACGAGATTTCCAGTTGGAGATCTCGTGGGATCCAGTTCGTTTATGCTTTATTCCTTTCAATTATCAATGTAATTTATTACCCCTCTTTGTATCGAGGTGGAAGATGTAATTTTGTAACTATGGACATTGGAATTACCTCATTCGGGGAATGAGTGTTGTAATCATATTGTAATTCATTTTATTGGAATTATGTGGAATCGCATATATCCTTGATGTAATTTTTATCATGTATGGAATGTATGTGCAGTTAATTTGGTAAGTAATTAAATGTTATGCTTTAATTCATGTAACTTTTTGGGTTTAAATAATCTCAGTCTCGTAACCTTAGGGGATGTTGGCAATAGTTAGTGAACTTACATGTTAATTGCACTTAAACAAAAAAAAATTATTGCATTTGACTAGTAAATTACAACTTTCCCTAGGGTTGTGTTGCGAGGCATTACAAGGATCCTCGACCAAGCACATCCAAATAGTAATGAAAGAATACACTCTAGACACGAAAAGCAAGAGAACACAAAGAAATATCTCATAACGACAATAAATCTCCAAAACATAACAATAGACCACTTCTAGAGGATTTCAATAAACAACTCAAAATGAATGCTAGAGTAGAGTGTCATCACATGGCCTTACATGGATTATCCAGACAACCTATCACAAGGTGTCGCTTCCATCTATGGTTATCCTAACAACCTATCTTAAGGCGTTGCTCCATAGGGTTACTCATGCGAAACCTTTAACCTCTTGTGAGGACAAGGGAATGAGCATGCCAACCACACCCTTCTTAGCCCACCTTTAGTCTATGATAGCACTAACAGGCAGATGAGGCATCCATAATTATCTTATTAATGTTTTACTACCCACCCCCTAATTAATTACTTAGGTTGTCACTTATTACTCTAACTCTAATGTGGGTTACCCTGACAGCCCCTTTGTGTGCCGACCCCCACGTAGAGCCACTCTCCCTAGAACCCAAAACATAAAATCCAACACCAAGGAGTTGTACCACAAGAACACTGAACCAATAAATGGAACATCCATGAGGAAAAACCATCTCACCAAAATCATATGAAACATCCAAAAAACTGTACAACACCATGTGAAAACTCAAGTCACAACTATATTCAAAATGGGTACAAATATCAAATTAAAAGATCAAATATAAAACATCATTTCCTCGCCTCTGGAAGTCCCTAACCAACAACTTAAGCTCCAATAGAAGGATAAACTAACTCAAGGGCTTTCCCACATGACATAAATCCAAATAAGAGAAAACCATAATTGATTCAACAAATAATTTCAAGAGTAAACAATTACGCAAAACAACACCATATAACATGTTTTGTTACATAATAATTTCTCCAAAAAAATAAATAAATTAGTTTACTCGAGAGCATTCAACTTAATTAACATTGCCTAATTTATTTCCAATTTATTCGATTACACTATAACATTGTAAATTGACTTAGTTATTCCATAATCACAACATAAATAACCATCTTTATTTATATATATACATATATATATACACTTTTATGCGTATATACATATATACATATATATAATATAATAAAACATATATTGGAAGTTATGCATTTAAAACATATTCTAAAATTACCCATATTAAATCTCTATAATTATATAGCTATATATATATATTTATATTCATATATATACATATATATTAATATATATATGTATATGTATATATATAATATATATATGTGTATATATATAGTATATATATATCAATAAAATAACAAACATTAAATAAGGTCAAAATTTTTAAAAAAGAAACTTTTAATAAATGAAACCCTGCACAACCATGGTACCACAGTGTGGGAGGCCGCAACCCCCACACGGTTGCGTCCAGTAGCCTTGGCTATTGTACGCAGCCGATGGTGGCTGTGTACAACCCACCTTGCGGGTCGTGGGTGGTACGATAGCCGTCGACCACTCCCCCCCCCCAAATACACATTTTTTTTAATACAAAATATAACTTATATATATTCACAATTTTTTTTTTAATTTTTAATTTATTTTACCCAAAACAAGGGCACAAAACCCGAACTGTATAATATATGTGTGTGTGTGTGTGTGTGTGTGTGTATTCCCATAAATATAAAATAAATAATATGATAACAATCCAATTCTTTGTTAGGCAAAAAATAAATTTGAGCACACAATTTTAATTCCATAATAAATTGATTTTCTTTCCAAACAAAAATTTCACAACTAAATCTATTGAAGAGAATTCAGAAGCTTTCACAAAAGATTTCAACAAAAGATTTAAAGGTTTAACACAAGCAATTTTTTTTCAAGAACAAAACCCTTTTTCAAAACATAGATCAAAATTTAAAGAATGGTAGACATGATTTTCGTTTTCCCTTACAAAAATATCAAAAACAAAAGAATAAATTAATCGAAAAGAACCTGGAGTCCTTCGTTTGATGATGAATCCAAACACAACAACCTTCTTCCTTTTTTCGAAAATAGAATCCCTTTGCAATTCCTTCTTTCCAATTCCTTTCTTCAGCTAACTTCGGGATCAATAATCTATTCTTTTTCTTTTTACTTTTTTTCCCAAGAACAATTTTTTTATAGAGAAACACAAAAACCTATCTTTTTCTTTTTCTAGGCAAAACCAAAAACCATTATGTCTGTAGAAACTTCTCTCTTTTCTCACAATAAAATAAGGAAAAATAAATAAGGATTTTTTTTTCTTAAAAATCCAACCCATGCATTGGCTCTTTTTCTTGCTTTCAAAGCTCACACTTATCTCACAAATTTTAATTAAAAATTCATTAATTTCATATTTATCCTCACATGATATTATCCTTAAATTTTCTAATATTATTATTTTGAAAAAGAAAATTACAATTATCACAAACATTATTTATTTAAATTAATTACTCTATCCTTTTTAATTAATTAAATATCTTTTAATTTACAATATTTTAAATCCAACATTTAACTAAATTACCATTACATACAATTAATCATATCTACAAGATAACATTAATTAATCCATATAAATCAAGATAAATTACACAAATAAATAAATAAACAACAACAGTACTGAGACGAAGACGAGGCCAAGACCACGACACTGAAAGACTCACAATGAGGTGACAGACTTGGGATAGGGACACTTATCAACTCCTCCTTTTAACATCATACCCATTAGGTTAATTTAATGCTCGCCCTGTCCTACCGAAGTAGGTGGAATCAAGACTTTGTTCCTGCATTTTCTACATACAAACAAACATCAAGTAGCATGTAAATCTCCATTGCACACTGTGAAAGGTAATCACGGGGTAGTAGGGCTCGCAAGCGAGTGATTCTACTCGTCCTTTCACCAAGACTCACTAGAAAACACATCAGAAACCATATCAACATAGAATCACAACATCACCACATATATTATTAAAGAAAACCATACGTAACCAAATAATATAACCACCACATAATGTATCATCAATCATCATAGTGATGTCAAGTGCATAAAACTAACCAAACTATGAATCCACACACAACCAAGTCGGTGAATTAATCACCATCACAAACCAAGTACCAAACCAACACATAAGAGTACCCAAGAGTATCAACAACATGAGGGGTATTGCATTTGGTGTTATTTAAAAAAAATTAAAGTTGAATACATTTGAATATTTATATAATGAACTCATTTATTGAGAAGGAAGTAGTTCATGAATTATTTGTACTAGACATAACTATGACTAATAAAGTTGAAGTTGAGTTTGTTCTTTAGAATACATATTTGCTAAACATTAAATAATCAAATGATTTATTAGTAAAAATAATTCTTAGATTGATTCTAGTTGATTTTGAATTTGATAGTGAAATCTTCATATTATAGTTGAAGTTAAATATATACTAATATAATAAATATATTATATTCTAATTTAATATTAATTATTTATAAATTATATTATATAAACTAAGTAAATAGATAATATTGTAATATTAATATATATAAATATATATGAAGGGAGAACCTACAAAATAAAATAAATTATATTATATTGTATATAAATAGATAATATAAATTAATATTACATATAATATAATTAATATAAACTATTATATAATATAAATTAATATATTACCTACATAATATAGGTTAACTTATTTACCGCAAATTATTACTTGTAATATAAGATATAAATAGAAATAGCATATATATATATATATATATATATATATATATATATATATATATATATATATATATATATATATATATATATATATATATAGAGAGAGAGAGAGAGAGAGAGAGAGAGAGAGGAGACCAATTTCAAAAAAGTTTTCTTGATGGTGCTATTGCTGCATGTGACGAAGCGAGCTAGGGTGTCCGAGCCCTAGCTACTTTTTGATTTTTTCTTGCTGCTACGAAGTGGGGGTTCTGGCTGCGTTTTGGGGGGTCTATTTTTTTGTGATTCTTTCTTGTTTGGTTGGCTCATTTTCTGGCCTTGTGTGGCCGCTAGTGTTGCGTGGGGGTGGTGTGAGTGTGGGGTTCCGCATAGCCTTGGAGAGGAGTGGGAGTGTGTTGTGCCCGCGTGGTGGATTTGGTGTGGGGTGGGGTGTGGATTGGCTTGTTTTGGTGAAGCTTAGGACTTTGTTCGGTGATTGCTATCATGGGCTACGGTTGCAACAGGTGGGGCTTTCCATTTCCTTTGTGTGGGGTTTTGTCTTTTCCTTCGGCTTCATGGTTTGCATGTTCGTGTAGGGGCTTCCTTCATGGCTATGTCTCAAGGGGAACCTTCTGGGGTTGGCCACAAATTGGACTTCCATTCAACATTCGGATCAAAGTCTCCATCTCAGGAGGCATGAATCTTTGATAATAACCTTTTTTGCATTGGATCAAGAGATGTATGGTTCTGGTTCATCTGGTGTGTCTAAGATAATGAAGATCAATGGGTGCTTGGAAAGATGTAAAGAGAGGCTAAAATTGGTTATCCCATTGGAGATGTTGGCTGATGACATTGAATATTATTCGAAACACTCTTTTTATTGTAAATTCTTGGGCCTCAGAGTGTCACTGCAACTTTTGGAATCATGGGCTTATAGGACTTGGATTCCGAAAGGGGAAATGGAGATTAGGCTCGTGGCGAATAATTATTTTATGGTTCCCTTTGATTGCATGGCTCATCAGAATAGGATTTTTGAGGGGGGACCTTATTTCTTGAACCAAGTGGGTTTGTTTCTAAAGTTGTGGCATGTTGGATTCAATCCAATGGAGGAACTTCCGAATAGGGTTCCAGTGTGGGTGCAGTTGTCGTGGTTTCTAGTTGAATGCTTGCATGAGGATGTTTTGCAGTTGGTGGCTTACATGCTTGGTAAGCTGGTTGGATCATCTCAACAAATGCAATTTAAAAAGGTAATGAATTTTTCCTGCATATGTGTGGAAATTGATTGAATTAAACCATTGCTAGACTCTGTGGAAGTGAGTGCAGGATCTCATACATGGGTGCAATAGTTAGACTATGAAGCTCTTCCTTTTCAGTGTCATCTTTGTCATGAATATGGGCACCTATAGTGCAGATACCCTTGTTCTAAGCCTACAGGTCCTCAACTTTCACATGCTCCTCGTAATCAGCCCAATGTTGATAAGGGGAAGGAACTTATTTAGAGTGAGAGTCCTGGTGGGGATGGCTTTATTCTGGTTAGGAACCACAATAAGAACTGTGGGCAGAAGCGTTCCTTAAAGGAAAGGCAAGAGGATGATACCTTTAACAGGTTTGAGGTGCTGGATGAGCTCAACCATCAGGAAGTGAATCCAAGGTTGATGAATTTTGATTAGGACAATATAGATGTTGGGAAGAAGTGAGCTCCTTTGACAGCTGTGTAGGTTATACAAGATTCAGGTGGTGGATAGATGGATATGGACCAACCATTGATTGTTCAGGTTGAACCGACTATTGTTACTGGTATGGTGAAGAACAGAGGGGGTGGATCTCCTTTGGCTCTAACTGGTGGTGAGCATGTTGGAAAGAGCTCTTTGTCTTCTTCTCAGATGGGTATTTAGCAAAAGGAACCTAAGAAGGGGGTTGGTGAGAGAAACATCAAGTTGGGAAGGGAAAAGGATATGGAAAAAATCAAGTCAACTAGAGAGACTTTGGTGGAATCAGGGGTTTTTAAAATGCTAGATACACATTTCTCATGTCCCCATAAATGATAGTTCTTCCATGGAATGTAAGGGGCTTGAATAGTGGCCCTTGAAAAAAAGTTGTTCAGGATTTGGTTAGGAGTTACTCTCTGGATATTCTTTTTCTTCAAGAGACTAAGTTATATGTGGAAAGTATGTTGAATCTGGTGCCTAAGTTGTGGAAGATTGATGAGGGTCAATGTGTAGGAGCTCATGGTGCATTCGAGGGAGTGGCTTGCATTTGGAACCCCTGTAGGGTTTGTCCACTTTGGTGGATATCCTCTAGATATTCTATCTCCATGGTGGCTTCTTTTTTTGTAACTGGGGAATGTATTCTTCTCTCTAATGTGCATGCTCCTATTGATATGCATGGTAAACAACAACTTTGGCCTCATATTTGATATGTTCACAGCTTAGCCCCTCTCCAGCCTTGGGTTCTAGCTAGGGAATTTAATGATATTGTGGACTTGTCAAAGAAAAGGGGTGAGATTGCTAGGTTGGTGCCTTTAGCTTTTCTTTTTATGGATAATATTTTTGGTTTAAATTTGGTGGATGTTCATCCTGGTAATGTTTGTTTTACTTGGAATAATAGGAGGATGGGTGATGATTGTTTGGCTGAAAGGTTGGATAGGTTCTTGGTTTCATGCTATTGGGTTGGTGGTGCTTGGTCTATGTCCTCAGAAATTTTGGATTGGAGGGGTTCTGACCATTGGCCTATCAAGCTTAGCATCATTTCAGCTCAGAGGTTTTGTCCTCCCTCTTTCAAGTTTTAGCTTATGTGGCTACGTGACCCTACTCTCTATGAGTAGGTGGCTATTTGATGGAGGGATGGTAGACTAGCTTTTGGTACTACAATGTACTCCTTGTTCAAGCTTCTCCAATTCGTCAAGTATTAGCTCAAGAGGTGGAATCGATGATGTTTTGGTAATATTTTCCATGATAGGGTTGATGCTCAGGATAAATTGAATAGTATTACGCAGGAGATTCAGGAGAAGGGGGTTACTGAGGTTCTTTTGAAAGAGGAGGCTAGTGATTTGAAGGTGGTGGAGGAGTGTGAGATTCAAGAGGATATTTTCTGGAAGCAAAAGGCTTGGGTGGATTGGCTGAAGGAAGGGGATAAAAATACAACGTTTTTCTTTAATTCTTTGAAGGCTAGGAGGAATGGTAATTCCATCTCTGTCCAAGTGAATGATAGGGTGGCTAACTTGTTTCTTTTTAGGAGATTGCAATTGAAGCTTCATGATATTTTAAGACTTTATTTAGGGAGGAGACACATGAGGGCTAAGCTCATGAAGAGCAAGTTCTTTCCTGCATTCCTAGGTTGGTTTCTAGGGAGGTGAATCAAGATTTGATGAGAAAGATCTCTCTTGCTGAGTTGGAGGAGATTGTGTTTAAGATGAAGAAAGGCAAAGCTCCAAGCCCTGATGGTTTCCCTATTGAATTTTTTCAGGAATTCTGGGAGATCATTAAGTTGGATCTTTTGGTGATTGTGCAAGAGTCCCAAAAGAATAAATAGATTTTGTGTGCTCTTAATTATACCTTCATTGCTCTAATTCCCAAATGTGAGGGGGCGGATAGGCTTACTCAGTTCTGACCGATCTCCCTTTGCAATGTTGCTTATAAGATCATTTCGAAGTTAATGGCTGAGAGGTTGAAGAAATGGCTTTTGGTTTTGATCTCAGAGGAGTAGAGTGGCTTTATAGTTGGATGACAAAGTGGCTTTATAGTTTGGATGGGGTTGTTATTGCTACTGAGACCATTCACTCTATGGATGCCTCTCAGGCGAAGTTGATTTTTATTAAGTTAGATATAGCTAAGGCATATGAAAGAGTCAGGTGGTCCTTCCTTAGAAAGATCATGGGGGCCTTTGGGTTTTGTGTTGATTGGATTTAGTGGGTCTTGAGCTGTGTTAGTTCTATGTCTTTCTCTATGTTGATTAATGGAGATCATTCTCATTTTTTGGGGGCCTCCAGAGGTCTTTGCCAAGGGGACCCCCTTTCTCTATATCTTTTTCTGCTAGTTGTTGAATTCCTTGGATGCTTGTTGAAAAGAAATGTGGAATCTGGTATCATTCAAGGATGGCGTTGGGGTGGATATTTTCCCCCGCAATCTCATTTGTAGTTTGTTGATGATACTGCCTTGATGGGTGTGGCTACTATTAGGGAGGCTACTTATTTGAGGCAGTTGTTGGATGTGTACCTTGTAGCTTCAGGGAAATTGATTAATGAAGATAAATCATCCATTTTTTTCTTTAATACACCCGCCTCCATCCAAAGAAGAATTGCTAATATTTTGAGATTTTAGATTGGGGTTCTTCCCTTTACATATCTTGGTTTTCCTATCTCTATTGGTCGTCTTTCCAATGGTTCATGGCAGAATATTCTGGATAAATTTTGGGTGAAAGTTAATCATTGGAATCGTTGATGGTTATCTTTTGCGGGTCAGGTTCAACTTATAAAATAAGTGGTACAGGCCCTCCCTATTTACTGATGTATGTTGCAGGTTGCACCAGTGGGGTTTCTTAAGGAGATGGACTCTCTTGAGAGACAATTTTTGTGGGATGGTTGCTTGTCATCCTCTAAGTGGAGCCTAGTCAGTTGGGAGGATGTTTGTTGTCCTAAGTAGTTTGGTGGTCTGGGCCTTCATAATTCTTCTTTATTTGGTGAGGTGGTGGCTGCTAAGCTATTCTAGAGATGGTGTGTGGAGCAGGATTAGTTGTGCGCCAAGATTCTCTCTCATAAGTATTTTTCGGATGCTCCTCGACATGACCTCCCTAGGTACCTAGTTGAAGGGAAAGATTTGATGATTTTGGGTACTCTTAAGAAAGGTGCAAAGCTCATTAAGGAGGGTTTGTTCTGGATATGTAGACAGGGTTCAAATGCTCTTTTTTGGTCAAACTCCTGGGATGGATTTCCTCCTCTCCTCTTGCAATTTCCTCACTTGCTTCCTATGAGCCAGAGGTTCACTGAGGCTGGTTGGTCTAGGGTGAGTGATTTCAAGTATGTTTCTCCTCTGGGCTAGGTTGAGAAGGCTTGCTGGAAGGACCCCTTGGAGTGGCCAGTTATGGGCTTGGAGGATGAGTGTGCGGGGATTTTCTCTATTCTTAGTAGGAGGCAATGTAGCTCTCTTTTGGATGGTGATATTCTTGCTTGGTCCCATAATCCTAGGGGGACTTATTCTATTGCTTGTGGCTATCAGGTGCTTTCTGCTTAGATGGTGGCTCGAGGGGAGGTTCTTTGGTGGAAGAGGGTGTGGAATAAGATTTCTTGGCCGAAATGAAACTTCTTTGTTTGGAATTTAGTGAGGAATAGATGTTTGACTTGGGATAACATTTGTAAGTGGGGTTTTCATGGGTCTTCTGTTTGTGTTCTCTATGGGTTGGATGAGGAGGATTCCTCACATCTATTTTTTAGATTCCCCTTTGTTGTGAGGATTTGGCACTGGTGGTGGGAGGTCTGGAAGCAACCTTGTGTTCATGCTTCCTCTTTGCTAGAGTTCTGGGGTAGCTTGGGTAGACCCCCCTCAACAGATTCTTTTTTTCAGGATGTGTGGTATGTGGGTCCTACCTCCTTCTCTGGTAGATCTGGCTAGAGAGGAATCACCAGATTTTTCATGGGGAGAAGTTGGCGGGTCAGAAATTTTGGTTGTGCATGTTAGGGATGATACATGAGATTGTGGAGGCTAAGTGTGAGGTGGGTTTCCCCTTGGGAAGAGATGATGCAGAGTGGGTGGATAGGTTGGGTCTTCAGGGGATTTATTCCTCTTCGAAAAAGCTCAAGCATAATAGGAAGGGGCATTCGAGAGTTTAGCAGTTGGGTAGGTGGTTGCCCCCTCTGGTTGAAATTTTGAAGATAAACACAGATGGGTCTTCTCATGGTAATCCTGGGCCTATTGGGATTGGTGGGGTTGGTAGAGATTCAGGGGGTGTAGTGATCTTTATGTTCTCCATTCATGAGGGGGAGCAGACGGTTAATCTCATGGAGGGTTTGGCGATTCTTTATGCTGTGGAGCGGGCCCTTGCTCTTGGATGGAAAAAGGTGATTTGTGAAGTTGATTCACAGATTCTGATTAACTTGCTGAATGAGAAGAAGATGTCGAGCATCAACTGGCAATTGGCATTGGTGGTCCAGCATATCCTCTGGATTAGCTCCTGGATGGAGATGGTTTCTTTTGTTCATATCCAACATGAATGGAATCAGGTGGTTGATTGTTTGGCTAAGTGGGCTTCTAAGCATGATGCAGGTTGGAAGATTGAGGACTGGATGCAGGTGTCTCTTGAGTTATGTTAGGACTTGGAGTGGTTTCTTGAGGAGGATAGGAAGATTTTAGAGGATAATTGAGCTTCTGGGGCTTGGCCCTTGGTTTTGATTGTATTGCTTCTCTTGAAATTTTAATAAATTTTTTACCCCCTTTTTATAAAAAATAAAATTATATATATATAGGTTATAATGTTTTTTGAAGAAACTATATATATATATATATTAATATAAATTAATATAAAAAAATCTTATACCATAAAATATTAAAAATATAGATAAAGATATTAGTTTAATAGAAATAATAATAGATTTTTTTTATTTTTTTATTTTAATAGTGTGAATCCAAATCTCTAATTAAGTTTTGTAAGCTTTTCTTTAATAAAAAAATAACAATTACATACATAAAAAAATCATTCTTAAAAAAATATCAAAATAAATCACATTTATTTATTTTAGAAAGGTTTAATGAAATGATTTTATAAAGCAAAAAATGAAAAATCATTCCTCAAAAAAATGTTTAATTTGCTTTATCCCCCAATAACACACAAAACTTTTTGAACCAATCATATGCACAAAAAATATTTTTTATAATTTATAAAGTTAAATATTTTACAAGTTGACTTTACAAAATTGAATTTTATTTTAATTTTTGTTTACATATTGTTTTTGATTGGTTGAAAACTAAATTATTAATAATAAATAGTTAACTAAAAAAAGTCAAAGTCATTACAATAGTACTATGCCAATGGAAAGTACTAATAAGAATAGTAACTATGTTATTGAATTACTATTTCTAAAATAAAAATCATTATCTAATACTAATACAAGATAGTTACGTGATACATATTAATGGTTATATATTATTGATTAATAATTATAATAATTTAGACCTTAATTATAAATACAATAATATTAATATAATTATTGATTAATATTTATATTTATATTTATATATTATATTAAGTATTTATATAATAAATAAAATAATTTTTTATATTATTGATAATATAGAAAACTATTAATGATATATTATAGATAATACTTAATATGTATGATTTGTATATTGTGATATCTTTAATTATCAATAGATAATTAGCCATACTTAAGATAATAATTTAGTCTTATATAAAAATATCGATAATATATAATTAATAATATTTTATATTATTAATAATATAAATAAATATACTTATCACTAATTAATACTAATACATATTATAATAATTATTGACAATAATGATTATTAATAATATTCTTGATTATGCCGATATTGGCATGGTGTGATGGTTTATTGGTGGCATTGTTGTTCTTGCCACCAAGGTTCAAACCCCATTGGGGTGGTATTGTTGAATGGTTGTATCCAGTTCATAGCTCCGGTCAAAAGTGTTTACCCCTTGAATAAAAAAAATAAAAATTCTTGATTATCTAGTATATAAAAATAATTAGTAACTTGATAATCATAGTAACTTTATATTAAGTAACTATTATTAATTAAGTTATTATTAAGTAATATTTATTATCAAGTATTAGTTATTGACTATCTTATATTACCAGTAATATAAGTAATAGTAACTAAGTTATTGGATTACTAATTCGGAAATAAAATCATTATCTAATACTAATACAAGATAGTTACTTGATAATTGGTAATTTTTATTAATTATGATATCTTTAATTATCAATAGATAACTAATCATAGTGTAAGAAAATAATTTAGTCCTATATTTAAGAAAATTAATAATATTCTATATTAATAATATTTTTTTTTAGGCAAAAGGTGAAATGCCTATATATAATATATTAATATATAAAAGGAAAGTGCAAAAAAGAAACCAGGCAATATCATCTAGTATCAAATAGAGCAAGTGTTATGTAGGCTACAAACTAACCCCCTTCAATGTGAACAAGGGAGCAAAAGGCATACATTTTGGAGTAAGGTTTCTTCCTCTTCTGCACAAGAGTCCAATGATTGTTCATAGAAGCCTTCTCATAAACTAAAGATTTACTTCATGGAATGTCCTGATCCCAATCCTCTATATGATTCTTTTGATTCACAACTTCCCCATGATTCTCAAGCTTGTTTGATTTCTATCCTTGTGGAAAAGAGTCAAACTTCACACCGGATTTTGTTGCTCGAGCCATGAATGAAGTAGAGTTCGGCCCAAGTGGAAGTGACTTTTTCAGTTGCTACTGAAAGGTAACATCCTTCACATCTAATTTTATTGGAAGAGTCTCTACTATTGTAAGAATTGGTGATGATGTAGAAGAATTAGTTACTTTCTGCCCAAGTGGATAGGGCTTTGAGAGGACATCTTTCCACCATGATGGTTGTTTTTTAACTGATTTATCTTTAGTGTGACATGCTGCAACCACATGACCTGTTTCAAAGCATCTCCTACACTAGAAGGGAAGACCTTCATAGTCCAATAGTTGGTTCCAAGAATGACCAAATTTTTTTAGAATTATATTAGTAGGTAGATCCTTAGAAAGATCCAGGTGTACTAATATTTGAGCAAAAGAAGTGTGGAAAAAATTTGTAGTTTTCTTGTCTACAACCAAGAAAGAGCCTAAAGAATTTCCAATAAATTTGAAACATGACTAGAGCCAAAATTGAAGTGGAAGATTTGGAAGCTGAGCCTAGACTGACATAATGTTGAAGGATTCAGAAAAAGGGTTGAAGGCTAGGTGCTAAGGTTTGAGTAAAAGATAGTGTTGCTTCCAAGACCAATGGTAGTCAAATAAGATGGAATCCCTATCTTTGATGGAATCAAAAGCAGTGATAAAAAACCCTAAGTGTAGTGTCCCTCTAGTTTCGACACTCTGTTTAGTTTGATTTTGCTTGATAGATGCTTTAGTTCATTATGATACTATGTTGTTTCTTTTCAGAGGTGATTTTGGATATTGTATTGTTTTGTATTTCATGGATGATACATTGACATCCTGTTTATCTGGTTATGGTAGTTTGATGATACTGAGATAGACACGTACATGATATGGTTTATTTGCTTATACTTTTCGTGTGGTTATCATGTTGAGATAATTGCTTATGATTTATCTTGCTCGTCTATGTCGGTGAAGAAGACAGTGTAGCATTACTCATTCGTGAGTACCATGCTACGCTGCAATTCTTCTTCACGGTGTATTTTCTGATATTAGTATATATATGTTTTAGCATTGACGTTTCCTGCAGATACAGGTACCGAGTAACGGCTTCACCTGCTTCACAGGTCTGAGCATACCCTAATTTAATGAAATTATGTTGATCTGGAGATAGTGTCAGGTCCTCGTTTAGCCATCGTTCTTCATTGAACAAGTATCCATGTGTCAACCATTGTCATTTGTTGTTTAGTTTTGTCGTGTCGATTTTGTTTGAGAATTAATTATTTACTAATTTAGTTAAATGGTTTATTTGTTAATATATTTGATTAAATGTAAATTTGTTAAAATAAGATTAAATGTTTATGTTTATATTTATGGTTTAATTTATTAATTTAAATTAAATAAGTCATTTACTTTAAAAGTGAAAGTTAATTTTGGAAAAAGTATTTAATTAAATAAAATTGTAGATTTACTTGTGCAAATGGGATTTACATGAAAGATAGATATTTTAAAAGAGATAGTCTTCAACATGTTATGGAAATTGGATTTGGAGTTGAAAATGTGATCTGGAGTTAAATGTTTGAGATAGAACTGATTGATCTATTTTGAATGCATAATGAACTATCAGTTAAGTTTTATGATTGAGAGTTAATTGAATGCATTAAAAATCTTTTGGGGGTTGCAATTTTTCATTCACGACAATATTCTGGAAGAATTTTCATGGTAGCAGTTTTTAGTTTTTAGAATATCTTTGCACGACAGTTGTTCTGGAAATTTTTTTATCTTAAATTTAGTTTATGAGCATATTATTGGGCTGGAGTGTTTGGATTTCTTCATCATTTAGCCAGTATTTTGAGTTGAATTGACAAAAGTTACCGACTTTGCTTAGCTCATCTTTTTATCATAATCAAGTTTTCTTCTTTTGATTTTCTTACAATTTTTTTAATAAATTTAGTAGAAAAGAATGTCTTTATTCAACCTACAGAATGACAAAAAGTAATTAGAAAGATTTTTAATATCAGAAAGAAGAGCTAAGTTAAACAAAGAAAAAGAAAACTTAGTGATTTAGAAAGTAATTAACCTTTGCAAAACGTTCTCATATTAGATGAAACAAGGAATCAAATCAACTGTATGATATTGTTAGCTATCATGTTAGATTGTTTAAATCTTAGATTCTTACAGCCATGATTTAGAATTGAGTGTTTAAAATTTTAATCATTGATGTGTATTTCCTATTCTCTAAGAAGAATTGCATCTTTAAACAGAGTATTGTCTATCCATTTGTTGTGCATACATCTTGGAGATTAATCATTTTATATTTAGTAAATACCAGCCTTTATGCTATTGTAAAAGAGTTTTATTTTAATAAAACATGAATCAATCAGATGTAGTTTTAACACCATAAAGCTCTGTATTTAATTTGTTTAAAACTTTTGATTTTGTTAGAAAACTTATAAGTTTGTTTGTCATATAGCTGAAATTTTACTAGTTTTATTATTTATTGTTAAGAAGATTTGTGCATGGCTTATCTACTATTGATGCCTATTGCTTTATCAAGATTTTAAAAAAAAATATAAACCTATAGATTGAGTTGTCCTCATCTTCGAAACCATACAGTCTGTGATGTTGATGAAGCTATTCTTGTCTAAAGCGCTGCTTGTTCTAGTTTATAGCTATTTGATCTATGAATTTTGTATTTATTAAATAATAAGCATTAGACTTGCACATAGCCAGTGTTCTACAGATTTTTCCGTACCTTTTCCATGCAAATTCATTTTGATATAGTTGGAGTTATCCTTTTTAGTTGCCCTCTTATATTATGAACTTCTATGTTTTATAAAACTCACTGCTGTAAATAAATAAAATAAAAGCTACAGTGATGGTATCAATGTTTCTGATAATATCTCTCATTTCAGCCGCTGTATTATACCTCTTTCTTTTGGATTTAATTTGAAAACTAGAATCTTTAGCGTTCTATTGATAAATTATGTATCTTTCTTGCATGGTGTATTAGCTAGCTATTCTCTGTTGAGATATTTGTATTCAGCTAGATTGATGATGCATGGCATGCATTCTTCCTATTTCACCTTGACTTGAGTTATCTTGCATTTTAATGTTTGTGATTTCTTCCTTTAACTAAAAGTTTTACTGGGGTGCGCACTTTTCTTGCATGAATTATATAAATTATTTTGATAACTAAAACTTAGTATAAGTTCAAACACGTGAGTCATTTGTAACATATATCTCTTTCTTATTTTCGTTACACAGATTTTCCAAATATGTAGATATGTTTAATTTAATAATAGGTTTTTTTTTTTATAACTTAAATTTTTTACCAATATAAGTATGATTTTACTTCTGGTGAAATAATATATATATTTGTACTTCTGTTTTATGTTATGATGTGATGCTTGTATTTGTATTATGTTTATGTAACATCATCTTGGAAACCTTATAGTAGTTGTGTAATTAATTAACTTTTTTTTTTAAAAAAAATCAGTTAGATTTTATTCTTTACACTTTGTTTTAACGGTAACCAAGGCGGGGCATTACACTAAGCATAGAGAAATGTTTTTGGAGCATTTTGTAGTAAGGCGTGCCATTTTTCTGCTATCCAACTATTTAGATCTAAAACAGATGGCCAAAATTGGTGAAAATGACATATTAAGGCTTGAGAAGAAAAATGTTTATCTCCTTGCAACACTTCATCCCCAAACTCTAGGACAGGGGATGCCTCTGTACATTTGAGGGCTTTACATCCCAGACTCATATGACCTCTTGAATCAGAAAAAAATGATACAGGAGGAACTTGAGTGTTTTCACTTAACTTTGATTTTAAAGCAGTAGCATAGCTTTCAATGGAGACTCCATATTCTAAAAAACTCATCTTAGGCAGTTTGAAAGAGCCATCAGGACTTTAGTTGGAGACCCTAGATATATGGTAACTCTTTTCATTGGATGTATCTGACCCTCTATATTAATAATATTAATAACTATATTATTTAATTTATAATTAGTATTATTCTATTCATAAATCTTATTAATAAATAGACAATTAATGATAATTACCTTAATATATAAAAAAATGATCAATAATTAAAATTATTTGTATACAATTTAATCATCAATTTGATGATAAAATAATAACTAATATATATACATTTAATAAATTGAACTATCCTCAATTAGTATAGTTCAATTAATATTGTCATTAATATTAATTAAACTATAATACCAATTAATTATTTTTTATTATTATACCTTTAATAATTTAGTATCAATGATCATATATACATTGAGTACTAAATTATTGAAGAGAGGTAATTGTTGAATACCCAAAATGCTAAGAGGGGGGCATGAATTGGTACTCTTTTAAACCATTCAAACATTTAAATATCCAATCCACTTAGCAGATTCAATCACAGTAATGAAAGAAAGCATGAAACATCAACAACATTACATAACATGTGGACACCAAGATTTTTACGTGGAAATCCCAAAATAGGAAAAACCATGATGATGATTAGCTCACAATATATTATAATTGGTTATTGTACATTTATAGAAGTGCTCATTGCAAGTGGACTCACTACCCACTAAGGAAAAAGATAAAAGAGAGAGTATGCCTCACAGTCTAGTTTGAAATGTTAAAATTGCATCTATCATATGCATGAATTACAATTCCAATGAAGCTCAATAAACTAACCTTACACACTTCACTTGATTTTGATCTAACACTCTTCTTTCCTTTGTATTCACATCACTCTAATCTTCAACTCAACATTCACAACTTAAATTTACATTTCTCTAATAATATTTGCATCACTTACATGTCTCTCATTCCTCACATTCATAAAAATACTAAAAATTATCAAACATATATATCCACTTCAAGCATAACATTAGTTAGGTTGGCCTAATAAGACATAACATCCAAAATATAGAAAGTGTAACTTGTCAGCTCAAATCCTTCCACACACACCTCATGCCAAGATTCAAATCTCAAAGTACTTTGAAATAGGTTGGAATGGACCTATAATAGCTCGCATATAACACCTTAATACATATTTAACCTTTTCATATCTTCAAACTTATTAGGTTGGCATCGTAGAAGACTTGATACAAAAATTATTCAACCATGTATCCATATTCAAACTCGTGTATCTCAAAAAATCATGTCAGCTAGAATTCATACTCTATTTCCATCTATCAATATCTCCTTAAGACCACAAAGCCAAAAAAATATCCACGCAGAGAAGTGCAAACTCTCCCACTCATATACACTGTATAGGAAATAACTTTAGCTTACGAGGTCAAATTTTTATTACTTATATCTTTCAAATGAAGAGCTAAAACATGATGAAATTATGGAATCAGATGCTTCTAACAACCAAAAAATTAATGTTAGAAGTGTAGGGTGAAATATTCATTTGTGGATTAGTGTGGACCCAAAAACTAGAGATCTATTACAAAAAAATAATAGAGTTGACACAGTCAATTTTCCATCACAACCAACTTTACCAGATTAAACCATCTTACAAAAATATCTTCCACATACACTCCAAAACCTATTAGAACCAACCAAAATGATCTACACCAAAGTCTTCACATCAAGATGCAATGTTGACATTAATGACAACATTGTAACATGTAATATTATACCTTGTTCCTATCCCTCATGCTCATGTTTCCAACAATAGCATCAGGGTGATCCCACAATAGTGGTTTACAATTTTTGGCCAAACTGGACACTAAAATAATTTTTTTTAACTAAGTCTTCACTTTCGGGCACCTATAACGGCTAAACCGTGAGGAATTTGAAGATAACATAAACTAAAGTTTTGTAACATTTTTCCTGTAGATTCTAAATATATTTTTTTCAAAAATTTTGGAATCAGATTGCACTTCTTTTTCCATCTCCCTCGAAAACTAGTTTTTTTTAGAAAACAACAGTTTTAAAAAGTGATGCTCACCGTATAATGCATAACTTTTTTTCCTTGAAGGATAAAATTATAATTCTTTCGAATTTGGATTTGTAACTCTGATATCTAGTGCTTCCACTTGCTTAGATAGTTTTCTATTAAATATTTTTTCTTTAATCAAGTTTTGAAGTCAAACCAATTACAATTCAGACATAGTGTGACTGTATAATGCGTAAATTTTTTTGTATGTATTGAAATTCAATTATTATTATTTTGTTGGATCAACGACTTCAATAGCTGGTGGACTCATATTTTTCAATTTTTTTTATAATCTAGTATTTTTCCACATGTGCAACATAGAGAGCTTGATTTTCAATGAAAAAACCTACATTCACAAGAAATAAAAAATAAATATAATAATTAAATTAAATTTATTTAAAATTATACTTTTTGAGAAGCTTATAATAAGAAATACATAGATACAAAAAATAAATTTTAAATGAATTCATTTGATCCCCCAAAAGGTAAATCAAAAGTGGTTTTTGTCAACATTTTGATAGGTGTAAAGGAGACTCCATTATAGGTATGGTTTAAAACTAGTGGGGTTCTATCCAAGGGGGTTTGATCTAAGGTAGTTTGATCAAACCTTTTTCAATTGGAATTTTTTAAATGAAATTTTTTAAGGTTTAAATCATTATATTTTCTAAAAATATGTGATTTCAAAAAAAATTAGAATCTCCCAAAAATTGTAAACCAGCTTTGTGGGATCACCCATCAATGTCATTCTTCTAATAATATCCCCATTTGTCATTGATGGAAACATGCTAAAATATCTCCAAAATATTCTCCCCTTTGACATCAAGGATAAAGGGTGCATACAACAACTATTTTGAATTATACCAGATCTCCCCCTAAGAAATATGTGCATATGTACAAGCTAAAATATTGAATTGACTCCCCCTGGTCATATACTAGAGAAAAACCAAAATTTTGATAGTGGAAAGTACTCTATATACTTTGCATATGTACAAAGAATATAAAACTAAACATTAAAAAGCATAAAGAGTAAGAAAATTTGTCAACCAGAGGAAGTTGACTCCTGAAGCTTCTACAAATGGGTCAACCATGCTTGTTTTCCTTCCTTCCATGTTTTCATTACTAGCCCAAGAAATCTGCACCATGTTTCAAATTCCATCAAGATCTCTTTTCCTTCTTTTGGAGTGTTATTTGCAGGATTCACCTGTGTCGCTTTAATGGCACTCAAAAGGGCACTAGAGATAGATATAATTTTTTCATTCACCAAGTCCCTTATTTCTCCAAACTGCAAAATAACTTTCTCCTTTTGTGCATGTACCTGGAAGAACTTCTTAAGAAAATCCTCAATTACATTCCTTGTGTTACTAGCTAGATCAAGTGTTGGATCATAGGCACTAGAGGCTTTATTGATCTTCGAATCAATAGAGTCCATCTCATTTTTGATGCTCTATGTTGCATCGAGCCACTTCATGCAATATTGAAAAAGAGCCTTTGCATCATCTACACAAATTTGTACATCCCTCAAGTTTTTTGAGTATTTTTTGTGCAAGAGTGCACTTCTCAGTGATCTCTAACATATTTTAATCATTCATTTTATTTTAAATTTATTTCTCCAGTTCACCTCTCAGACTAGAGGCATATTCCTTAAAATAATCAATTAAAAGCTTTATATTTTCCATAGTAGAGAGTGATGAGTCAATGTTTGCACTAGGTATTGCCTCTTGCAATGCCTTCACTACTTCCTCCATCTGCTGTCTACTCTTTTGATGTGTTTCTATGATCTCGTTTCGAGTAGATGCATGGAATACATCTCCCAATTGTAGCTTGTGGAGAGGGGAAATTTTGTCTAGATCTACATTTCCTTGTTGAAATTGCAATTGTAGCAATTGTGAAGAAATAATAGGTTAGAAATTGAGTTGCATGCTCAAAAGTTTCTTCAAGGAATCTTTAGAGGAGCTAGAGGATTCACCAAAAGACTTTGTAATCTCCACAACTTTCTTTTCCACTTATTTTTTCTTATCCCTATTGGAGTCTACATGTGTTTCTTCTTCTTTTCTTGCATTTCTGGAGGTATCCTCTTCCTTATCTTCATCTCCCTTCTCATCATTCTCTTATTCATATTTCTTCTCTACATCACCAGTTTCCTCTTCAACATATTTATTCATATTTTGTTCCTCTGCAGATTGGTCTAGGTTTTCTAGAGGAGTCTCAAGTTTTCTTTGTCCAATTTCAATGTTTTTCTCAAGTACCAAAGGAAGAGAAATATCTTCCTTTGCTTCTTCTTTTGTGACTATCTCTCTTTCAACATTATTTCCTTATTATTCATCTTCTTTTGTCACCTCTTCCACTTTTAGAGGGGTATTATCTTGAATATGCTATCAATCTATTACATGCTCATGTTGAGCATCAATGTCTTGAGTAGCTTCTTCTACAACAACTTCTAGAGTAGGATCCTTGCATTCAAGGGTCATTCCTAATCTTTGTGCTAGGTCTGCAACCTTATCAATAGTCTCCTTTCAGAGTCTCTCATGATAATCCTTGTCTCAACTCATTAATGTGTTTACCCTTTGTTTTGTTCTTAGTTCTCTTGTGTACAATTGGGCCAATGCAACCTTATTCTCTGCAAACATGGGAGCACTAATCATTTCAAGAGTATAAGCTTTCATCTTGGCCTCTTCATCAATAGCCTTTTGTATTCACTCTACCAAAACATTCCAAAGCTCTACGAGTAACTTCTTTTGTATGTTCCTCATGTCCACTTCAAGCATTATGATGTATTTTATAATGTCCTCAACTATTGCGACCTTATCTGTGTCATCAACCTCATTATATAAAGTTGTAGTCTCTCCAAGCATATCATGTTGAATAATTCCATTTACAAGTTCTTCTACATTTATAGGACTATGAGCTCTTTCTAGAGGTGATTGCTTCTATTTTTTGCTGACATCAGAAGTCTTTTCCTACTTTACTTCTAACTTATTTTCTGGAGATTCCTTCTTAGTGGCTTCTCGCTTCTTCCAACGCATGTGCATTACAAATGCCTCTTTTTTTTTCTCAATTTCTTCTTCTTCAAAAGTATCAAATATATCTACCTTCTACTTCTTTGTTCTTGCTTCACTTTATGAAGCCTTTTCCTTCCTCTTCTAAACCAACTTTGGTCCTTCTCCCTCCTCCTCCTCCTCTTCTTCTTCTACATTTACACTTACATTCTTTTCTCTAAAATCCTTTTGCTTTGTTCTTCTCTTTGTAGGGGCAACAAGTGTTGCTACTAGAGTGTCCTTTTCTAGCCCTGCCATGTGCACAACTGGAGGGGATTTATCCTTCACCAGAGGACTATTTGCTGATTTCCTTTTCTCTCCAATAAGCCACCTAGTCTTGGAGGATTTCTAAATAGGAGTGGTAATTTCCTAAGTTACTAGATCTTCTTGTACTTTTGGATCCTCCAATAGCACTTGATTCTCCCTTAGCCTTTTCTCTTGATTGCTACACTTGTTCCTTTGAGATTCCCATTCTTCTACAAACTGATCAACCATCTTTTTAACCTTCTTCTATATTTACATGGCTTCTTTTGATCCATGTACACCTCCAAGAATTTCTCCTCATAGGTGCCATATCTTGCTTTGGTGGTATCTTTTGGACTCTTCAACAAAAAATCAGCTAAGCTAATAATTTCTTATTTAGTGATCTCATATGCCAATGCAGGGATCCACACTATCCTTGGTTCCATTGCTTCCATCATGCACTCATCTATGCTTACCAAAAATGTGATATCATTTTGATATCTCTATACTAGTTTCCTTGGAATTCTATCTCTTTCATGCATCCTCATTTTGGAAAACTACAAAGAAATCAATAAGGGAATCATCTTATGCCTTTGCATCACCAATAATTCTCATAAATTCTAGAATATGATGAGCTACTGGTCTTCCTTATAGCCAGGTCACATTGTTTGTTCCAGGAAGCTCCTTCAAGAAATAGAAAAAGAAAACATATAACCAAAGTCCCATACTTAAATGAATATTTCTTCTCTTGGTTCACTTCAAATTCTCCATCAATTTTTTCCTTAGCAACTCACAAAGATCATAGTCAACACCTTTTTCAACTATTTCATACATTCCACAAAAAACTGCAATGAAAGATAACGAGTTTTCCCTGTTTGTGAAGTAGATTTTATATCCAATTAACATTGTTTCATATCTCACAACTAGATTTTTGATGGGATTTACTACTAGAGCTCTCTTATCATATGTTGTACATTTGAGTTCCATTACAACTTCATTCTTAACATATTTCAACACAGGAATAGGTTTTGTTGGAGCATAGACCTATAACCTCTCTAATTACCTCTTTTGTTATAATTCCAAGAAAGCCAATCCAAGCAAAATTATCATGAATTATTCTTAGTGCAATCCTAACCCATTTATAATCAAAGCAAAAGTTCAAAAACCATTGTCATACATCTTATTTCTTTGTGACTAGGTTTTGGTATTCTGGTTTTAGGGTAAAATTGACTCTAGTATGTTCTTTCATCCACATATCTTCTAGTTTTTTGTGATCATATTCATCCATCTTGCTATGAATGCAAATCCTTATATCCTCTATTGGAAAAACCCCAAATGGAAAATTCAAAAGTGTGCCTAATAGGCTGTCTTCTATTAATTTTATAGGGTATTTCTTAAATTTAAGTTATGGCTTCTCAGTTATCTCTATAACCCTCGATGTAGCCATTGAAAATGAATTAAAACTTCTTTTCAATTTTTTTTTGTGAAACTAGGGAAAACTAATATTTGTATATACCTTTTCTTCAGTTTTTTTATTAGGGTTCACACATACCGGATCACAAGTTACCTCTAGTCACTCCTTTGATGATCTGCTTCTCTCAAATGCTTTTTATAAATGAATTTACCTAAGTGAAATCACTTTATAACCCTTCAAATATAACCTAATTTCACATTTAATTTTTTAAACAATAAAGTTGGCAACCATTTATCTGTATGTAGAGTCAACTTCTGATGCTCCATAAACTTCCACATTGTCATATTTTATTCCATAATATTCACCAATAGATCAAGCATGTCGATATACATCACGTATCTTTGTGTTGAGGCATCAACAACATTTATTTGGTAGAAGATATAAGATGTTCATTAAATCTCCCCTTGATCCAAAGCTCTCAACTTAGTTTTTGGAGGAAACATCTACACTAGATGTTGGTGTAGATTCATCCTTGACTTTTTCTCTTCCTTATTTCTCCAAATATTTTCCATCTCCTTCTTTGTTTCTACTAGATCAATCTTTTGTACTAGTTCATTCTCTTTACCATATTAACCTTCCTTATATTTCTACTTTAGTAAAACTTGGAAATGTGTCTAGGCCTATTGCAATTGTAACAAGTGACATTCTTCTAACCAGTATTCCTTCCATTCATTCTAGATATGCATTGATTAGCTTTATGGTCAAATCTATGGCATGTATAGCAATAGCCCTTGAAATATTGGGCCATTCTACCATTGTTATAGCCATTCATATTTTTACTTCTACACTCACTAGCTCTATGACCAAATTTCTTGTATGTAAAGCATTGAATAGTAAAGGATGGAATATTTTGACTCATTCTTTGTCTACATTCCATTTCCTTATGTCCAAATTTATTACAAGAATAACATAAACGATTAAAAGATGGGTACCTTTATGCATTTGGTTGTCTAATTTGTGGTCTTATAGCTTCATTCCTTTGATTTCGGGTCTACTTTCCATTGTTCTTCTTATCTTAAGTATTTGATGCTTGATTTGAAATTTCACCCTTTTCAAATCCTAAACCTTCTTTATCTTTAGGGCCTTTCTTATTTGCAATCATTTCATCAAGCTTTGTATAAATCATCTTGAATTTTTCTTCATGAATCCTTGCTTTCTTTAGATATGATCTCAGATTCACAACTTCTTGTTCAATCCTTGTACATTCCTCATATTTTTATTTCACCATTGCATTCAAACATTCCTCAATTCTTTTCTTTTCTTCAACTTGCACCTTAAAACTAGTGATGGTTTGATTTTTTTCTTTAATTGTTCACTTAATTCCTTATGCCTTTCTCTCAAATTCTTGATTTTCTCTCTCAAAGTTTTGATGCATTCATTTGCTTCTTTGAAAATTTCTTTTAGATCTATGTTTTCACCTTCAATCCTTTGAAGATCTTCAAGGGAAACTTTGAGTTCTCCATCTTTTTCAAGAATGCAATCTTCTTTTATGAATCTAACATTAGGAATCTCTTCCAGAGGAGTAGGTAGTCTTCTAATAGCCATGTGTTCAACCTCCAAGATATTCCACAAGTGGTTAAAGATATTCCACAAGTGGTTAAACTCCTTCCAAGGAACCAAGCTCTAATATTAATTGTTGAACACCTGAAATACTAAAAGGGGAGCTGAATCAATATTCTTTTAAACCATTCAAACATTTAAACATTCAATCCACTTAGCACATTCAATTTTAGTAATGAAAGAAAACATGAAACGTCAATAACATCACATAACACATGAACACCAAGATTTTTACATGGAAAACACAAAATGGGAAAACCATGATGAGGATTAGCTCATAATATATTATAGGCAGTTATAGTATATTTATAGATGTGCTCACTACAAGTGGACTCACTATCCAAGTGGACTCATTGCCCACTAAGGAAAGAGATAGAAGAGATATTATGGCTCATAGCCTAGTTTGAACTATTACAATTGCATCTACCATATGCATCAATTATAGTTCTAATGAAGCTCAAAAAACCAACCTTACACACTTCATTTGATTATAATCTAACACTCTACTTTTTTTTGCATTCGTATCACTCTAATCTTCAACTCAACATTCACAACTTGAATTCACACTGCTCTAATAATATTCACATCACTTACATGTCTCTCATTCCTTACATTCATCAAAACATCAAAAATGATCTAACAAATATATCCACTTAAGGCATACCATCAATTAGGTTAATTAACATCCATAATATGGAAAGTATAACTTGTCAGCTCAAATCCTTCCACACACACCACACGCCAAGATTCATATATCAAAATAATTCAAAATAGGTTGGCATGGACCTACAAAATCTCTCATATAACACCATAATACATTTTTAACATTCACATATCTTCAAACTTATTAGGTTGGCACCGTAGAAGACCTAGTACAAAAATTCTTCAACTGTGTATCCATATTCGGACACGTGTATCTTAAAAAATCATTCCAACTAGAATTCATACTCTATTGATATTTTTCAGTATCTCCTTAAGACGACAAGCCAAAAAATTATCCATGGAGAAGTTTAGACTCTCCCACTCATATACACTATATAGGAAATAACTATAACTTGCTAAGCCAAACTTTTGTTACTTATATCTTTCAAACCAAGATCCAAAACATGATGAAATTATGGAATCAAATGCTTCTAACAACTAAAAAAATAATTTTTGAAGCATAAGGTGAAATATTCATTTGCGTACTAGTGAAAATCCAAAAACTAGAGCTCTATTACATAGAATTAACAAAGTTGACACTTAGTCAATTTTCCATCACAACCAACTTTACCTAATTAAACCATCTTATAAAAATATCTTCCACAAACACTCCAAAACTTGTTAGAACCAACCAAAATGATTTGCACCAAAGTCTTCACATCAAGATGCAATTTTGAAATCAATGACAAAACTACAACACACAATATTATACCTTGTGCCTATCCCTCATGCTCATGTTGCCATCAATAGCGTCAATGACATTATTCCAATAGTAACAAACAAGGGAAAAACCATAAAAAATATATTTTACTAGATGAAAAAGATAATATTAAATATATAAAAAATAGAACTAAAGGATGAATTAATATAACATAGTAACAAAGCCTAATAGAAAACAATTAAAATTTAGAGGAAGATGGCAAGAAGAAAGAAGGGATGAGGGAGAATAAAAGGGAAAGAATGGAGAGCAGGGATAAATACTGGTGGCATGGGAAAAATAAAGAGGGTCAGAACGATGACATAAAGATGGAGAAAAATTAGGAATGTGATGCATGAGGATTGAATGAAATTCTCCCCGATCACACACCCATCTTTCAAAAATTTAGAGATTAAAAGAAACTTCACAACCACTACAATCTTCAATAGACAATTCCATTTGTCAAATTGATGGCACACTAAAATTTCACAAATAAATGGAGGCAATTTTGTTTATTTCCAAACCATCAAAAACTTCAATCATTTAAATTTAAATTCAACTCCAATTCATTCATTTTATAGTTTTCAAATTTCAATTTAAAATGCCATCATTCACTCTTATATTTAATCAATATGATAATTAGACTACAATATGGTTTTCATGGTTATTTTCCATACATCTATAGCATGAATCCATCATATACCCTATTCTTAGCAACAAAATTATCATTGCATTAAGTTCCCCACTCCTCCACTCATTGGTTGTTCACGCACCCTCCCACTCTAGTTGCTCACACACTTATTCCAAAATTATTTTCATTTTACTATGAGCCCCTTATCTTCCTTGCTCTACCTCATGTGGCCTATGTTCTCATTGCATTTTAAAACATTACTGGATACACATTTAATTTTCCTTACAAGTGTCAATTAACTTGAAGAACATGGCCATAAAATTTACTTGTTTGCTGATTTCTTTGGGTCTTTACATGCCCACAAATTCCCTCTTTACCTCATACACTCTCACACCTATTGTCTCTTCCTTTTATCATCTACATATACTTTTTCTCAACCTAAAAATGTTATTTATCTTCCAAAATATCACATCCTCCCTCTCAAGTCTATATGCAACCCATCTATCTTCCTCCATGCCCTTGCTCCAAGTTAAATCTATATTGCAATTTTTATTTTAAATATCCTGTAATGCCCCGCCATGCAAAGCCCAAAGGTACTAATAACAACGCAACAATTTTTTTTTTTAAAAGGAACATAATAAATGTAATTAAGTATTCCAACATAACAAAGTACTAAGTTGCACGACTAATTCCATTGGGGTACATGAGGTGACATTACTATTCTAACCCATAACAACGATAACATATTAAACCATAATTAAACAGTTACATAAATCCATTCATTCGCATATCATCATTTAAAATATCCATTAACAGTAACCATATTAATACCATATGTACATATGACAATGAACGAAGTTATGAAGATATAAAGCATATATATTTCGACAGATATAACACAACATAATCAACTATTACAAGTGATAGTTCCTGAATAAATACATGGCTTGAATATACATTACATCCATAAGACAGTACAATACAACTGTCTGAAAATACATCACAATAACCACATATACAAATTACATCAAGGTCATCCCAACACACATGGGAGACAATACATCAATAATGAATTACATTCGAAGTGTAAACATCCATCTAGAACATAAGAACAATGGATCAACAACATCCGCCAAAACCCTACAATAAAGATACATCTGCAACTAAAAAGGGAACCCAATGGGTTGTGAAGCACGTTCCACCCAACCACCCCCGTGCTGGGAGTAGACAAGGAAGGATCCCTGACCAAGCACGTCTAACAGTAACACAATACTAACTCCAGACAGAAAACTTAACATCAAAGACCACATAGAAAACTAAACAAAGATAAATCCAAAAGGCACAACAAAAAACCACTTCTGAACATAACAACAAGTAACAATCACAACATCAATGAAACTCAAGACATAATATCAAAGACTACTTCCAACAATAACCAAAGACAAATCAATAAATCACTTCCAGAGGACTTCAGTAAAATAACACAAACAAAATGTTAGAGGAGAGTGTCATTGCATGGCTTAACTTGAATTATCCAGACATCCTATCACAAGGTGCCGCCTCCATCTCTACATGGATTCTCCAGACAACCAAGGTGCCGCCTCCATCTATGGTTCTCCTGATAGCCTATCTCAAGGCGCCGCTCCATAGGGTTACTCATGCGGAATCGTTAACCTTTCATGAAGACAAGGCAACGATCTTGCCAACCACAGCCTTCTCGGTCCCCTTTAGTCTATGATAGCACTAACAGGCGGACGAGGCATCATAATTATCTTGTTAGTGTTTAATCCCCACCCATGGTTTATTACTTAGGTTATCACTGATTACTCTAACTCTATGTGGGTTACCCTGATAGCCCCTTTGTGCGCCGGCCCCCACTAGAGCCACTCTCTCTAAACACTCAACACAAATATCCAAACAACAAGATTGTATCAACAAGGAAAAACTGAACCAACATTGGATCAACTGCGAGGCATAACCCTCTCGCCCAAAATCATACGTTTAACATTTACAAACGGTACAATCTCCATATACTTTAATCTCACCACCAAAACCAAAATATAAGAACAACCATCAAATTACAAGATTGAATATAGATACTAGTATTCCCACCTCTGGAAGTCCTAAATACAACCTAGGTTCCTAAAAACGGACAAGTTAACTCTAGGGTTTTCCTGCGAGACATAACCCAATCAAAAGAAAATCACAATAGATTCGATGAAGACTCAAGAATAAGCAAACAATGCTACACAATTAATTTCAAACATAATAAATTTTACCAATAAATAAATCATTAGCTCAAAAAGAATCCGATTTAATTCAACTCACATGATAAATTCCTAATTTGCACAACTACATTAGATGTTGAAATTTCTCCTGTTCTTATCATATTAAAATCATATTTACAACAAAACAACTCTATTACACAAATGTCCATTTATATAAAAATAATCATTTAATAAATTAATAAAATCATATTACAAAATTTTTAATTTTATAAATTTATAAATATAAAAATATATATACATATATATATTTATATATATAATCAAAATTATATATATATATATATATATATATATATATATATATATAAATATATATATATATATATATATATATATATATATAAATAAAGTTTAAATAAAAGCGAAATAAAGTAATGAAAAAATAGATTTTAATGTAGTTGTGTTGCCCCCGGTGGGTGCACGTACCATGTCGTGGTGGGTACCCCCTGTGGTACTACCACCTGTGGTGGCCGTAGCCACCACTACTATGTACCACCCTGTGGTGGTTGCCATAGTAAGTGGTACCACCCTGTGGTGGCCGTAGCCCCATAGTGGGGGCCGTGGGTGGTATGGCCTCGGCCGACCCCCACCCCCCAATAAATAAAATTTATTTAATATTTTTTAAAAGTTTATTTTATATTTATTTTCATAAATATTTCGTATGAACGAAATACGAAAATAATATGAATATAAACATATATATATAAAAAGAATGCACAGTTTATTTTACACAGTATTTTCAAAATCTAACATATATATATATAGATATTTTAAATATATATATCAGGAGATTAGAAATAATTAATATAATTAAAATGTTTTCGTAACAGATCCAATACAAATCTGGATATACCAATCTCAATTAATAAAATAATTTTATTTTGAAAACAATTATTTCCACCTCTAAGTGTTATAGAAGAAATCTTGAAGGTTTCACTGTAGGATTCAAAGATTTATAACAAACAAGTTTTCAATCACAAAACCATTTCCAAAAGAAATAGATTTTTAGACACAACATACCATATTTTATTTATAGAATAGTAAAATAAAACTAACTTAAAAGAAGAAAACCTAGAGTCCTTCGCCTCGATGAAGAATCCCTTCTGTAGCCTCCTCTTGATCTCCTCCTGCAGCTCTCTTCTCCAATCTAACTTTTCTTCAAAACCACAATAATTTTACCCAGAAAACACAAAACCAAAGCTATCTTTTCTTTTCTGTAGCCTCCTCCCTCTTTTATTTTATAGAATAGTAAAATAAAACTAACTTAAAAGAAGAAAACCTGGAGTCCTTCACCTCGATGAAGAATCTCTTCTGTAGCCTCCTCTCGATCTTCTCCTGCAGCTCTCTTCTCCAATCTAACTTTTCTTCAAAACCACAATAATTTTACCCAGAAAACACAAAACCAAAACTATCTTTTCTTTTCTTTTCTTTTCCAGATCAAAACAAAGAGAAAACTTTTGTGTGTGAATAATTTCCTCATAAAAATAATAAATAAAAAAAAAGAATCAATAAAGCTCTTCCGCTTTCTTTTCTCAAAAATCCTCTTCCCTTATTGGTCCTTTTTCCAGCTTTTAACAGCACAACTTATCTACAATTTTAATTAAAATAATTTTATTTAATCAAGATATTATCCACACATGATTTTCAAATTTAATATTAATAAAAAGATAATATTTAATTATCCTCATCAATATTCATTTGTAAATAATTATTTACACTTTCAATTAATTAAATCACTTTTTAATTTACAATATATTTAAATTTAGCATTTTACTAACACACAATTAAATCAAAACAACAAGACAACTTAATTACTTATCTTATAAAATAAGATTAATTAAATAAACACTAACCATAAATAAAATAAATCCTTCAACAATCAAACTACACAACGACAATGACAAAACTTCAGTCATGACCCAACCACTTACAATAGGATGACGGACTTGGGACGGGGATACTTCCAAATAAACTCCCTTTTTACAACATTTTACCCATTGGGTTAATTTATTGCTCGCCTTGTCCTGCCGAAGCAGGTGGAATCAAGACTTATTCCTGCAATCCTGCATCCAAATAAACGTCAAGTAGCACATGTATATATATAATCAAAATATCATATCATGAGAAGGAATTGCAGCATAGCAGTGCACTCGTAAACGAGTGGTGCTACACTGTCCTCTCACCTAAGCTATACTAACAATTACAATATCAAGTATGAAATTACATTCCTAAGTTAACTGATCACATCATAACTACTTATTAAACCATTGCATTATAAAATAATACTGAATCCAATTAACATCACCATAGAATCATCACATCGACATATAAAACATTAATGAAAAACCATTTGAATAAACAAATAATCCAAACATCACACAGAGTATCATAAATCATACTAATAATGTCACACACAACAATTAACTAAACTATGCATCCGCACACACCAAGTCGGTGAATGAATCACCATTACAAATCAATATCACGCTAACACACAAGAGAAACCAATAGTAGCAAATAGTATCAGAAACATGGGGGTATTACATATCCCAATATTTTCCTCAGGATAGGTCTCTTTGCATTCTTACTGTAATCTTGTTTTTTATCTACTCTTTAGGGAACTCCAAGAATCTTCAACACCAATCTGCCATTTTATTTTTAAATTTTTTAAATTGATGTAGAACAGGGTGGAAGAAAAAAAATCAACTCAATCAAACCCTTGAAAAAGTCATAATTTCTCAAACACAAATATTTCCTTCAGAAATTGACACATTTCCTTGCAACACAACAAAAGGGGTTTTTGTAGCATATCTTGTAGAAAACAACTCAAACCCACATTCTGAAGACTGTTCAAGATACCCTTTTTGGAGTTTCAAAACATATCAAAAATTAAGATAGGGTTATTTTGGAACCTAACCCTCAAAATTTTGATGCTATGCTTGAACAAAAGCTTAATTATGCTAGTTTGAAAGGGCAACAACAAGGTTTTAACTCTCTAGGCTTCCAATCTTAAAACCAAACCTCTAATCATCAATCTTCCTCCCCTACTCTTGTAAATATCTTTAACAAAAAATATACCCTAACTACATCCATTCCACCGAGTTTGGGGCCAATTCATTGGTGGAATGGAGAGAAACTCATTTTTCTTGCTTCAAACCAACCCTAGGCTAGGTTTTCAAACAATTTTTAGGAAAAATGCTCTAACTCAATCAAATTTTAATGAAATCAAATGAAACTAGTTGAAAATGAACACGGGTTCATAGCATCATCAACTCCAACAAGTTTCAAGCCATAAGAAGTCTGTGTAAAACTGTACAATGTGGTGAAAGTTACAGGAAAGCAAGAAAACTCAAAATTTTCACTATGAAATGCAATGAATTGTCATTCATAACTTTCACACAACACCAAATGAGGCCAATTGCTCCAATCAGATTTTATATAACACCATTAAAAAAATTTCATCCAAATTTTATGAATATCTAATGGTGGAAACAAAGGTTATGTCATTTTCCCCAAAACTAGTAACCCTAAGATAGTTTTAGACAGTTGTTACAAAAATGGCCATAACTCTTAAAATATGAAATGAAAATTGATGCCACAAAAATTAAAATAAAAATAATTCACATTAAAATAACCTCCAATTGGTTTTAGGTCAAAATGGAGGTCGTACAATCTATACTTTGCATGTTAGAAATAAAAAATATTCAAAAAATGCAAATATAGAATTGTTTTACTTGCTTCAACCTCCAAACTCCATCAACTAAACCTTCTCTTCAATCATACAAGAATTTTTAAAGAATTTAAAATCATATTCCAACTACCTCCAACCATATTTGTGGTTAAGGAGTTAATAAAACATCATTATACCTCATTATGACAAAAAGTACAACAGTTGCATTGACAACAATGTGCAACATTGCAATATTTTAGCACCTAGACCCCAACTCACACCTAATGATCCAAAATTGACTCAAACACACATGAAATGGTCTTAGAATAAATTATTACATGCAATTGACTCAAACCAAACAAAATATCAATTTTTGAACCCTCCTAGGCTTGAAGACCTGGGTGCCCCTGCACCATTCTCCTATGGAAGAGAAAATTTGAGCTCCACCTCAAATATGAATCTTCTTTCTTGTCTTCTAGTTCCCTTGCATGTGTGCATTATTTCATTTTCCTTGGATCTAAAATATATTTGTAGCAACTGGTGCACTTGTGCATTTTGTTCCATCAACATGCTTCTTGAGCCAAGGCCAACTTGGGATAATGTAGCCATGTTCTTTTTTTTTTTGTTCTTGTTCTAGCTTGACATTGGATTGCAATTGTAAATTTACTTTCATTATCATCCACTTTGTCTTCTTTAACTACACAAGAAACAAACATATTAAAGAAATCATATTCTTCTTCTTCATCCACCTCATGTTGTTTCCCATACATCCTTTTCTCTTCACGATTCTCCAAAATATTTAGCTTCACCTAAACATTACTCAACCATTCATTTTCATTTCTAAATTGCTCATCCATTCTTTTGGTCTCCTCGACATCAAAATTCTCAACTCTTGGTTCTTCTCTTAAGAACCATGCCATCTCCCTATACTCCATGACTCTCTCTCCTCTTTGGACTATCCTTGAGTCCTCTGCAACTTCTTTTTTGTTTCTTCTTCCTGAACATCACCCACTTCAATGTATCAATGTCACCATTACGTTCATTAGTTTTAGAAAATTCAAAAGAAAATTCTTCCATTTCTTTTTCCAACAACATGTTGCTTTCAAAATGTGTTACCTCATCCATCACCTCATTTGTCCTTGCCTCATACTATTGTACTTTCTTCTTCTCACTTAACAACAAGATTTCAATTCCTATGCACTAATCCTTCAAAGCTATTAATACATATTTCATCCCATCATTTCTCAAATCATATGTGTTTCTTTTGTTGTTATACCTTGCTGCCCTATTATAATGCAACAACCTCTCAAAAACAATGTGACATACATCCAAATGCATAATATCACAAACTATTTCATCCTTATAACTACCTATATGAAACTGAACTTTGCATTGCTTATGTATGGTTACCTAATTACCTATTTGAAGCCAAGTCATTGAATAGGGTGTGAGATGTGGTATTCTTTCCAAACCCAATTTATCTACCATATATTCAAAAACAATATTATCCATGCAAATATTTGTGATCACAACTTGACAACATTTACCTTTAGACTTGCAAGTAGTCTGGAAATAAGCTTCCCTTTTCCATATTGCTTTATTTATTGTCTTTCATTTCTTCCTCCTATATCATCCTTTCCATTTCTTCCTCGTGTAGCTTTTTTTCCACTTTGAACAATATTTTTAATAATTAAGATGCCCTTTTCCCATCTTTCTTCTTATTAAGAGCCCTCTTGAAATATCAAATCTCACTAAATCGCATTAGCCAAAACAATAGATCATTTCCCATAGGTCTTCTATCTCTGATACCAATATGATTTAGATTAGGGTAGAAGAACACAAATCAACTCAATCAAACCCTTCACAAAGTCATAACTTCTCAAACATAGATTTTCTTCACAAATTGACACATTTCCTTGTAGCATAGTAGAAGGGGTTTTTGTAGCATATGTTGTAGAAAGAAACTCAAACCCATGTTTTGAAGATTGTTCTAGATACCCTTTTGGAGTTTCAAAATATATCAAAAATTAAGATAGGGTTTTTTTGGAACCTAACCCTCAAAATTTTGTTGCTATGCTTGAACAAAGGCCTAATTAGTCTAGTCTGAAAGGGCAACAACAAGGTTTTCACTCTCTAGGATTCCAATATTTAAACCAAACCTATAATCATGTCAAATAAGGTCTACATAAAAACTTTCTATTATTTCAAACAACTTTCCAAGAGTTCTTCATTAAACCCTAACCTTGATGCAATTTATTTGTCTAAAAACTTGAGTTTTCAACCTAGGGCAACAATAAAACTTCATCAATCCTCCTCCCTTGCTCTTGAAAAAATATTTAACACAAAATATACCATAAATACATCCATTACACTAAGTTTGGGGCCAATTCATTAGTGGAATGGAGAAAAAATCATTTTTCTCGCTTCAAACCTACTCTAGGCTAGGTTTTCAAACAATTTTTAGGAAAATGCTCTAAATCACTCAAATTTTAATGAAATCAGATGAAAATAGTAGCAAACGAACAAGAATTCATAGCATCATCAACTCCAACAAGTTTCAATACATAAGAAGGCTATACAAAACTATACAATGTGGTGACAGTTATAGGAAAGCAAGAAAACGTAGATTTTTCACTATGAAATGCAATGAACTGTTATTCATAACTTTCACACAACACCAAATGAAGCTAATCACTACATTAAAATTGTAGATAACACTATTAAATAATTTTCCTCCAATTTTTATGAATATTTAACAATGGAAACAAAATTTATGTTGTTCTTCCCAAAACTCGTAACCCTTGGACAATTTCAGGTATTTTTTACAAAAATGGCCATAACTCTCAAAATTTCAAATGAAAATTGATGCTACAAAAAGGAAAAGAAATAGAGTTAACATTAAAACAACCTCCAATTGGTTTTAGGTAAAAATGGAGGTTGTAATATCCATGCTTTGCATGTTAGAGGAAAAAAAGTTCAAAAAATGCAGAAATAGAATTATTTTATTTGCTTCAACCTCCAAAATATATCAGCAAACCCTTCTCTTCAACCATACAAGGATTTTTAAAGAATTTACAATCAAATTAAAACTATCTCCAACCATATTTTTGGTTAAGGAGTTAAAAAAACAACATTATACTTCATTATAACAAAAAGTGCAAAAGTTGCATTGACAATAATGTGCAACATTGCAATATTTTAGCACCTAGACCCAATCTCACACCTAATGACCCAAAATTGACTCAAACATGCATGAAATTGTCTTAGAAGACATTATTATGAATGCAAATGACATAAAAAAAATGAAAGATCAACTTTTGATTCACCTCTTGGATATGAAGACCTGGGTGCCCTTGCACCATACTCAGGGAAGAGAAAATTTTAGGTCCACTTCAAATAGGAATCTTCTTTCTTGTCTTCTAGTTCCTTTGCATGTGTGCATTATTTCCTTTTTCTTGGATCTCAAATACATTTGTATCAATTGGTGCACTGATGCATTTTGTTCCATCAATGTGCTTCTTGAGCCAAGGCCAACTTGAGACAATGTAGCCATGTGCCTTTATTTTTGGTTTTTTTCTAGCTTGACATTGGACTACAATTGTAAATTTACTTTCACTGTCATCCACTTTTTCTGCTTTACCTGTACAAGAAACAAACATATTAAAGAAATAATATTCTTATTTTTCATACTTCACTTCTTCAACCACTTCATGTTGTTTGCCATACATCCCTTTCTCTTCATGATTCTGTTGGTTATTTTTTTAGAACCAAACTTAATCTCAGTCCTAACCTATGGGCTTTCCATGACCCAATTATTAGCTAGGTTGAGGATTGGCCAACACTTAAGTAGAGTAGTTATTACTTTACTTCTTCTCTTCAGGATCTATGAGACCCAGGGAAGGTAATCCTGTATATACTTATAATGTTTAACACTTGATCAAGAGTATTTCCTTACACAAATGGAGAATTTCATGAAAATCACTCCATTAAAAGCTTGACAAACCTTAGATAAGAGTGTTATTTATTTTCAAGAAGTTCTCCTTCATACTTAGGGTTGGGACATTGTAATTAAAAGTATGTTAAATCATTCTTCATCTTAAATCCTATGCCCAATTCCATACTGGCTCAATTGATCATAAGATAAACTAACTAGATAATTGTTGCCTCATCCAAGGTAGAAAAAGAATTATAACTGGTAATAAACTGGTAATATAATCTTAATTGAAATAAATCAATTATTGGACTATTAGATTGTTACTTTGTAACATCTAACTCACTACATCCTCACAATATCACTTCCTTACGAAATCCTATATGCTTTTCTCACAAACCAATGAGTTCATTTGACCATTTAATCAATTCATTTAATTGAAGCGCAAAATAAATTCATACATTTTGTGCAAATGAAAAAGACAAATGAAGTTGTCATTAAAAATATTCATTCTTAACTTGGGAGGAAACACATAGGAGAGTAAAATTATGAAAAGCTAAAATTCTTCTTCATTTATGAGATTTCATTGTAAAACATATTTAAGAATTATACACAATATAATTTTCATCTTAGACCTGCTTCTGATATATCTACCAGAATATCTATTAACATTCTATTCTGCTACTAGAGCTAAGTTTCTATTGTGACCCTATTCTCGACTCAAGAATCTAAACTCCTTTTTTAGCCATGAAATCCTCTTTATATAACAACGAAACAACAAGCACCCATTTGAATTACAATTTCAATTTCATTTTGAGTTCATTTCAAACCTAATTCCAACTAACACCTCGAAGGACTCCCCAGGCAGTTTCATACATAATCATTTTAGATCAAGGGAGGAAAAAAACATGTGTAGAATGTTAGCCATCACTATCATAGCATTCATCATTGCAAAGAAAAAAGATTTGGTTCGTTTTATCTAGAAAAACCTCCACATCAACAAGGGAAAGAAAAAGACAAACCATGGATGCATGAAAACAAATACCTCCTGTGCAATGACCATGGTGTCATCAAAAAATAAAATAGAAGGTGACCCTTATTCAGAGTCGTCAACATCCAAAAATGCCCGACCACTTTTAGTCCTTATTGCAATCGGAGGTACTACAAGCACATCATCATTAGACCTATCATATGGCTCTAGGGAATGGAGATACTAGCCATAATCCGTGTTTGTCTCATCTTCGACATTTGAAGGATTGTCAGAAAGAACAATAAGAGAATTTTACTTTGCTTGACTGGTTTGGTAGCTCTTTTTCTTCCTTCTGGCCTTCTTCATTGGCAATGCTAGTTCCTTGCCTTTGGGCTCAACCGCTTCCCCTGGAAGGGTCCTATTTCTCAAGTGGTAAGTACTCTACACAATTATCTTCTTTTTATGGCCTCTAGCCCTCCTTTTTCCCTTTGCAATCTCATGGGAAACCATGGTTTCCTACTCAGTTACCTTCTCATGGCATTTTGATATGCTCAATCGACTGGATCTCCTAATAGGTAGGGTTGCCTCACCATTTTTTCCCATCTTGTTAGAGTTTATAGAATGATAATTTAAAAGATCTTTTGATTCAACACCCAATAGAAAAACACCCCAATCCCAGTGATAATGACTAATTCAAGTAGTAAAAGTCCTAAGTAAACTAGAGAGCTCAATTTCATACCAACCCAGCTAGGATGAGAAAATTCTACACAGATAAACCAACAACCCCTCACACTTAGCCTAACACACACTATAGACTAAAAAGATAATAAGAATAATCATCGATCATCTTGCATTGAATAGAGATTTTGAACATGTAGGATTAATGATGCAGAACTCCTTGAGCAAGTGAACTGGTAGCATATCAGTTTGGCTCTGAATCTGGATTGTGCAACTGAGAGCAATGAAGATTTCACCTAAGGTCACCATGAGCATTGTTTTTTGACTATTATCAACTTTCTTCTTGAAAAAAATGATGCTATCTCAAATATTGACACATTATTCCTTAACCCTAACTTAATCATATATGTCCTAACAATTTGGCACGTATCGCCAAGCATAATCGATGCTCTTCATTAATATCAACGAACTACATAAGGCCAGTTTGGAGAGAAACTTTCCTTTCACTCCTCCTCGCTTCATCGCTGATCCTTCCCTAATCCTGAGGTGCTCATTAGCGATGAAAATACTTATGTGATGGCTTTCAATTCTTTGGATCATCCTGCTTTAAAATTTTATCAATGATCATCCAGTTCTTTCAATGATTCTCTTCTTGCTTTGCGCGAGACCCCCTGGATGTTTCCACATTGCTCCTTTCATTAATGGTTATTTCCCACCATTGATTTATTTTACCATCACTCAGCTCTATCAATGATGAAAAAATTTCTATGATGGCCTTTATCGCTTGATTTAATGGCCTAACTCCCAGTCACATCTATCCCTTGATTGTGCTTTTTGCAATTCACACTTCATCTCTAAGATCACATCAGCGATAAGAAGCACTATGAAAACACTAGATCTTAGACACGTGCACTTGCATAGAATAAATGGTACCAAAGATATTTCCCAAAAGATCATATCAAAATTAGCGAAAGAAAAATCCTTTTAGAAAGCACTAATTGCTTGTTGCTAATTTAGAGCCTAAGTTCAGAGATAAATCTGCAATGAGTGATAAGGCCTTTGTTCATCGTTAATTCTCCTTATATATTGTGCAAACAATCAATGATTAGTGGTTTACATTGTTTATAGGGTTCATCGCACATCTCCAATGTGAGAACAACCTTTTACAACATCTTCACAATCACACGGTGTGACAACATATCACTTATCGCTATTACAAATGTTCTTTTTAATGGCCATCCACGTTGAGCGATAAGAGCATAAGATTAAGAACATCGCTCATCACTTTTACAAAGTTGAGGGAAAAATTCCATTAGTGATGAGTGATATCAAAAGGTAGTACCACTCATCGCTCATCGCTATTTCATAGTGTAAACTGATGAATAAATCAGTGATGTGTGATATGTTTATAAGGGACATTGGGACTTAAGTGAAATTTTTATGCATGTGCTTACAAGTTTTCCTAAAGGAGGGGACTTCTCTAGAGGGACATGAGAACAGTAAGCTCACAACTTTGGAATCATGTGGAACAAATTATGTAATGATAAAAAGGATTATTCCCCTAGCCTATATAAAGGATGATTCAAACTTGCCTAGGAGAAAAACCAGTCATAGGATGACAGTCACATGATGATGTAATTATGAGGATTTCCTCCCTCTCCATAACTGACAATAGACACTATATAGCAAAAAAAAAATACAATTCCAAGATACAAAAATAAAACCATAAACCTTATATAAGAATCCTACAATAGATGTGACAAATATATTTAGGTGAAAATTCCTAGGGTTTTTACATGAGCACACTTGAATTTAATATTTTTTGAAAGTTCCATCAGTGGCTATTTCTAGGGATGTTCATTCCTTAGTGAATAGAGTGAGAATTTAGATCCTCTAGAGAAGAAGACCAAGTGCCTACTCCATTGGGAAACAGAGTCAAAAAGTCATCTTTGCCCCTTACTACTTTGGTTTGACAAGTCAAACCATATATGATGGCCCAAGGCCAGAAAAAATGTAGGCCTACTCTTACCTCTGTCATAAACAAAGTTCTCATCATACTTCACTGCACTTAATCTAAAAACATCACTACAATATGCTTGGTGATCATGTGGCAATGCCTCATAAGTTTTGTTATTCACAATGGTATAAAATTGAAAAAAAATTCTCTTGATGTTATGCTCATTACCACACTATAACAAAAATTCATCTAGCTACAAAAATTGGTACTCATACCCTGCCATATATCTAGGATCATCAAGCTCCATTTGATTAGTAGTTTTCTCACTAAAAGTGAAACATTCTTCGGAACTAATAAAAAAACTTTGCTCATTATGCAAACTACTTTCAAGTGTGTGTAAAGAAACACACTCATTTATTTCCACATATTGTAACTGTGCCTCAATATGCATGCATAGAAAATCATTAAGAATTTCTACTCTATCCTCATCTTTACTCACTTTGACATCTTCTGAACAAAATATACTAACATCTTCAGAATCTATAGCTTGTTCAGAAGTGAGTAATTTTGGTTCCAAAAAGTAATTTGATTTCTCTATCAAACCAACCCCTATATAAAAATTAAAATACTCATAACTAGGTTAATCTAAATCAGGAAACAAATGCTTATCCAAATCTGCATTAGAACTTTCAAAATCTTGCTTACCATATAAGCAGACTTCATGGTTATCTGCTATTTTTAACTCATCAACACAAGTTTCTAAATTTTTCTTACCCTAATTAATTTCATGCTCATCATACAATGCATCATTAAAATCAAATGGTTGTTTGTCATTACCCAAATTTTCACCATGGTGATAAGCCTGTTCATAAGTGGAAGGAATACCAAATACCCATTTTTCATATCTTTTATAATAAAGATTATTATCACTATCAAAATCAATATGAGAATTACACAATAACTAAGGGTTACTCATATGTGCATATTTATGATATTCAATGGTTAACAAACTTGAAATTTGTTCACTATTCAATAGACCACAATCCTGATCCATTCTATCAACCATCTCTCTCTCTTGACCTCCAGTAGAAATACATGCTTTACCAAGTTGTAATTCAGGACAAACCAAGACCTTATCATTATCAAAATCTAGAAACTTCATAGACTAGGTTTAATCATTGATTCGGCCATTTATACCTTCTTGAAAGTAAAAAGAAGCATTTTCACTATTTTGAGCATTAGTATCTAACATTGTAACACTCTTATCCTCTTCCTTCTCAAGGATGTACTTGTTTGTATTTTAAATTGAAGATATTTAATCATTTGCATCTATTATACTCGTACAACTGTTATTTTTATCAACATTTCTATCCACAATTGAAGACAATAGACTTTGCACATATTCATTCCTCATTTTATCCATATTATCTAAACATGTGTAAGCCATTTGCATATTCAAGATTTTAAAATTCTTTAACAATGCACTAGATCCCTCCTCAAAAGCTTCAAAATACAAATGAATGCAATCTAATGTACTATTTCTGACATGTTCAGGGATTAGTGAAAGAGCAACAAAAAATATGTGACTAAAAGCAATACTTGACTCTTCATCTTGTTTCTTAAGCTATTTTAACTTTGTGACAAGATCAAAAGGTTATTTTGCAAATTCTTTCCTAAAAGCATCCACCAATTTATCCCAACATGGAAAATATTTCTCAGGAGAACTTAAGTACCAATCCCTAGATTTAGCTTCAAGATATTTGACAAAAAATATCATCCACATATCTTGATCTCCAAATGAATGTTTTACAATGAAATTATAGAAACTTTGGATATGTGCATCTTCTTCACATATACTGTATCCATTAAACTTAGACACCTGCTTATAGACTCGAGATGGCATAATTTTAACCTTATAGTCAATCCATGACAAGTCTAGTTGATCATATAATGATTCAAAAGAATTGATAAAAGGTGCAACAATTTAACTAACAAATATAGCATGATTATCTCTTAATTGGGCTTGTATAGTAATCAAGTACCTTTTTTTTAACTCCTTAACTCCCCTTTTGAATAAAGCTTTCCATTCTGGCCTAATCCTAGGATTATACACACTTGGGTTGATGCACCTTTTGATATCAACAGTCTGAACATTTTTAGACTTTTGAGGCTTCTTGACAATATGCATCCAAGTTTCTAGTGGCATGGTTGTTTCTCTTTTGTATTCCATGGATGTATGTAAATCTAATTTCAACTAATGGTGTACAATCATAACCATGAAATTTTTTAAGAATAACTTCAAATACATAGTAATCCTTGAGATATATTACTTCATTCTAACCATCCATACTTGTTACTTTGTGAATAAAACTTTAAGTGGAACAACAGTGTCAATCCATATGACAGGTTCAACAAAATGAAAATATGTAGAGTATTATGTACCTACACACCTCCAGTTACTACAATTTTGAATAGAGCTTTTTCAGGTTACAAATAACAAATAGTAGCCCTTCATATGTATAAATTGTCTAAGCAGAGTCACCACCACTTCAACAAGAGGAAAAACTTTGAAGCAAGGATATCTTTATTTGAGTTCTTCCAGTAGAGTTACCACAAGGCTACAACAAAACATTTTGTAGATTTGGAATTTATTTAATACTTGAACTAGATGTTCATTTTTGTCTTGATTCTTTAAAATGGTATTTGACATATTTGTATCAAGGATACAAAAGTGTCCCCAACGGAGTCACCATTTCTATTGGTTATTTTTTTAGAACCAAACTTAATCTTAGTCCTAACCTATGGGCTTGCCACGACCCAATTATAAGCTAGGTTGAGGATTAGCCAATAATTAAGTAGAGTAGTTATTACTTTACTTCTTCTCTTCAGGCTTTGTGAGACCTAGGGAGGGTAATCCCCTATATACTCATTGTTATCTACTGAAATTGCACCCTATCTAAGTTTCAAGATTTAACAAGATAAGCTGCATTACTTAGCTTTCTAGAGAAAACATGGGAAGACCTCTAAAGTTGTGCGATGCTTCTTGGCATAGGTCAACCTTCGAAGAAGGTTGGATTCCTATCGGTTATCACCTAAAACTACTAATTATTGGGGGGAAAAGGGAGAAAGATTGCATAAAATGAAAACTACCTCCTAAGGTGATACACAAAATAACTTTAGAACTAGTAAAGCTGTTATTACACAAAGTTTTCAAAAAAAAACAAGTTTAGCATGCACAACTCCAATATTCATATGCCTTGCATAAATATTTCATGAGAAGATTTACAATGCATCCAATTCAAGAAGGAAAAGGAAAATTTCACAACTTGAATTACTTGCAAAAAACTACAACTCACAACCTGCAAACATATACTTACGTACAAAGGTGACACCAATGAGACATGAGAAAACAAGAAATATAATAACTTCACTTGTAATAGCATCCATCATCAAGACTCACACAATATAATAGAAAAAGAGAGGGAAAAATACTTATCATAATTATTCTCCAAAGTGTAATGATTTGCTTTACATGACTGAAAATGAGTTATAGAACTCTACAAAATTCTGCCAAAGGACCAAAAGTCACTAAGTGCAGAAAATTCCAATCAAGAACTGATTCCAAAATGAGTCACAAAGTGACTAAATCCATCAACTCCCAACAAGATCCACTAAAATAGCTCCTGGAAACTTCTTGGGTCATATTCCCCCATAAAGCCAAAAATATAGCAATTACATTTTCATCAAAAAGACTCCAAATAGGTGAAAAAGTCCAATTTGACTTTGTCAAACATGATGACTCATGAAACAACCCTCCAAAAGCTCCCATTTGTTTCAAAAATCAAAATAAAGGCTCCTATTTCTCCTCCAAATGTTTGCAACTTTTCTCAACTCTCCTATATGCTTGGGATCAAGTCATAAAAGCATAACTCCACTCATAATTCCATTTCCATACGTTGAAAGCATCCATTTAATTTTTCATCTAACATAAATCAAATGGCTTATAATCCACCATTTGAATAATTTTTTTACAATTCTTCAAATTAAATGCAAAAAAAAAGGGCCTTTGGTCAACCATATGAGAAACAAAGCATAAATATAAGTCAAAAACTTCAGCATATTACAAATTATAAGGGAAAATGACAAAGATTAATTGCAAAATTTTGTTTTAAAACAAAAAAAAAGTCTCCAAGGAATCGACATGAGCTTAGAGTAAAAAACCTAAAAGTAAAACACTCAAAACACAAGTATTCTATCACTTTCTCTTGTTGATATTCTGAAGAGCTCTACACACTGCCATTGAGGGTTATGGAGCTCGACCTGCAACTTCTGGAGCCTTCAATGGTGAAAAATACATATGGTATGGCTTTATTTGCAAGAGAAATTCATTTTCCTATTCAATTCATGTCCTCTTCATAAATATTTTATTTTTTCTATGCTTAAACACAGAAAATGATAGTCATTCTTGCATTTTCCTTATGTATTTCCTATGTGACTTTCTTGAGATTATCTATACTCTTGAAGATTTCATGCACTTCATGAATAGAAACTATGATTTTTAGCCATGACTTCCATGTTTCTATGTGTTTCATTTTCCATTCTGGGGCTACTTTTGGGAAAAACCCTATACACCATGGCCACGTCCATATACAATTCTAGGTATAGATTTTAATTTTCTATAAATCCTTGTAACCATCGTGTGTGATAAATCTGTTGTGAAGCACTTATATGCTCTAGAAGGGATAGTCTCCAGCTTGAGAGAAAGTTTCTCCAAGACTCACAAACTTTAGCAAGTTCTTTTCCCTCGAGTATCTCTTCTTTTTGAATGTCTTTTTTAAACAAAATGTGACATTTGCAACAATATTTACCATGTTACGAATACAATGAAATCCTCTTATGTCACACTTAGCATAGTCACCTTTAAATAATAACAAAAATTCAAGTTCAAACAAAGGCTTGACAATACCTAGATCTTTGAGCTTTAGTGAATATTCATAGACAATAAAGAGCTTATAGAGATGCATCGGTCTTAATCTATCCATTCTAGATATATCAAGGTATTGGGGATGATGTTTTTCTAAATTTTTAACATGTTGAGGAGGAATTAGATGAGAGGAAGGAAATGTACTTGCAATGGCCATCTGGTCTTGTTGTATGTAGCTGCCAAGCAGACCAATCGTTTTTGCCATCCATGATAACTCTTTGGAATTTATGTAAGAGGTAACTTATGATACATAAAGTTGTTTCTATTATAATCAGATGACATCTCCATGAAAAGACATCTCATGTATGTTCATTTTATTCACATTCAACAATCATTTCCGTAATCATCACAACACTTCAACATTTTAAACTCTTGATAGAAACATATATTGCAGCTATGGGTTTATGACTTGAACACCACTAAATTTATTTCATGATACTACTTGAATCAATACTTTTGAATGATCATGTTGTTTTATGCTTTATTCATTGTTTCGATGAGCAAGTACTTGCTATTGTCAAATTATCACTGTAGTCTACATTTCAAAAGTTGTTATAAATTCCTGACATCGTAAAGTCTTTTGCATTATGATTATAAAGTACTCATAAATCATATCATCCCTTTTTCAATGTATTTCCATATACACTTAGAATATTAATAAAATATTGTGCATAGATTAAAATAATGTAATCATTACTATGAGCTAGGCTCAACCCTTGTGAGAGCCACATTTCCACCAATCATTTTGAATTAAAACATGATTACACATGTAGCTGCACATGAAGCAAACAAGTTAGAAAAAATATGTATGTCTTAGGTGTGTTTGATGATTTCAATGGTTTTTTGGGACACCTAAAATACACATAACTTATTTAATGCAGATCAGGACCAATTTGTACTTGCATAGGTAGATGATCATGTATGGTATGTAACCTTTCATTGATTAGAGCATTGCTCTAACACATTGCTTTGACTTAATACAAGAAAAATGAGTATCAAGGAGCTAGGAAGGTCAAGACAACTCAGATGGCAGTTGGAGAAGAAGAAACAACAAAACCAGTGTAATGCCCTGCCACACAACCCTAGGGAAAGTTGCAATTAACTACTCAAACGTACTATTTTTTTTTTTGTTTAATTACTATTAACAAGCAAGTTCACTAACCATTGCCAACAACCCCTAAGGTTACAAGACTGAGTTTACTTTGAACCCCAAACAAGAAACATGACTTGAAAACATATCATTTAATTACTTAAAGAATTAAGAACACATACATTCCATACATGATAATTTACATCAAAGAATATGAGATACCACCTGATTCCAGATTACAATAAAATTACATCACTCATTCCTCGAATGAGATAAATTTAATAAGCATGGTTATATATTACAACTTCCACCTCAATAATAATGAGGGGCAATAAAATACAAGTTTCCAACTGAAATGAATAAAGCATGAAAATATATTGGATCCCACGAGCTCTCTAAGTGGAAATCTCATCCACACGAACAAGAAGACATCCCAACAGATTAAGCTGCACGTTCCACCCAATCGTGTGATACCCAAAGGCTCACCCCCTGTGCTAGGAGATAGTAACTAGGAATTCCTAAACAAGACCATCTACCTCTAAACACAGGCTCAAACATAACATAACTGAATTAGATACAAGAACATCACTTAACACAATGGTTACAATTCTTCTACAGAACAAAAACCAACTATGCAGTACAACAAACTATCTTCGGTTGACATAGAGAGAGTGTCACATGACATTTGCTATGAGTTACCCAGGCTCAGCTATCCTAGGCTACTGGACCCCCATCTTGGGTTACCCTGGCTCAACTCTACCAGCTACCAAACCCTCATAGAAACTGCGCTTCTCATCTCATCTCAAACCTTAAAAGCGAATGAGTCATGAGAGAGCATTAATTATCTTAATTAGTCTGAGATTTTTTCATTAATTATTTTTAAGTTATCACTTACTTAAACCCTATGTGAGTTACCCTAGTGCCCCTTTGTGTGTCGAACCCCCACAAAGAGCCACTCTCCTATCGACAACACATACACGGTACAAAACCACAATTAAATGGGTGAACTAGATAAGATAACCTCTCCAATCCAAGGAGGCAACAAACAAAGGAAACTCACTCCAAACACTGGAGGAAACAAAAATACATAATCCACTCCTTCCAAAGGAGGCACATACCATAAAACCACTCCTAATCCAAGTAGGGCACAAACCATCCCCATTCGTGAAAACTGGGTGAAACAACATGATACTTCTAAACGTGCTACCCAAAAAAAAACAAAAGGTTGGCATCATTTTACAACAACCCACACCAATAACTGAAAAGCCCCATCTAGAAGACTTACATAAACAAATGACTCAATTTCCCAACATTGAGAATGAACGAAAACATCACTTAAAAGCATTTTAGGCAACTCAATAAACTAATGTTAGGGTTTCCTAAACCCAAGTCAAACAACGACATAGTGCAAGAAATCAAGTAAATAATTAATGTTATTTGCACAAACTCAATAGTAATTCAAATCACGTTGACAACTTTAAGGAATTTAAACCAATAATTTAACTTTGTTTTCCCAATTACATATATTAATAAAAATCAACTCACATTGGCAATATTAAGGAATTTAAATTTAATCATTTAATTCCATTTATTCATTCATACCTAATGATTAAAATCAATATTTTTAAATGGAATCATTTATTATAATGTCAATTTCATTTCCACTATAATAATGAAAAAAACATTTTTTTAAAATTTCCTATTTAAAATATTTAATCATCATTTAAATATATGACTAAAAAAATATATTAATTTTATAATCCAATTAATTAAAATTAATTCTTTATTATTTAACATACACATATTATATACATTTCATATATATATAATATATATATTTAAATAATAAAACAAAATATATTATATATATAATATATACATATTGTATATATAATATATAATATTTTATAATATATAATATATAATATTTTATAATAAATAATATATATATATATATATTATAATATATATATATATATAATATAAATTAATTATAATAAATAAAAAAAAACAAAATTTAAAATTATTATTATTTTTTTAAAATGGGGGATTTACCCCCGCCCCACGGTCCCCATAGGGAGGAAGGATGCAGCCAAGGTTGCGCCCAGCCTCCCTGTGGAGGTCGGTGTTGCCTATGGCAGCACCCTCCCCACACAGTGGGGAGCATTGCCACAACAACAACGCCCCTCCATGGGGCAGCTGTGGCCTCCCCAACCTGTCCAATAATATATTTTTTTTAAAAAAAGACCCTCCCCTATCTTCTGACAGATTTCATAGAAGACCAAAAATTTTCTTAACAGAGGATTTTTATATAAAAATAAAATTTTAAATGAAACTCTTCCAGCATACCTATATATATATATATATATATATATATAAACAAATTTCATTATTTGACAGCCAAATCATGCAACTTTTCTTCAGAAATTTTGCAATAAAAATTAATTTCTCAGCAAAATTTCTTTGTTTAAATTTCAAATTGATAAGAATTATTTCAAATCCAAAGTAGAGGTTTTCAAATTCATTTTGTTTTCTTTCTATTTGTTATTGTTAAAATCTGGAAAATATCTTGTTGCAAGGTTGATTTTCAACTAACATTCTAACTTTCTTCAAGATTCAAACAAGTTTACAACATGGTTTCCAAGCAAGTTTCAAATTGAAAATGCAATTTTCTAAAACAATAAACAAATGGAACTTGAAATCTGAAGCTGGATGGAGAGTTTGAGAAGAAAGATGAGTTGCAAATTCCAATTCCTCCAAAGCTTTTCCAAAATCCAAATTGCATCCACCAAAACTTGAACTCTCCTTCCTATTTTCTCACAGCCAAATTCCAAGAATGAAAAGCCTCCCTTAATTTTTCCCCAAATTTGGTCAAATACCCCAAAATAAAATACCCAAGATATTTTGCGTTTAATTGATTTAAAACAAAATTAAATTTGAAATAGATTTAAATCATTTAATCTATGCATTTTTCAAAAGAACTTTAACTATTTATTTTATTTAATCCATAACTATAATTTATTTAATCAACAACATAAGTTTAATTAATCAATTTATTTACTCAACAAAATAAATCTAATTAATTAGTTGATTGACTTAATCAAATAAATTTAACCACTAAGATTAACTTGCTTTACCACATAAATAAAATTTACTTAATTACTTTATCCATTTAATAAAATAAATTTAATCAACAAGACAAATTTAATCAATAATTTAAATCACCTTACCAATAAAATAAAATAAAATTAATTAAATTAAATAACAATTTAATCTAAAATACACAAATTAACATTTCTACCTCTTAAATATTAATTCCCACATATAATTTCCACTGATAAAAAAATGATCAAAACATCAAAGACTACATGACTCAACAACATACTAAACACAAACTGACGACCCACTATGACAGGGTTGTGGTTTGACAAGGGACACCTCGTTACTATCTCCCAATAACAGTACCGTTGGGATATGGACATGCTCAAACCTGTGAAACCAAGTGGAGACGAAGTCCTGTACCTGCAAACCTGTAACCAAAATGAATTTCATACATGGATAATCATAACAGTCACAACGTGAAGAGACATCACAGAATCACATGGCACTTGCATGCGAGTGATGTAATCCCGTCCTCTTCACCTATACAGTCACATACATACTAACAAAGGTAAAGAATCATTAATCAAAAGATACACATATATCAATAATATGATCAAAAGCATAAAATATCATTAATTCAAATATCTCCTAAGTTAATCCAAAACATGCCACAAAGATAACATCATAATAAAGTAACATCACATCAAAATATAACATTCACATTGCTCTACAGTTCACGATCAAATAGTAACCAAGTTCCAAAGTCAAAGCATAAATAGAAAACAAAAACAACATGCAAAGAAGAACACTGCCGAACAAAAGAGCCAAAATGGAGGGGTGTTACAACCAATCATTCTTAGGAAATGACTGGTTACCCTCCCTACATAGACATTCTTTTCTCTTCATTTACTTATTCATGTATATGTTTATTTTGATTTTCATTGAATAAGAAAAAGTTAAACTCATGTCTTGTATGAGTCAATGAAGATTTCTACATTCAATAAAGATTACTTTTTCAGAAGAGATTTGAAAAATCTTTCTTATGTTTCATGCATCTATATAAATGAAAAGATTTAAATTTTTGTAATCTTTTAAGTTATTTCATTTGAACACATGAATGCAATGTAAGGAAGATAGAAAATGTACCATTTTATTTTAAATGTCAATGGCTCTACCTGATTGAACCATAGGTAAAAATATGGTAACACTCATAATGTTTCACACTTGATCAAGAGTATTTCCTTACACAGATTCACAATTTCATGAAAATCACTCTATTAAAATATCAAAAAACCTTAGATAGGAGTGTTATTTATTTTCAAGAAGTACTCCTTCATACTTAGGGTTGGGACGTAATTTAAAGTATGTTAAATCATTCTCCATCTTAAATCCTAGGTCCAATTCCATAATAGCTCAACTGATCATAAGATAAACTAACCAGATAATCGTTGCCTCATGTAAGGTAGAAAAAGAATTATAATTGGTAATAAACTCATAATATAATCTTAATTTAAATACAAAAATTAGTGGACTATTAGAGTTTTTCTTTGTACATCTAACTCACTACATACTCAAAATATCACTTCCTTACTAAATCCTATATGATTTTCTCACAAACCAATGAGTTCATTTCATTATTTAATCAATTCATTGAATTGAAGTGAAAAATAAATTCATACATTCTATGCAAATGACAAAAGAAAAATGAAGTTGTCATTAACAATATTTATTCATAACTTGGGAGGAAACACAAAGGAGAGTAAAATTCTGAAAAGCTAAAATTCTTCTTCATTTCTGATATTTCATTGTAAAACATATTCAAGATTTATACAAAGTATAATTTTCATCTTAGACCTACTTCTGATATATCTACCAGAATATCTATTAACATTCTATTCTACTACTAGAGCTAAGTATCTACTGTGACCCTATTCTAGACTTAGAAATCTGAACTCCTTTTTTAGCCATGAAATCCCCTTTATATAACAGGGGGACAACAAGCACCTGGTTGAATTACAATTTCAATTTCATTTTGAGTTCATTTCAAAACCTAATTCCAACTAACATCTTGAAAGACTCCCTAGGCAGTTTCATATGTAATCATTTTAGAACAAGGGAGGAAAAAAGCATGTGTAGAATGTTATCTATCATTGTCATAGCATTTGTCATTGGAAATAAAAAATATTTGGTTTGTTTTATCTAGAAAAACCTCCACATCAGCAAGGGAAAGAAAAAGACAAGCCATGGACATATGAAAACAAATACCTTCTATGCAAGGACCATGGTGTCATAAAAAACTAAAATAGAAGGTTACCCTTATTCAGAGTTGTCGACATCCAAAAATTCGCAACCACTTCTAGTCCTTGTTGCAATCAGATATACTACAAGCATGTCATCATTAGAGCTATCATATGGAACCAAGGAACGAGGATACTGGCCATAATCAGAGTCTGTCTCATCTTCGACATCTGAAGGAGTGTTAGAAAGCACAATAAGAGAATTCTACTTTCCTTGACCAGTCTAGTAGCTTTTTTTGTTCCTTCTGGCTTTCTTCATTGGAAATGCCAGTTCCTTGCCTTTGGGCTCAACTGCTTCCCCTAGAAGGGTCCTATTTCTCAAGCAGTAAGTACTCTTCACAATTTTCTTCTTTTTATGGCCTCTAGCCCTCCCTTCTCCCTTTGTAATCTCATGGGAAACCATGGTTTCCTGCTCAGTTACCTCCTCATGGAATTTTGACATGCTCAACTGACTGGACCTCCTAACAGGAAAGGTTGCCTCACTAGTTTTTCCCATCTTGTCAGAGTTTATAGAATGATAATTTAAAAGATCCTTTGATTCAACACCCAAAAGAAAAACACCCCAATCCTAGTGATAATGACTAATTCAAGTAGTAAAAGTCCTAAGTAAACTAGAGAACTCAATTTCATACCAACCCAACTAGGATGAGAAAATTCTAGCACAGATAAACCAACAACCCCTCACACTTAGCCTAACACACACTACACACTAAAAAGATAATGAGAATAATCATCGATCATCCTACATTAAATAGAGATTTTGAGCATCCAGGATTAATGATGCAGAACTCCTTGCACAAGTGAATTGGTATCATATCAGTTTCAATTTGAATCTGTACTGTTCATATGAGAGCAATGAAGATTTCATCTAAGATGGCCATGAGCATCCTTTTTTGAATATTATCAATTTGCTTCTTGAAAAAAGTGATGCTATCTCAAATATTGACACATTATTCCTTAACCCTAACTTAATCTTATATGTCCTGACAATTTGGCATGTATCACCAACCTAATCTGTGCTTTTCATTAATATTGGCAAAGTACATAAGGCCAATTTGGAGAGAAACTTTCCTTGCACTCCTCCTCACTTCATCGTTGATCCTTCCCTAATCTTAAGGTGCTCATTAGCAATGAAATTACTTATGTGATGGATTTCTATTCGTTGGATCATCCTGCTTTAAAATTTTATCAACGGTCATCTAGTTCTTTCGCTGATTCGCATCGTGCTTTGCGTGAGACCCCTTGGATGTTGCCACATTGCTCCTTTCATTAATGGTTATTTCCCACCGTTAATTTATTTTACCATCACTCGACTCTATCAATGATGAATTTTTTTTGTGATGGCCTTTATCCCTTGAATTAATGGCCTGACTCCTAGTCACATCTATCCCTTCATTGTTCTTTCACCAATTCACACTTCATCCCTAAGTTCACATCAATGATAAGAAGAATTGTGAAAGCACTAGATCTAGACATGTGGACCTGCATAGAATAAATGGCGCCAAAGATATCGCCCATAAGATCATATGAAAATTAGTGAAAGAAAAATCCTTTTAGAAAGCACTAATCGCTTGTCACTAATTTAGAACCTAAGTTCAAAGATAAATATGTGATGAGTGATAAGGCTTTCATTCATAGCTAATTCTCATCATATATTGTGCAAGTTATCAGTGGTGAATTATTTACATTGTTTATAGGTTTCATTGCACATCACCAATGTGAGAACAACCTTTTACAACATATCCATGATCACACGATGCGACAACATATTGCTTACCACTATTACAAATGTTCTTTTTAATGGCCATCCGCACTGAGTGATAAGAGCATAAGATTAAGAACATTGCTCGTCACTATTACAAAGTTGAGGGAAAAATTCCATTAGTGATGAGAAATATCAAAAGGTAGTACCACTCATTGCTCATCGCTATTTCATAGTGTAAACCTATGAATAAATCAGTGACATGCGATATGTTTATAAGGGACATCAGGACTTAAGTGAAAGTTTTATGCACATGCTTATAAGTTATTCTAAAAGAGGGGACTTCTCTAGAGCGACGTGAGAATAGTAAGCTCACAACTTTGGAATCATGCGGAACAAAGGATGTAATGATAAAAAAGATTACTCCCCTAGCCTATAAAAAGGACGATTCAGACTTGCCTAGGAGAAAAGCTGATCATAGGATGATAGTCACATGATGATGTAATTATGAATATTTCCTTCCTCTCCATAACTAACAATAGACACTATACAACCAACAACAAAATAGAATGCCAAGAAACAAAAATAAAGCCCTAAACCTCATATAAGAACCCTACAGAAGATGTGACAAAGATATTTAGGTTAAAATTCCTAGGGTTTTCACATGAGCACACTATAATTTACAAAATTTTGAAAGTGCTATTAGATTCTCCAAAATATTTGGCTTCACCTCAACCTTACTCAGCCATTCATTTTCATTTTTGAATTGCTCACCCATTCTTTTGGTCTCCTTGATATCAACAAATGTTCTCAACTCTCGATTCTTCTCTTGAGAACCATGCCATCTCCTTATCCTCCATGACTCTCTCCTCTCTTTGGACTATCTTTGAGTCCTCTCCAAATTCTTTTGTTGTCTCTTCTTCTTCTTCTTCTTGAACATCACCCACTTCAACATCAATGTCACCATTACTTTCATTAGTTTGAGAAAATTCAAAAGAAAATTCTTCTATTTCTTTTTAAAACAACATGTTGCTTTTAAAATGTGTTACCTCATCCATTAACTCATTTTTCCTTGCCTCATACTATTGTACTTTCTTCTTCTCACTTAACAATAAGCTTTCAATTCCTATGTACTCATCCATCAAGGTTGTTAATACATATTTCATCCCATCGTTTCTCAACTCATATGTGTTTTTTTTATGTTATATTTTGATGCCCTATTATAAGGCCATAACCTTCCAAACATAATGTGACATACATCCAAATGCATAATATCACAAACTATTTCATCCTTATAACTGCCTATATGAAACTCAACTTTGCATTGCTCATGTACGGTTACCTGATTACCTATTTGAAGCCAAGTCACTGAATAGGGTGTGGGATGTGGTATTCTTTCCAAACCCAATTTATCTACCATGTATTTAGAAATAATATTATCCATGCAAATATCTGAGATCACAAATTGATAGCATTTACCTTAAGACTTGCAGGTAGTCTAGTTCTAAGCTTTCCTTTTCCATCTTGCTTTCTTTCTTGGCTTTCATTTCTTCCTCCTGTATCATCTTTTCCATTTCTTTCTCCTATAGCTTCTTTGCTACTTTGAACAATCTATTTAATAATGAAGATTCCCTTTTCCCATATTTCTTCTTATTAGGAGCCATCTTGAAATATCAAATCTCATTAAACCACATTAGCCAAAAAAATAGATCATTTCCAAAAATATTTTAGCTCTAATACAAATTTCATGCAAAGTAGGGTGGAAGAACATGAATCAACTAAATCAAACCCTCGACAAAGTCATAACTTCTCAAACACACATATTTCTGTCACAAATTGACACATTTCCTTGTAGCATAATAAAAGGTGTTTTTGTAGCATATATTGTAGAAACCAACTTAAACCAACATTCTGAAGACTATTCTAGATACTCTTTTTGGAGTTTTAAAACTTTTCAAAAAATAAGATAGGGTTGTTTTGTAACCTATGACAACAATGTGCAACATTGCAATATTTTAGCACCTAGACCCAAATACACACTTAATGACCCAAAACTATCTCAAACACAATGAAATGGTCTTAAAAGACCTTATTACATGCAAATTAATCAAACCAAACAATAGACCAACTTTTGAACCCTCTTGGGCATGAAGACTTGGGTGCCCCTGCACCATACTCCCATGGAAGAGAAAATTTGAGGTCCACCTCAAATAGGAATCTTATTTCTTGTCTTCTAGTTCCTTTGCATGTGTGTATTATTTCCTTTTTACTATATCTCAAATACTTTTTTAGCAACTGGTGCACTTGTGCATTTTGGTCCTGTTGGTTATTTTTCCAATAGAGCCAAGCAATTATCTAAAATGTAGCCAACTCTTATAGTGAAGAAATGTAGGGTTAGTGGCCAACACAATGAGTACAATATTTTGTCATCCTTACTCCACTTCAAGCTCTATGAAACCTAGGAGGGTGATCCCAATTGTTTTTTCATGAAGTGTATTTGATTAGTAACAAATTTATACATAGATCGATTCTTATTTATTGCAAATAAACCCCATCTCACTGATTATTTGGTAGATCTTTGGATGAATGACTATTTATTTGCTAAGAATCAAGATATTCCTAACCCATAGTTATCCTTGAAAATATTTTTAAATGAATATTGTCCTTATTTTAAGTCCATGGCCAGGTACACTATTTGCTCATTTCATGCAATATTTTCTAACAAACTGACAAGTGTCTCATCAATTGGAGTAACAGAGTCAAATATGTAAGAATAAAAAACATATAAACTACTCAATTTAGAGATGGGTGGACTATTTTCATAATTCTTTGCATTTATGAAAACTCATGATGCTTGAAACACTCACTTCTTATAAATCCTAAGCAATTCCTTACAAAATCTATAACCCTATTCAAGCATTTTAATCAACTCCTTGAGTTAAAGGTGAAAGCAAAATAATACATTCAAATGGAAAATTTGAAGACAAATGATAACACCATTAGTATTTTCATTCATAACTTGTAAGAAATATACATATGAGAGTACTTTTTTCTATGTAACGGGTATGTGCAGGATCATGATGGGCCAAAAAGTGGCAATATTATGGGTATTTGTAGGGTATGTGGCTAACGACTTTTTTTTACCTAAAATTGATGAAAAGAAAAGGGTTTTTAGAGGAGGTTCTCAGATTTCCACGAATATAAATTATGCTTTAATTTGAATTTAATTAATAATTATTATTTATTTTCTATTAGAATTACGACTAAAGTCCTGATTGATAGGTTGATTGAAAAACATCTATAACTTTCAAATGGTATCACATTTTTTGAATCTGAAACATGCGTCACATTCTATGCTTCACATACTATAGGATTAAAAAAACAAAAAATAAATTTCATGAAGTTTTGACCAAGTTAAGGTGGTCAGGCATACGAGTTTTTTATATTTTTTAAAATTTGTAATAAAAAATTCATAATTAATTATTTACTTGGAAAAAAATTACAAAAAAATATGCATCACATCTGGACATGAGTCATCTACTTATATATAAAATATTATAAAAAAATATTATCATTTTATTATGGTTAGGGTGGTTAGACATACACCTACTTTTTTTTCCCTGAAATTTAAGTACTACTGCATTGAAATGTCAAATTTTCACCAAATAGATTTTATTTATTTTTAAATAAACATAGTAGTTTAGAAACTACATTCAATTTTTTACAAATTCTATTCTTACATATTTTTGAAATAATAAAGATAACTTATTCAAATTTTTACGTCAAGTTTCCTAACACTGATTTTTCTGAATTTTTTTCCACTTAAGGGCCTATTTTTTCCTTGATGATCTTGCACATACCCATACTAATATTTGTTTTGATATCAGTAGTTTCTATAAATATTATTTAAGACTATTAAATGCAAGATTTCATAGCCAAGACAAACTACTGGCCTGTTTATCAGTATTCTATTCAAAGCGCCTTTTCTGAACTTAGCTTTCACCTAAAACCTTATTTAGACTTAAAAATCTAACCACTGTAATAAGCCTTGAAATCCCTTTTATAGAACAAGTGAGCAACAAGCATCAGGCTAGATTACATTTATATTTCATTTCATTTGCACTAGAATGCGAGACATCCTCAGTTAGTTACATGCAATCATTAAGGAAAATGGAAGACTAAAAGACCATATTCTATATTCCTAGCATGAGGGTGGGTGAAGCCAGAATAGTGGTTTACAATTTAATGTAGGAAGGAAAACTGAGAAAAAATGACCCCATGGAAAAAAAAAATAGTTTTAGGGGTTTGAAAGAACCTACAAGTTCGACCAAACTAAAAAGGGGTTTTCCCAAACTAGGGTTCGAACGAACCCATTAAATATTGGGCCCACATTTCCCACCCAGAATAACAAAATGAAATGCATATTGAGGGTGGTTCACTCTAACCCATAGGGGTTCATACGAACCCCCCTTATTCCTCATTCTCCCCCTGAAACATAAAAAAGACCTAAATTTTTACGCTTCGAAGCTCAGGTTGAGGATGAAAATGGAAGAGTCTTCACAAACCCAACTGGAATCAGGTATTCCTCAGAACGAGCTATCTAATGAATATAATTTTAATATGTTTTGGTTTTATTATGTATTTGTTTTTTGAGTTTTATTAAACATAGGTTTTTAATCTAAAATGAAGGTCTCTATTCTACACATGTGGAAAAATAGCAGATTATCAATTTTTTTTTTGAAAAATATGAGTGCACTAGATATTGAAGTCCTTGATCCAACATTTTTTTTTTTTAATTTTGATATATACAAAAAAAATTATGCATTATAGAGTCATGCTATGTCTAAACTATAATTGGTTTGACTTCAAAACTTGATTAAAGAGAAATAATTTAATAAAAAACTATGTAACCTTGAAGTGGAAGCAATATATATCAGAGTTACAAATATAAATTCAAAATAATTGGAATTATATTCTTCATGGAAAAAATGTTATGCATTATACGGTGTGTCACTTTTTTAAAATGTTATTTTTAGAAAAAAATAAGTTTTCGTGGGAGATGGAAAAAGAAGTGCAATCTAATTCCAAAAATTTTGAAAAAAATATTTTTATAATCTAGAGACAAAATGTGATGAGACTCTAGTTTGAATCATCTTAAAATTCCTCATGGTTTAGCCGCTATAGGTGCACGAATGTGAAGATTTAGTTAAAAATAATAATTTCAGTGTCCAGTTTGACCAAAAATTGTAAACCACTATTGTGGGATCACTTGGACACGCCGGCTCCCCAAAAGTTAGAGTTTGTTGCAACAACATTGAATCCTTATCCCTATTGACCAAAGAAGATTCTCCGCTAGTAGCTCTAGCACAAAATTGTATATCATCTAGAAACAACATACATGCCACCAAGGTCAGTTAGTCTAGCACTTCTCCAATATACCAACCTGAAAACTTTCCATATCCGTGCGAGAAACAAGAAATCACATGAATGTTGAATAGGAAAATCCTAAGAAAAGGGGCATGGTTTCATCAAAAAAAAAATAGGGCACATTCATCACTCTAAGTCATCAACCTTAGAGGATAGTCACCCACATTTTTCTCATGGTGGGACTGGAGTAACCATCACCACCTCCTCGTCAAAATTCTTAGATGGAACTAGGGAGAGGGGATAATAATAACCCTCTAGATTAGTTTCACCCTCTAGATTAGTTCTCTAGTTATCTCACTACTTTCCTTTATACAATGTCCTCAGGATCCTGCCATGTTGCTTGTTCCATCAATAGCCATCGTCTATTGCAAATGCATCTCATCCTTCATTAGCCTCATCAGTGATGTAAACATCCCTATGATGAAATCTCAACCCTTGGATCTGTGGCCTGTCCTTGATTACATTCATCTTTCCATCGCACATCACTAATTTAAACTTTGCACCTTGGCTCCTACCAATGACAGGAGATGTAGTGAGGAAATCATATTTAGACATGTATACTTACATGAAAATCAATGGTACAAAATACATCGCACAAAAGATCTTATTATATTAGCGAAAGAAACCTTTTAGAGAATTTCCTCGCTCATTGCTACTTTGGAACTTAAGCTTTGAAATGAATCCATGATGAGTGATAAAACACAAGGCTATCACTCATTGCTAATTCTCCTCGTATAGTCTGTAAGCAATTAGTGATGAGAGATCTTCATAGTGACATTACATATTGCATATCGCTAATATAGAACTTAGTACTTAAAACATATGCGTGATTACGCGATGCAAAGGAATTCCATCATATCGCTCATCATTGATCTTAAGTGTATCATTTTATGACCATCCACGATGAGTGATAAGAACATAAGGCCGAAGGACATCGCTTATCACTATTACAATGCTCAAGGCTCAAAAGCCATTAGCGATAAGCAATTCCTTAATAATACACAAAAAACTACTCATCATTGATTATTCCAAGAGCTCCAACAACTATTCACAATGAGCAAGAACAAAGAAATGTCACTCATCACTCATCGCTGATTTGAGACATATACTTTTAAAAAGATCAATGATGGGCCATAAAAGTATGCTAGTCGGTGGGACTTAAGTGAAAACCCTTAGGAACATGCACTTAAGTTATTTTTGGGAGAGGACCTTCTAGGATGATGCAAAATAAAGGGCTCAAAAATACCTAAGCCATAATAATATAAAGGATGTAAAGGCCAAAATGGGCCCCTCTACTTATCCTTATGAAATAGAGGAAATTCAAACCTAGGTTTGAGGGACTAGTTACCTGATGATAGTGAATGATATAAGAAATAAGTTAGGCAACCAAAGACTGGGAATAAAAGTTACATTAATAATACAACAACCGAGGGTTGTTAGACTCTCAGTCCATTTTTGCAAGATTTTAATCAACATAAAACCCTAGCACAGTGAGGGGGACATGACCAAATACCTCAAACAAGGGCCCAAGCTGAATTTTTCATAGATTTAAGGTGGAACCAAGAATTTTTTGAGGGGTTCCATCAGGTCCATCAACATGGTTCTTGAGCCAAGGCCAACTTGGGACAATGTAGCCATGTGATTTTGTTTTTGTTCTTGTTCTAGCTTGACATTGGACTACAATTGTAAATTTACTTTTGTTGTCATCCACTTTGTCTTCTTTACCTGGACAAGAGACAAAAATATTAAAGAAATTATATTCTTCTTCTTCATACTTCACTTCTTTATCTACCTCATGTTGTTTTCCATACATCCTTTTCTCTTCATGATTCTCCAAAATATTTGGCTTCACCTTAACCTTACTTATCCATTCAATTTCATTTTTGAATTGCTCATCCATTCTTTTTCTCTCCTTGACATCAACATTCTCAACTCTCAGTTCTTCTCTTGAGAACCATGCCATCTCCTTATCCTCCATGACTCTCTCCTCTCTTTGGAATATCCTTGAATCCTCTCCAACTTCTTTTGTTGGCTCTTCTTCTTCTTCCTGAACATCAACCACTTCAATGTATCAATGTCACCATTACTTTCATTAGTTTGAAAAAATTGAAAAGAAAATTCTTCCATTTTTTTTTCAAACAACATGCTACTTTCCAAATGTGTTACCTCATCCATTACCTCATTTTTCCTTACCTCATACTGTTTTACTTTATTCTTCTCACTTAACAACAAGCTTTCAATTCCTATGCACTCATCCATCAAGGCTATTAATACATATTTTATCCCATCATTTCTCAATTCGTATGTGTTGTTTTTGCTATTATACTTTTTTTCCCTGTTATAATGCCACAACCTTTCAAACACAATGTGACATACATGATCCAAATGCATAATATCACAGACTATTTCATCCTTATAATAGACTATATGAAATTCAACTTTGTATTACTCACGTACGGTTACCTGATTACCTATTTGAAGCCAAGTCACTGAATAGTGTGTGGGATGCAATATTCTTTCCAAACCCAATTTATCTACCATATATTCAAAAACAATATTATCCATGCATATATCTAAGATCGCAACTTGATAACATTTACCTTTAGACTTGTAAGTAGTCCAAAATAAGCTTTCCTTTTCCATCTTGCTTTCTTTCTTGGCTTTCATTTCTTCCTCCTATATCATCTTTTCTATTTCTTCCTCCTATAGCTTATTTGCCACTTTGAACAATCTATTTAATAATGAAGATGTCCTTTTTTCATCTTTCTTCTTATTAAGAGCTATCCTAAAATATCAAATCTCAGTAAACCACATTAGCCAAAACAATAGATCATTTCCCAAATATCTTCTAGATATGATACCAATTTGATTAAGAGCAGGGTGGGAGAACACAAATCAACTCAATCAAACCCTTGACAAAGTCATAAATTTTCAAACACAAAAATTTTCTTCACAAATTGATGCATTTCCTTGTAGCATAGTAAAAGGGGTTTTTGTAGCATATCTTGCAGAAAACAACTCAAACCCACATTTTGAAGACTATTATAGATACCATTTTTAGAGTTTCAAAACATATCAAAAATTAAGATAGGGTTGTTTTGGAACCTAACCCTCAAAATTCTACTGCTATGCTTCAACCTAATTAGGGTAGTTTGAAAGGGAAACAACAAGGTTTTCACTCTCCAAGCTTCAAAAATTTAAACCAAACCTCCAACAATATCAAATAAGGTCTGCACATTCACTTTCTATCATTTCAAACAACTTTCGAAGGGTCTTTCATCAAACCCGAACCTTGATGCAACTTATTTGTCTAAAAACTTGAGTTTTTAGCCTAAGGCAACAACCAAACTTCATCAATCCTCCTCCCCTATTCCTAAAAACATATTTAAAAAGAAAATTACCCTAACTACATCCATTTCACCAATTTTGGGGCCAATTCATCAATGGAATGGAGAAAAACTCATTTTTCTTGCTTCAAACCAACCCTAGGCTAGGTTTTCAAACAATTTTTAGGAAAAATGCTCTAACTCACTCAAATTTTAATGAAATTAGATGAAAATAGTTGAAAATAAGCAAGGATTCATAGAATCATCAACTCCAACAAATTTCATTCCATAAGAAGTCTGTACAAAATTGTACAGCGTGGTGAAAGTTATAGGAAAGTAAGAAAACTTAGAATTTTCACTATGAAATGCAACAAACTGTCATTCATAACTTTCACACAACATCAAATGAGGAAAATATCTCTATTAAGATTGTAGATAACACCATTATAGAAGTTTCCTCCAATTTTAATGAAGATATGATGGTGGAAACAAAAGTTATGTCATTTTTTTCCAAAACTAGTAACCCTAGGACAATTTTAGGTAGTTTTTACAAAAAATGGCCATAACTCTCAAAACACCAAATGAAAATTGATGCCACAAAAAGGAAAAGAAATATGATTCACATTACAACAACTTCCAGTTTGTTTTAGGTCAAAATGGAGGTTGCACAATTAGTACTTTGCACGTTAGCGGCAAAAAAATTCATAATTTGCAGGAATAGAATTGTTTTATTTGCTTTAACCTCCAAATTCCATCAACCAACCCTTCTCTTCGAACATACAAGGATTTTAAAAAAATTTACAATCATATTCCAAATACCTCCAACCATATTTTTTGTTAATGATTTAACAAAACATAATTATACCTTATTATGAAAAAAAGTGCAAAAGTTGCATTGACAACAATGTGCAACATTGCAATATTTTATCACCTAGACCCTAACTCACACTTAATGACCCAAAATCAACTAAAACACACATGAAATGGTCTTATAAGACCTTATTAAATGAAAATGACTCAAACCAAAGAAATTATAAAATTTTGAACCCTCTTGGGCATGAAGACCTAGGTGCCCTTGGACCATAAATCAAATTTTCCTTTTCACATTCCTTGGTTATGTGAGATTTTTATCTCTTTAAATCTATATTTCCTCATTAAATCCCTTCATTCTTGGTTGCTACCTCTCCTCTAGTTATGTTTTTTTTTTTTTTCAATTTCCAATAGTTTAACCCTTTACATTCTTGCAAGGAACAAAATACTTTTTATATATTTCTTTTGAAAAAAATCAATAACCTCCAAAATGAAATAGGTAGTAAACTTCAAAATGTAGTTCAAACTTGTATCGATAAATGATATTTTGTCAATCAATGACAACAATGTCATTCAACCTTGATCATTGTAATCAGATTTGAATTTAACTCTGAAAATTGATTACAACATCGAAAATGCCACAATAAACTAAATCAAACCAAAATTGATGGAAATCAGTCCAGTTTTTGTGGATGTTGATTGCTTATTCACCCAGGATGCTCTTGCATCAAATATGTTGGGTAGAAATATTGTGAGCATAGGCTCACAATGGTAGATTTGAGTAGTTGAATTACTCTTCCAAGTTGAATGCAAACTACAACAAACTCCATCTTATCTAAAGTGACCAAGTTATATCTTCTTCCTCTTTTCCAATACTTCTCCAAAACACACACCATCTCCCTTTGAAAACACTGCATTCTCTTCCTTATTCCCCTCCTCATGGACTCATGTCCACTGTAGATCATCCTCCTTCACCAAATCACTTCTCCTCTTCACTCCTTCTTCATGCAATCAAACCCACCACCAACAAACCACTTCCACCAAATATCACTTGCAATATCCTCTATAGTTTTTACCTATAAAAATAGATTTCCCATGGAAACCAATCTACAACTACATATGCATCCTCATACCAATCTACCTCTACAACTTCATGGAAACTAAAATTTGCTATCTGCAAACCCTTATCTTTCTCTACATCTTCCTCTACTCTCATTAACGAAGGAAAACAATCATCAAAACAAAATTTATAATCAAAATTTACCTCATGACTCTTCGTTGTCCCAACATTTTTTACTTCATCTTTTGCTATGACAATGAGCTTCAATATCCATTCTTCTTCAATCACCAACATTTGTGCTAAAATATCTTCTTTGCCATGATCTACTACTGCAACCTCTTCCCTACTCACTTCATTCTTTTCCTAATTTTTCTACATGCCTTCTTCATTGCATGTCTTCATTGTAACTTCTTCAAAAGGGATTGTTCTCACATCTTCCTCTTTCCATCTCAGGTTGATGTCCTCACTCTTCTTCTCTCATCTTTACCACTTTCCTATAACTTTTTCTAACATCTTTTCCAATTTATTGATCCTCATTTTGATCTTTCCCACTTCCTCATGGACCATTTGTCCCATCTTCTTAAACTTCTCATTTTCTACCTTTTCCCAATATTGCTCCCAAAAAAAAAAATTGCATGTGCCTCCTCATGACCCATCTCATATTGTCTACTACAATCTTCCACAATTCTCACACTCAATTTGTAAAATAAATTCTTTTGCAACTTCAAAGTCTCTTGCTACTCAAGAATCCTCTTACCTACAATAGCCCTCATGAGCTTCTACTCATAGTTCTTGGTGTGAACTACCTCACATTTGGTGATCTATCCATGCTCAGGATCATGGGATTTGATACCAATTGACCCAGGAGGATTGAATTAAATTCTTGTTAATTACACACCCATCTTTCAAAAATTCACAGATTACAAGAGACTTCATAGCCACTATAAGCTTCAATCGATAATTCCATTTGTCAAATTGATTTCACACTTAAATTTCACAAATAAATGGAGGAAATTTGATTTATTTCCAAATCATCAAACACTTCAAGAATTTACATTCAAATTCAACTCTAATTCATTCATTTTATAGTTTTCAAATTTAAATTTAATGTGCCATCATTCACTCTTACATTTAATCAATACAATAGTAAGACTACAATATGATTTTCATGGTTAGCTACCATACATCTATGGCATGAATCCATCATATACCCTATTCTTAACAACAAAATTTTCATTGCATTTAGTTCCCCACTCCTCCACTCATTGGTTGTTCATGCACCTATTTCAAACTTCTTTTCATTTTCTTGTGAGCCCCTTATCTTACTTTCTCTACCTCACATGGCCTGTGTTCCCATTGCATGTTAAAAATTATTGGCTACACATTTAATTTTCTTTACAAGTTTCAATTACCTTGAATATAGTGACCATAACATTTACTTGTTTGCTGATTTCTTTGGGTCTTTACATGAGCATGACTTCCCTCTTTTCCTCCTACACTCTCACACATGTTACCTCTTCCTTTTATCATCTACGCATAATTTTTTTCAACCTGCAAATGTTATTTGTCTTCCAAAATTCCATGACCTGCCTCTCAAGTTTGCATGCAACCTCTCTTTCTTCCTCCATGCCCCTACTCCAAGCTAAATCTAAATTGTAATTTTTATTTAAAATATCCCAATATTTTTCTTAGCGTAGGTCTCTTTGTATTCTTTTATCTGCTCTTTGGGGAACTCCAAGAGGATACATAGGTATTAATCTCTTCAACACCAATCTACCATTTTATTTTAAATGTTTTAAATCAAATTTTCCTTTCCACATTCCTTTGATGCGTGAGATTTTTATATCTCTTTAAATCTGCATTTCCTCATTAAATCCCTTCATTCTTGGCCACTACGTCTCCTCCAATTATGTGCTCTATTTTTTTCAATTTTCAATAGTTCAACCCTTTGCATTCTTCCAAGGAATAAAATATTTCATATTTATTTCTTTTGAAACAAAATCAATAACCTCCAAGATGAAATAGGCAAAAAATCAGAATGCAGCTCAAACTTGTATCGATAAATAACATTTTTTCAATAAATGAAAACAATGTCAGTCAACCTCAACAACTCCAACTAGATTTGAATTTAACTCCAAAAATTGACTGTAACAATGAAAATTCCACATTAAACTAAAATCAAACAAAAATTGATGGAAACTAGGTCAAACTATTTTTGTTGGATGTAGATTACTTATTCACCTAGGATGCGCCTACATCATAATGACAAGAAGGGTGATCTATAAGGCTATTAAAAAGGGGTTTCTATGAGAAACTAAGATTCCAACCCCCTTCATACCAGTGAAGTAAAAAATAAGGCTACAAATTGATGTCCATCTCGATTCCTCCTAGCAGTGACAATCAACATCATCACTCTAACGATCTTCAAGCTTATCTTCTAGGTATGCCTCCACCTTCTAATGCTGCCTCTCTCATTTGTAATTCTTTACTTTCTTGTAGTTATAACAATTTCATTAATGTGTTAGTTGCTCCCCATAGAGTAAACTCATCTTTTACATCCAATTTACATGTTATTAGGCTCTCCAACCCAACTTTTGACCTCTCTCAAGATGTTCATCTATCAATTACCCCCATATCAGATTGTACGGTGGATCTCCAGATCATGAGAATTTGAAACTTTCCCTCTCCATCCATGCTGTCTTGTATCAATCATCCCTTGAGCCTCCCACTTCTCCTTCATATGCATTGTCCTATGACCATTCCACTTCAACTTGCATCTCTAACCTGCTAACCTTGATAGTTCATTGTACATCTAGAATTGGGAAAGTAAACTCATAGTCAACCTTTTAGCCACTCAGATATGTGCAGGATCATGATGGGCCAAAAAGTGGCAATATGATGGGTATGTGGCTAACAACCTTTTTTTTTAACCCAAAATTGATGAAATGAAAAGGGTTTTTAGAGGAGATTGTAGCTTTCCACCAATATAAATTATTCTTTACTTTGAATTTAATAACTAATTATTATTTATTTTCTACTCAAATTATGACTAAAGTCCTAATTGATAGGCTAATTGGAAAACATCTATAGATTTTAAATGGTATCACATTTTTTGAATCCAAAACATGCATCACATTCTATGCTTCGGATACTATAGGATTAAAACAAAAAAAATTTGAATTTCATGAAATTTTGACCAAGTTAAGGTGGTCAAACATCACGAGTTTTTATATTTTTTAAAAGTTGTAATAAAAATTCATAACTAATTATTTACTTGAAAAAATTACAAAAAATATGCATCACATCGGGACATGAGTCCTCTACTTATATCTAAAATCTTATAAAAAAATATTATCATTTTATTGTGGTTAGGGTGGTTAGACATACACCTACTTTTTTTTCCCTAAAATTTAAGTACTACTACATTGAAATTTCAAAATTTCACCAAATAGATTTTGTTTTTTTTAAAACAAACCTAGTAGTTTAGAAACTACATTGGATTTTCTACATATTCTATTCTTACAAATTTTTGAAATAATATAGATAACTTATTCAAATTTTTACGTCAAGTTGTCTAACTTTGATTTTTCTAAATTTTTTGCCACTTAAGTGCTTGTTTTTTCCATGATGATCCTACACATACCCACCCCCTAAACCCCATGGCTTTCAATTTTCTAAAATGAGGTCTTATCTTCACTATCTCCCCTCACTTTATTCCCATTACAAAATTTCTTATAGAAAATGAAAAGGTTGTATGATCTCAACTTGAGGGTAAAGATGAAGAGATTCAGTGAGATTGTCTATTTTCCCTTAGACATGCCAAACCTCCCAAACCAAACATTCTGATGGGAGTCAAGACCCAAGATTCAAAAAATAATCAATAGCAGCAAAATAGAAATATTATTTATTTATGTGAAATATGTTCTCATTACAAAGAAATTACATTCCAGAGGTTTGAATCCTCACAGGCTGCACTACATGCAACTTTACTGTTACTAAAAAGCAAATCCTCTTTTCCCCAATATAATCTTTCTCCTTTTCCCAATACCCCATAATTTACAAAATGAGTTCTCAATAACCTTTTTCTAGCTTGGAATCAAAAATACAATTTAAAATTTGAATTTAGGTGGTTGGGTGCTGAAAATTGAAATTTAAAATTTAGAAATTGAGTCACAATTCGAAAATTAGCAATTTTCAAAAAATTGACCAACTTCCAGAAGCCATAACTTTTGATCCGGGACTCTCTTTGATGAACCATTTGTGTAGACACTAAAATTTGTTCTAAGCCTGTGACTTCAATTTCTTCATAATTCATATTTTCATGTTCGTGTTAAAAAAATGCTAATTATTTAATTACTTTCTACGATCCTTTCTTATCTATTAATTAAATAAATTTTAATTATTTAATTAATCCACCTTAACCTTAATTCATCTATTAATTAAGTAATCTTAATTATTTAATTAATTCATATTTTCTTTATTCTACCTTGATTAATTAAATAAACGTTCTTTATTTAATTATGTCATTAATTAACATAATCCTTCTTAAATTAAATAAATTCTTATTTAATTTACCTTTATCATATTTTCAACTGTAATTAAATAAATAATTTAACTATTTAATTATTCATTTAACCTTTTCTTCACTTAATTAACTAAATCTTATTTATTTAATTAGTCCCAAAATGTCGAATCTTGAATTAAATAATCATTTAATTCATAAAAGTCTATTTTTAACACATTCCTCTATATTTAGATAAATGTTTAAGTTATCTAAGTATCCATTCCCACTTGACTCAAGATCTATTTGAATCAGTCAGTTATCTCTTAATTTAATGTTTGAGTGCCTTTCGTGAATAAACTCTCAATCATAACTAGTTAGTTATCTAGTTCTAACTCGTATGCATGTACATGCTTATTAATTAAATATCTTTATTTAATTAATTCAATTTTGTGTGTGTGTTCAAACATAACATTGCTTTTAATCCATCTTTATCTTTGTCATGCAAACATTATTCTTCTATTTTTGAATACCAAACTCAAAGATTAAATCATTATTTAATCTTTATCTCTATTCTTAGTTTTTATCACTCATGTCAGTACTAACAGTTATCATAATGCATGTTGAATCTTTTGTTCTCAATTGTCCATTTAGCTTTCGATCCTGGACTATCATTCAAATGATCAATTTTCTATAAATTATTCTATCTTTCATCATTTTACCTCTCCCGAAATCTTATTACTTTTGGAAGCATATCTATTATCTAAATCTTCGATGTTTTGCTAAATCACTATCACAGGCTATACTTGCATAGAGAAATCTGAGGGCAATTATACTACAATGACGAAATGGGGAAGGGAAATCGAGGTCATACATGGAACTACGTAGATATTGGGTGAGATTGTTCAATTTATTTATGTTTTAGCTTTCTTTTGTTCTCTATTGTTTGTCTGAGATTGCATTAGAGTTTAGATTGCATTTTTGTGTGCTTTTAACCTTTCATTATTTTCATGATGTTACATTTGGTGAACCCAATGTCAAGACACCATCTTCGTGAATCAATAGAATTTTATTCAATTTTTGTAGGTTTCATGTGGAATGACGCATTTGATGGACAAAATGACACAATTGACATTTTGAAATGTATCTTCTAGAAGAAATGATGCATCTAAAAAATTCTAATGCATCTGTGATTTATCAAGCCACAATTGACCATGAGTCATCTAACGAAGAAAACGATGCATCTAACTGGTGAATTTTTAAGTTTAATGTTTGATTTATAGCTTTCTCTTGTGTTTTCATTTTAGGGTATGTGCAGGATCATGATGGGCCAAAAAGCGGCAATATGATGGGTATATGTAGGGTATGTGGTTGATGACTTTTTTTACCCAAAATTGATGAAACGAAAAGGGTTTTTGAAGAATATTCTTAGCTTTCCACCAATATAAATTATGCTTCATTTTGAATTTAATAAATAATTGTTATTTATTTTCTATTTGAATTATGACTAAAGTCCTAATTGATAGGTTGATTGAAAAAACTCTATAGCTTTCAAACGGTATCACATTTTTTCAATCGAAACACATGCGTCACATTCTATGCTTCACATACTATAGGATTAAAGAAGGAAAAATTGAATTTCATGAAGTGTTGACCAAGTTAAGGTGGTCAGACATATGAGTTTTTATATTTTTTAAAATTTGTAATAAAAATTCATAATTAATTATTTACTTGGAAAAAAATATAAAAAAACATGCATCACATCGGGACATGAGTCCTCTACCTAAATCTAAAATTTAATAAAACATATTATCATTTTATTGTGGTTAGGGTGGTGAGACAGACACCTACTTCTTATTTTTTCCCTGAAATTTAAGTACTATTGCATTGAAATTTCAAATTTTCACCAAATAGATTTTCTTTTTAAAAATAAACCCAATAGTTTAGAAACTAAATTCAATTTTCTACAAATTCTATTCTTACACATTTTTAAAATAATATAGATAACTTATTAAATTTTTTATGTCAAGTTGCCTAACTCTGATTTTTCTAAATTTTTTGCCACTTAAGGGCCTGTTTTTTCCATGATGATCCTACACATGCCCTTTATCTAATTTTTGGTTTACAACGTGTGTTTTTGGAGTTAACATAGTGTTTGCAAGACATAAGCGTAGAAGAATTTTTTTAAAAAGCCCTCTTGTAGGATGACCGTCGAAGATAAAAATGCAAAACTACTAATGAATTTTTTGCAAGACGAGAGTCGAAGACCTTTTCTTTTGAAAAAAATTGTTTGGTAGATTAGAAAATTGTCATTTGAGTTTAAAATTTACTATTGTCTATTGTGTTTGGTGTGAAAGCACACTCCGTTATTACCTTTACAATTTGGTCTATCTAAGTATCCTCTCCCCTTGCGGATTCATATGATCCTAGGTGTAAGAGAACTGGTTACTAACTCTAGAAATCGGGCCTATCTTGGTGGGAAAAAGTACTCACCCCAAGATGACTTAGATCAATAGCAGCTAGAACCCGATGGACTTCTAGCCAGTATATAAAAGTGAGTTCTTGAGGAAAGCTCAAGAATCACAAGTATTGTTCTAACGAGAAGGGTACCAATGGTCTCTTGTTGCATGGATGATACCCCACGAATGAAATGCCTGAATTAAACACCTTCGTTTGTAGTGTCCAAAATCTCTCTATTTACTGGTGTAGCAGGTTAGTCCTGTGAACCCATCTCATGCTTTTATGGTTCATTGTAGAGATGAGAAGTATGCCATGGGAGTTTCATGGGTATTGTAGCTTGGCTTCTCTATTTAAAAGAAGTGTTGAGCTGTGGAGGGGAGCCAGTGGGGTCAAGCTACTAGTCATCCGCCTTGAATAAGCATAGATGGGGTAAAGCCCAAGTGAGAGCTCAATAAATACTATCCATCATAGCCTAGGATGTGCTTGACTGTTATCAGATTAAACATTCTTTGTGTTGAAATCAAACTAAAAATAAATTGTCTTTGTTTGCCAAAACTTGATAACAAAACAGAGTCAGTTTACATTGTCATTCACTGGAAAACTGCAGCTATTCACCAGAAAGTCGTAACTGTTATTTTGAGTCACATCTATTTCATCTAGAGTCGCATCTGTCTTAACTAGAGTCGCATCTTCTAGATTAGCTCACATTTTCTTAAAACTTGCACAATTAGATCTTTTAGGAATCATTCAGTCATAACAATAGGTACCCTAGTCATACATCATACTTTCATTTTAGAGGTCTTTAATTTCATTTAGATAGATCATCTTTTACAAATTTTAGTATAGGTACCCTTTCACACTTAATACAAACCCTTGATTCAAAAAATGTTGTCATTAAACCTAGTCATCATATCTTTTTTCCTACATGTGAATCCTTCTAGCTCATCAGTCTAGTTTGGGAGTTCACCTTATCTTTTGGTCCTAGTCTTATGAAGGTTCCTTGTCAAAATTAAATTGAAACCCTGGTTAAGCTTTAGCTAATAGATAACCTCTTTTAGAATCTTCCAATTTGGTCACTTAGACTTTTTCATTTTTAGACACTTTCATCCTAGAATAGCATCATTTTAGACATACCTTATTTATAGAGAAAATACCAAAAAAAATAGCTACATACATTCATCCTTTATATATAAAAAATTAAAAAACATAGCTTAAGTTGCATACCTTAGACTTAAGTCACCCTCTTTGCATTGTCATACCTTAGACCTCCTATCATATAGCTTAGTCATACTCCATCTTTCGTCATAACCTCACCGCCATGTCTATAATTTACCTTGCTATGCTTTCTAGTCAAGTTGAATTCCAATTACTATGTAAAGGCCAATGCCAACAAGCCATAGACTTCAAAAGACAATTTTTCCAATCCAAAATCTAATCAACGTCAACCCATGGTCAACTACCCACGTACCCTTCCTACCAACAATCCATAAGTCCTAGTCCTCCATCCATATACCCTCATTATCAAGATTCCCTTAGCATAATCCATACCACTAATCTACAACAAACATCCACTTATCACCCTTAACCTAACATTGACAAGGGAAACCAACCTTCCACTAATCCCTTCCAAGCGTCTATGTCCTATCCTAGTCCTTCGTCCACTAATCGCTTCCAAGCCTGCATGTCCTATCCTAGTTTTCATCCACTAATCCCTTCCAAGCCACTGCATCTCAATCTACATTTAGTCATGAAAATACATCTAGTCATGGTCTCCAAAGTCACATCCCATTTGCTAAACTTGAGGATACATGTCAAATGGAAAGTCCAAAGCATGGAATCATGGCTTCACTTTCATGTCAAGATAAAAGTAACCCATCCCACGACCCTATCTTTAACTCCATCCAAGAAGTCCTTCTAGATAATCATGGCATCCAAAATACACAAATCCTTGATGAATATTCCATTCCCAACCATATCATTCAAGAAAAACCCATCTTTG